>JARBWK010000005.1:146543048-146760099 GCA_030556195.1 Anolis apletophallus | reverse complement strand
ATTTATGGAATCCAGTGTCCTTGTGGAATAATTTACATAGGTGAAAGCTCCAGAATGCTCAAAACTAAAGTTAGACATGCATCAGAAGACTCGCCCTTTTACATTCACTGCAAAACATTCTCTCATGGACCTGAGTCATTGAAGTTCTTTGGCATTGAAAAGATCAACCCCCTTCATGCTGCTTTAATTTGGGCCGAAACCCGTGCAATCATTGACTATCGCACAGAAATCCCCTTTGGTCTCAACGAAAAACTTAGTGTAACAGCGTTGCTCACCTGAATCGCATCCCTTTAACCTTTATAAGCAGGTAGCTATGATTGTAATCCTTGCTCTTGCCATTAGACGCTCTTGTGTTTGCACCATTGACCCTTAGCAGCCAGGTAGTGTACCTCTCCAGCTCCTCATATTCCGTCCTAATGCCTTGATTATATTCGTGTATTTTGAATTGTATGTTCTGTTTGTTCCATTTGTATCTTTCAGATTATGTATGACAGCCACCTTTGATGTGTATGTTACTTTGTATCATTTGAATCTCCACCTGGCCTTGAGAAAGACCTGGGAGGTCGAAACGAGATTTGGCCTGGGCACCTGCCCCCTCGTCAGCCTAAATTGTGTGGAACGACCTCTTTTACTGCAATTATTTTCCATTGGGACCCCTATTTGCAGTTTGCATTTGAGCAGCGGCTTCCCGCTTCAGCAGCCTCAGCCGCGTTTGTTTACATTCTACAAAGCGGCGACCCCGGGCTGCAGCGGTTTTCAGGTCGTCTTTGGCACCTCGGAGGCTTTTACTGGGGAATCTTCGCCCCTATAGCATCTACTTTGACCACGTTGTACCCTGTGGAATACTCACCTTTGGGAACTGTGACTATATACACCTGATTACAGGTTTGAACTGCCTTCCACGAGTCCTCATAGTGGTTGCCTCCTCTGTTGCCAGAGTGTACCTTTTACGTTTTGTTCTCACATTGTATGCATATTGTATGTGAATACTCACCTGCTTATTGATATATACTAATGATAAAGACAATACGTGATTCTTACCATTGTTTATTTGATGACTATTTCATACTGTTCTTGTATTGGTGTTCAGTTTGATATTGACACGGTCCCCACTTGTTGTGTATATATATGTAACCTCTCTTTGGATCCCAGGTATCCTGTTCCTCTCTGGTCTTTGAAGGCCCACGAAGTCCTTCAAAAACTCCAAAATCCACAGTCTCTGGTGAGAACGGGCCTCCTATGCACTGCAGCTTGGTTGAGAGAGCAGGTAGACTCAGCAGGTGAACTAAGAATGCTATGTCCCAGCAAGCTTAGGTTCCAGCTTTGCTTCATCCATTGTTTTCCTTGGAATGAGGGAGGAGGGGACGTCCAGCTCTTTAAGTAGGCTCCAGAAAAGGGTGGAGTTTAGGGCGGAGACACCAGGTATGGAGCCAGGAAGCAGACCCATCCAAGTGACCACATGGTCAGACAGAGAAGCACATGGCCAACAAAGAGGATATAGAACAAAGGGTCCATGCAGGCACATGGCAAACCAAATGCAGATAAATACAGCCCTCTAGGGGGCGTCACAGCCACCCTGCGAATCACTAGCAGAGACACCACCCCCATCACATAGGGGAAGCGCCACCCTGGCGGCATCGGAGTGTGCGAGCCCCATTGGAAGCCTTCCATGTCGGTAGTGAAGTGCCAAACGATCCTTCCACTTGCCACCAATACCTGATGCGATTGGTGGCATACCCATCCGTCTTCTAACTGGGGTGGAAGTGCCATACGATGCTTCCAGAGGTAAGTATGATGGGGTCATAAGTAGAGAAGGCACAGAAACAGAGCAGATGATTCATTTGCAGATGGGATGTTCTGCAATGAGCAGAAGCCCAGTGAGAACTTAAATAGTTCATAAACATGGGAAAAACAAACCGAGCACAATATACTGTACCCTGCTAGGGTAGATTCAAAGGTCCATAAGTCCATATAGTATATGAGAGTCCGCAAAGTTGATAAGCAGGATGAGTACAAAGGAGTTAGTGAGTTCCAATCGGTATACAAAAGCCAGAATCAATCCAAGGCGCTGGGGAGTGTTGATCCAAATAGTTCCATACTATATGGACCTTTGAATCGACTCTAGCAGGGTACAGTATATTTCGCTCAGTTTGTTTTTCCCATGTTTATGAACTATTTAAGAGCGACTACTATTTCATTTGTTAATAGAGTATATGCACATATATATATTTGATATAGATACTATTGCGAGTGTGTTTTTCTTGTTGACTATTACCCTAGCTCTTAGTGTTAGATCCTCTAAAGCACTGATTTTCAACCAGTGTGCCGTGATAGATCATCAGGTGTGCCGTGGGAAATTACTTTCGAACTTCATTCATATATAAACTATAAGGCGCATCTGTCCCTTTAAGAAATGGAACCATAGCACTCTCGCATCACCTAAGAAGTGACATGAGAGTGCTATGATCGCGCCATCTTGGATTTGCTCAGACATGGCTAAGTAAACAAAGTTAGAGTTAGTGCTGCAGCTGCGCGTCAAGTGACAGTGGCAATTTGGGATCACAGCAAGAGAAGCGACTGACAGTGATAAAGAAGTTTTTGAGAAGGGAAAATGCAAATTCCGAACAGGGCCCTAGACAAAATTATGACACAGATGAAGGCCCTAATATGAGTGGTGGACAAAAGAAAAAACTGACAGCTGTTGAGCAAGAGTTTCGTGTGTGTCTTTCTACCATTCCTACCAGGATATCTATTTTGTGTTCATCAAAACAGGCCCAGGTTTCCCACTAAGTGAGTGTATAAATACATTTAAAAACATATTAACTATATGTATTACTGTGTTAGAGTGTCATTTTGTGTCATTTTGGTTGGTGGTGTGCCCCAGGATTTTGTAAATGTAAAAAATGTGCCGCGGCTCAAAAAAGGTTGAAAATCACTGCTCTAAAGATGCCAGCTACAGATGCAGGTGAAACATCGGGAGAAAATGCTGCTGGAACATGGCCATACAGCCTGGATGCTACATTGCTTTATTTCTGTAAAACTTTTGTACCCCGACCTTCTCACCTCCATGGAGGGACTCAGACCAGCTTACAGCAAAATTCAATGCTATACAAATTTAAAACATCTTAAAACAGCATATTAAAATACATAAAAACGGAAATACATAAAAACCACATTGCCATTAAAACCACATTCAACTCGGTCCATGACAGTGGTCACTCTTTTCAGATTGAAATCAATCTCAGCTTATTCTGGGAAAGCTTCGTTCCACATCCAAGTCTTCACCCGCCTCCTGAAGGACAACAGGAAGGGGGCAGATCTAACATCACTTGGGAGGGAGTTCCACAGTCGAGGGGCCACAACAGAGAAGGCCCTGTCTCTCGTCCCCACCAGACGCGCTTGCGAAGATGGCGGGATCGAGAGCAGGGCCTCTCCGGAGGATCTTAATGTCCTTGATGGTTCGTAGGGGAAAATCCGTTCAGTCAGGTAAACTGGGCCGGAACCGTATAGGGTTTTGTAGGTTAAAACCAGCACTTTGAATTGTGCTTGGAAACTAATTGGCAGCCAGTGGAGCTGGCGCAACAAGGGAGTTGTGCATTCCCTGTACCCCGCTCCTGTTAGTAACCTGGCTGCCGAGCGTTGGACTAATTGCAGTTTCTGAGCAGTCTTCAGAGGCAACCCCACGTAGAGAGCGTTGCAGTAATCTATTTGGGCTGTAACCAGAGCATGGACTACCGTGGCCAAGTCAGATTTCCCAAGGTACAGGCGCAGCTGGCGCACAAGCTTTAACTGTGCAAAAGCTCTCCCAGCCACTGCCGAGATCTGGGGCTCCAGGCTCAGCGATGAGTCCAGGATCACTCCAGTGATTCTAGTCATAAAAACCTTTGACAATACAATAAAAAAAAATTTTTTTTAAGTGTGTATGGCTACTCAAGTAGAAATGGCCTGAACATGGCAGAGGAATAGAGACTTCACGTGACTTCTCCAATTCCACTACTGAGCTAATAGTTTTCACTTTATCATGCCTTTTCCCCAATATCTGGTTCTGTGAATTTTTTTCCTTCCTTAGTATCCTTTTGGTAGTCTTAAATATATTATGACCACCAGGCGCAATGCCATCCTTACTAGTAGTTCATTTTACTTCCCATTTAATGTCAGAAATAACTTTAATGGTTGCTTACTGTTTGAAAAAAAGTTGCTTATATGATATATAAAACTAGCTGACCCGTTCACACGTTGCTGTGCCATAGTCTGTGGCTAACCCCTTCTACCCACATGGTGGGAAAGCACAATGAAAGGACTCTTGACAGATGGCCATTTTGCCTCTTGTTGATAACATTAAGAGACCTTTAGCCGTTTGTTCAGGATGAGTTGGGATTTGTATCTTCCTTTTGTTGTACTGTAGTCCTGTCCCACTGTATTCCCAGGTATGGGACAACAAAGTGAATGTTTGTATGTATGTGGATATGTGCCAGCTTTCTGATTGGTTGCTACTGTGGGATTATTTGCATAACGCCTCTGAGTGGCCAGCATCATCAACATTCCGACACTCTAAACTGCCTGAGGGGGGTGGCTCCCAGCCTCTACATTCTAACTGAGGGAGTATTTGCATAATGTCTCTAATTGGCCAGCACCACCAACATTCCAACACTCTAAACTGCCAGAGGGGGGTGGCGTGGAGGATCATGGGAGTTGTAGTCTAATGGGGTTTTTTTTTTGTATTTTTGGTCGTGTTGTTTAATTTTTATTTTATTTTGGGGGGTGGTAAACATACCTCATGGGGTTTTGTGTGTATGTGGGCTGATTTGGTGTGTCTATAGGCTACTACAGCCCTCTTTTAATATAAATAGATTCCTGCCCCAAGAGTTTCTTACTCAACAGCTTGTCTCATATCTCTTTTATGTGTCTTTTTGTAACCCTGTTCCTATTTATAATTCATATTCCATCAATATGGTAGAAGAGAAGATTGCAGGATTCTTTGATCTCTATGTGGTGGAGAGCGCTAAAATTGCTATGCTAAGAATAGGCTGAAAATTATAAACCTACAGCGTGATCATGCAGTGTGTTTACTCAGACATCTATCCCACTGTTCTCAGAGTTTTCTCATTGAGGATTGCAACCTTTTAATATGTAGGTGTATCCTCACTTTCTTTGTGAGCAACTCCTTATAGTACCGCAGTGGCATATCAGAATGCCCTAGAACAGTGGTTCTCAACCTTTTTAATGCCGTGACCCCTTAATACAGTTCCTTATGTTGTGGTGACCCCCAACCATAAAAAAATTTTTGTTGCTACTTCGTAATTGTAATTTTGGTACTGTTATGAATCGTACTGTAAATATCTAATATGCGGGATGTAGTTTCATTGTTACAAATTGAACATAACTAAAGAATAGTGATTAATCACAAAAACAATGTTTGGGGGAGTATGGATAATAGCATTTAGCCATTTTAATATTTTAATGTTTTAATACTCTAGTACTGTTACTGCTAGCTGTGTATGTCGCCCGGAGCACACTTGTGGAGGGCGACTCATAAATAATAAAGTTCAGTTCAGTTCAGTACTTTCAACCGATTCAGCTCTGTTTTCCACAGATCATTGACACCCCCCATGAATGACAGATCTGGACCAGACTTGGCACAAAGAACCTCAATGACCTACAGAAAATACTGGAGGGGGTTGGGAGGAATTCACAGTGATTTAATAATAATAGGATCCTAGACTTGCAAGAGACCTCCAAAGGCCACCCAGTGTAACCCCCTTCTGTCTTCCTGCAGGAAACGCACAATCAAAGCCCCCGCAACAGATGGCCATTCAGCCTGTGCTTAATAATAATAATAATAATAATAATAATAATAGGATCCTAGAGTTCAAAGAGACCTTGCGAGGCCATCAGTCCAACCCCTTCTGCCTTGATGCAAGAAAAGCACAATCAAAGCACACCTGACTGTTGGCCATTCAGACTATGCATAATAATAGTAATAATAATAATAGGATCCTAGAGTTGGAAGGGACCCCAAAGGCCACCCAATCCAACCTCTTCTGTCATAAAGGAACACGATTAAAGCACTCCCAACAAATGACCACTCAGCCTCTGCTTAAGAGCAACATCAACAACAGAATCTTAAGGTGGGAGAGACATCCAAAGGCTATCAATCCAACCTCCTTGCATAAGGGAAATGCACAATCAAAGCACTCTTCACAGATGGCCAGTCTGCTTCTGCTTGATGATGAGGATAATGGTGATGATAATAATAATAATAGGATACTAGAGTTGGAAGATACCCCCAAAGGCCAACCAGTCTAACCCTCTTCTGTCATAAAGGAACACAATTAAAAACCCTCCCAACAAATGAGTTGAACAAGAAGGAGCCACAGGAGAAAGAGAGAAGCCATGAGGGGAGAAAGGAAGGAAGGGAGGGAAATGAAAGGGAAGGAAGGAAGGAAGGAAGGAAGGGGAGGAAGAAGGAAAGGAAGGGAGAGTGGGAGGGAGAGAGGGAAGGAGGAAAAGATGGAAAGGAAGGAGGGACAGGAAGGAAGGAAAAGGGAAGGGAAGGGGGAAGTGAAGGAGAGAAAGGAGGGAAGGGAATGAAGAAAGGAGAGAGGGAAGGGAGGGGGAAGGAAAGGAAGGGAGGGAAGGAAGGAGGGAAAGAAGGAAAGAAAGGGGGAAGAAGGGAGGGAAGGAGGAAAAGAGGAAGGAGGGACAGGAAGGAAGGAAAAGGAACAAAGTGAAGGGTGGAAAGAAGGGAAGGAAGGGAAGCGAAGGTAGAAAGAAGGAATGGGAGGAAGGG
Source organism: Anolis apletophallus (assembly GCA_030556195.1). Taxonomy (NCBI): domain Eukaryota; kingdom Metazoa; phylum Chordata; class Lepidosauria; order Squamata; family Anolidae; genus Anolis; species Anolis apletophallus. The sequence continues at coordinate 146,753,309 of JARBWK010000005.1, read as the reverse complement.
AAGAAGGAAGGAGGGAGGGAAAGGAAGGAAGGGAAGGGAAGAAAGGGAGGGAGGAAACGAAGAATGAGTTGGAGGAGGAGAAAGAAGGGAGCAGCATGCAGCAGGGAACAGGAGACTTCAAAACTAAAAACTTCTTTCTGCCTCTTTCTTTTTCTTCCTTCCTTCCTGCAGTGAAGGAGGAGGCAAGAAAGAAGGAGCTGGCGAAGAAGGGAGCTGCTTCCTCCGGGGCCTCTTGGAGGAGGAGGAGGCGGCAGCGGCAAGGAAAGCCGGGGAAGGAAGCAGCCGAGAGGAAGAAGGCTGCTTCTGCTGGCAGCGGGCAAGGCAAGGACTCGAGGAGCCCACCCACCGCCCTCCTCCTCTTCCTCCCCTTCCTCCTGCTCCTCAGTTTTAAAGCAGCGGCGGCACGGCTTTAGGCTGACCGTGGTTGTCTCCGCTGCCGCTGTTGCAGATGAGGAAGAAGGAGAGGAGGAGGGCGGTGGGTGGGTGGGTGGGCTCCTCATGCCCCTCTCCCCCTGCTTGCCAGCAGAAGCAGGTGCAGAGACCAGGCAAGGGGGCTGGGAGCAGCCTTGGTCAGTCCCACCAACCAGGGGCGCCTTCTCCTCCTTCTCACTCCTACAAGAGAGGCAGGCGGCTGCTCCGTGCAGGCACCGCTCACCAGGCCTTGCTGTCCCTCGCCTGGGCGCCAGTGGGAAGGAAGTCTTGCAGGCCTCGGCTTGACTGGCCTCGGCACGGAGGGGGCAGGAGGTGCTTTCCAAGCGGGCCTCACTCGCCCAGCTGCCAGCTCCGGCCCCTTGTTCCTTCTGCCCTTGCCACGGGGCGCCTCCCACCCCCAGCCTTGGTTGGCCGAGGCTGCAAGGCTTTTTTCCTACCAGCGCCCAGGCAAGGGAAGGCGAGGCCTAGCGAGAGAGAGGCCTGCCCTTTGCCTGGCGGGGATGGGAAACCACCCTGCAGTTGCAGCAGAGAGAAGGGGCCCGCCTTGAGAAGCGCCCCTTGCCTGCCCCGCGCTGGGCCCTGCAAGGCTGGGGGCTGCAAGGACCCCTTCCCGAAGACACCCACCCAGGCAAGGGAAGGCGAGGCCTGGTGAGCGGTGCCTGCACGAAGCGGCCGCCCGCCCACCTTGCAGGAATGAAGAGGAGGAGAAGGGACCCCTCCCTCTTTGGTGGGGCTGAGAAAGGCTCCCCAGCCCCCTCCTCACCTGGTCTCCGCACCCACTTCACACGAGGAATGGCACCAAGGGGCCACTGGGCTTGGGGGGGAGGAGGCTGGGAGGCCAGAAGGCCCGTCACGCTGGCGGGGCCAAAATGCGGTAGTCCCGCGACCCCTCAACAATGGCCAGGCGACCCCTCTGGGGGTCGCGACCCCCAGGTTGAGAACCACTGCCCTAGAAGGAAAGCCATGTCACTTCTGGTTGCCATTTCCAGGGCTCTGGGTGATGTTTTGGCTGATTAGGGTGCTGCCATGCTTGTATGATTTTTGGGCAGTTTAGCAGTTTTCAGTAAAAAAAAAAATTGGCTAAAATTTCAGAATTGATTAAATGGCAATTTGTGTAATATATGCCGGTCAGGAACACTTATCAGAGTCTCCTCAATTTGCCTCCACACATCTCCACAATGTGAACCACGTAGTTTTCTGTTGAGCTCCTAAAGGTCAAAAAAGGCAAATATTGTAGACATTCCACTGAAGGCGACTTTGCACAACGTAACATGTATATCAGACATAGACCTTGATAAACCAGTTTTTGCTGTGTGTCCATGTCTGGTAGGGTCACACGTCATGCAGCTCAGAGGATGAAGCAGTTCACATGATCAAATCTTGGTCAAGTCCTCTTGTATATGTAAGACCAGACTCAGTATTTCCATGGAATGTCAAGTCTTGCTTCATTTAGCGTTATAAAATGTTAGTTATAATTTTGAGGCCTAGTTGCATTGCCCCTTTAAAAAGGCTAACCCTATAACCTCCAAGAATGGTTTCCCAATGAGGTGCTGAGAGGCGAGGAGCTGGAAGATACAACAACCATTCCCTTTGAAGTATGGACTGATCACAAAAAAATTGCAAGCTTTACAAACCCCACAAAGGTTAAATGCAAAGCAGCTAAGGTGGACCCAATTCTTCAGTAGGTTTAACTTTACATTAAAGTTTTTCCCAGGGAGCAGGGGCGGTCCGAGCTCTCCCGGGGTAAGCGAACATTATTTTGGCGCCCCCCCCCCGGCGCTCCCAATGTGCGCTCCATTGTGAGGCGCCGCGGCGTCGCCCGCCCTGCTGCTGCGCTGCGCTCCGCGGTTTTGCGCGCATGCGCAGTGCCTACGGACCTCTCTTGAGGTCCGTAGGCACTCTTTTCTGCTTGAACCTGGCAGCAAGATATCGCGCAGTACCTACGGACCTCAAGAGAAATCCGTAGGCACTGCGCATGCGCGAAACCCGCGGAGCGCATGCGCAGTCCCTACGGATCTCAAGAGGTCCGTAGGCACTGCGCATCTTGCGCAAAAACTCCACGGAGCGCACATGCGTAGTGCCTACGGACCTCAAGAGAGGTCCGTAGGCACTCTTTTGCATGCACGCGAAACCGCAGAGCGCAGCGCAGCAGCAGGGCGGGCGCCGCCGCGGTGCCTCACACTGGCGCCCCACCCCGGAGCGTCCAAGATGGTGCTCTACGCGGCCGCGTAGGCTGCGTACTGGCAAAGACCGCCCCTGCCAGGGAGCCAAAACAAACTTGCAGACGCCCTTTCCCGCATGCCAACTGCGGACTACACAGCCCCAGGGGAGATAGGTACAGTGTTCTCCAAAGAACAGTTGGGATTGCTAGCACAGACTAGGTCAACTCGGATGGCCAAGCCACAAGCAGGGGGATGCCCATTGGAGCTCCTGGAAAAGTTGAGGATAAATGGCTCATCGCTCATAAAGAAGAGTTGGCCCAGGAACAGGGAGTGTGGCAGTATGGGTCCAAGTATTTCGCCCCTGAGCTTCTATGGCCGGAAGTTTTGGCTCAAGCTCATGATTCCAAGCTCTCAGGCCACTTTGGATTTACAAAGACTCTAAAACTTTTAGCTCGGCAGTTTTGGTGGCCAAGGATGCGCAAGGATGTGAAGGACTACGTAGCAGATAGGCATGGTTTCGAACCCAAAAATGGCGATTCTAAAATCAAATGGGGGTTTATTAGTAAAAGAAAGACTTACAAAAAAATTCCAAAAATTTCTAAAATGTAACTTAATTACTAACGAAATTTGTTAGTAGTTCGTATGCCAGCGCATGCGCATTCCAGATGGTTTTGGCCTACAACTCCCAGAAATCCTAACAGCTGGTAAATTGGCTGGGATTTCTGGGAGTTGTAAACCAAAACTTGAATAAATCACACTGAATTCTAGATGGGACTCTCCAAATAGGAAGGAGGGAGGGAAGGAGGGAGGGAGGGGGTATTCTATTCTTGGAAGCAGCAAAAAAAAGGAGGAGGAGCCCCCCTCGCTCCTTGCTGCCTCTCTCTCACCCGATCCTGAGGGAGCGAGGGCCCAAGTTTGCCCAGGCTGAGAGAAAAAGGAAGCGGCCTGAGGCTGTGAGGAATGGTGGGAGTTGAAGTCCAAAACACCTGGAGGGCTGAAGTTGGCCTGTCATGAAGCCTCTTCAAGGCTTTAGATCCTGGCAGGCAGGAGAGGCAGGAGAGCCGTCCACTCCTCCTGCCCTGCCAGGATCTAAAGCATCAAAGAGTATTGGGGTGAGAAACCAACCTAATGTATAATAGAATGAATGCTACTGTAAGTGCCTAATATTATAAGTAATCCAACTGGTCATATACCTACATTCCATGCACATGCAATAATACAGCAGTAATAACAATGGGTATAAGAAGAGGTAAAATTCAAACCGAGTATTCTGACTGTGGTCCCTCCTCAAGGGTGCAAACTGCAAAGGCTCTTCTCTCTGAGCCTGGGAAAAGGCAAAACCCGGGCACAGCGTTTGCTGCCTGGGTGCACACACATACATATTCTTGGGGAAGGGGATTTGCTGCAGAATCCGGGCTCATAGAGAAGATTCTGCAGCAAATCCCCCAAGAATATGTATGTGTGTGCACCCAGGCAGCAAACGCTGTGGCTGTGCCCGGGGTTTTGGCTTTTCCCGGCTCAGAGAAGAGCCTTTGCAGTTTGAGGAGGGACCACAGTCAGAATATTGGTTTGAATTTTACCTCTTCTTATACCCATTGTTATTACTGCTGCATTATTGCATGTGCATGGAATGTAGGTATATGACCAGTTGGATTACTTATAATATTAGCACTTACAGTAGCATTCATTCTATTATACATTAGGTTGGTTTCTCACCCCAATACTCTTGATGCTTTAGATCCTGGCAGGCAGGAGGCAGGAAGCCTGGAAAAATGTAAACAGAGAGGTTTACTCAGAGTAAATCCACAAGGAGGGCACTTCATCCAAAGTGCCCTCCTTTGCAGATTTACTTCTGAGTAATCCTCTCTGTTTACATTTTTTCCGGGCTTCCAGCCGAAAGAAGGAGCGAGTTTAGGGCTTGCCTTGCCATAATACTTATTGGCAAGGGAGGCGGGAGGGTGGTGAGAGAGAAGGAGGGTGCCCCCCACAATAACACAGAGAATGGGTTCAACAATCATGAAATAAACACTGAGTCACAAGACTTCGATATAAAAATATATCTATTCAAGTATAGTGCACAAAACTAGAGTATAACATCTCAATTATACAAACGGACATACCATAACATGTGTATCATGATAAAGCGGTGCATACATAAACCGGGTTAAATCCCGCAATGCTTAGGCATATAAATACAATCGCACACCTCAAAGTAATCTAGGCAGTCCACAAAATTAATGATAATGTCTCTAGTAGTGTGAAGTCCAAACACCATCAGATAAATGGACATAGAAGACTATAGTATGCTCCTTAATAGTCCATATAATGTCTAGCCGACGGGCTGGCGATGCCAAACTTCCTGGGGCCACTCCCCCGTTTCGCCCCCGGGCGGGGCTTTCTCAAGGCCATAAATGGATGTACCGTAGTCCAAATATCAATGATGAAAGCGTCCAGGCTTAACCTCACCCAGTCGGTAAGGTGACCATAAGTAAGGTCCCGCGGGTACCGACTGGGTGAGGTTAAGCCTGAACGCTTTCATCATTGATATTTGGACTACGGTACATCCACTTATGGCCTTGAGAAAGCATACTACAGTCTCCTATGTCCATTTATCTGATGGTGTTTGGACTTCACACTACTAGAGACATTATCATTAATATTGTGGACTGCCTAGATTACTTTGAGGTGCGCGATTGTATTTATATGCCTAAGCATTGCGGGAGTTAACCCGGTTTATGTATGTGCCGCTTTATCATGATACACATGTTATGGTATGTCCGTTGTATAATTGAGATGTTATACTCTAGTTTTGTGCACTATACTTGAATAGATATATTTTTATATCGAATTCTTGTGACTCGGTGTTTATTTCATGATTGCTACAACAGGTAGCCAGTCCTTCCGTGCCCTGGGCTGAAATCGCTACGGACTTTGTTGTAGATTTACCAGATAGTAATGGTTGTAACACTATTTGGACAGTCATCGACCTGTTCTCTAAGCAGGCCCACTTTGTCCCACTGAAGCGACTCCCCTCCGCGCCAGAGCTAGCCAAGCTGTTTATACATCATGTGTTTAGATTGCATGGGTGCCCCCGAAGGGTCATAACAGACCGAGGCCCTCAATTCACTCAATTGGAAGTCATTCTTGGCCATCCTTGGGGCAGAATGAGCTTTGAGTACTGCATTCCACCCTGAGATGGATGGAGCGACTGAGAGGATGCAAAAGACTTTGCAACAATTCCTCCGGTGTTATTCAAGCTATCAGCAGGACCAGTGGGCTCCCCTCTTAGATGTGGCAGAGTATTGCTACAATAATTCAGATCACGCCTCAACGGGGGTCTCGCCATTCAAAGCCGTAGGGGGCCAAGACTTCCCTCCTTTCCCGGGCCTCTCAGCCCAACCAACCACTGCTGGAGTGGCATCTTCATGGCCGATAATCAAAGAGACACTGGAGTTAGCTAAGTCTGACTATAAAAAGTTTGCAGACAAGAAAAGGGGAGCCCAGCCAGATTATGTTGTGGGGGACATTTGTTTTTTTTCCACTAAGTACCTAAAGTCTACGCAACCATCCTGGAAATTTGCAGCAAGGTTTGTAGGACCGTTCCGAATTTCTGGGGTGGTGAATCCAGTTGCCATGAGACTTCAGATGCCCCACAACTGGCGGAAAGTTCACCCTGTGTTCCACGTCAGCTTGCTCAAAAAGGCCTCCATGGGTCATAGGTGGTCACCCCCTGAATCGGAGCCCGTACCTATCATGGTGGGGGCAGACACACACTTCGAGATCAAGGATATTTTTGACTCGAGGATACACAGGGCCAAGTTGCAGTATTTGGTTCAGTGGTCCTCTAGGTCTCTGCACCCTGAATTAAAACAGAGTCAATCGGTCAAGCTTATGTTCTCGTGGATGACGGGGGAAATGGGCGCCATTTTGAAAATTACGTATCCGTGGTTTTAAGGAGTGCAGCTCCGGCCTCTCTGGGACGCTAGAAAGGCATCCCAGGCAGGCCAGCAGTGTTCTGCAGCCCGGAAAGGTTTATTTCTTATAGGAACTGGTGAGTGAGCCAAATAAGATACTCTGTATCTTTGCGGAAGGGAAAAAATGTTGTGATGTGAAGTGTTATTGATTAAAGTTGTGCTACAAAGTTTCAGATGAAATGGGGCATGGAAATGAAGGATGAAAATGGCTTGAAATCTTCTGAGCTGTAGTCCCAGCCTTTTTTCTTAATGGTGCCAGACCACATAGAGAATGCAGGAACGTTGTAACTCCTTGCTGCAGAGCTAGCCAAGCTGTTTATACATGATGTGTTTAGATTGCATGGGTGCCCCTGAAGGGTCATAACAGACCAAGGCCCTCAATTCACATCCCGGTTTTGGAAGTCATTCTTGGCCATCCTTGGGGCACAATGGGCTTTGAGTACTGTGTTCCACCCTGAGACAGATGGAGCGAGAGACAAACCAACTTAGATGCAGAAGCGGGGGGTCTTCTGGGGCTCGCCTTCAAATAGAGCAGTGTTTTTTTCAACCTTTTTTGAGCCGCGGCACATTTTTTACATTTACAAAATCCCGGGGCACACCACCAACCAAAATGACACAAAATGACACTCTAACACAGTAATACATATAGTTAAAATGTTTTAAATGTATTTATACAACTCAGTGTGAAACCTGGACCTGTTTCGATGAACTCAACATAGATATCCTGGCAGGAATGGCACAAAGACACAAACTTCCCACACAGAACTCCTATAATCAAGAGAAAATACTATAAGAGTTTGGTGGGCATTGACCTTGAGTTTTGGAGTTGTAGTTCACCTATATCCAGAGAGCACTGTGGACTGAAACAATGTTGGATCGGGACCAAACTTGGCATGAATACTCAATATGCCTAAATGTGAACACAGATGGAGTTTGGGGAAAATAGACCTTGACATTGGGAGTTACAGTTTCTGGGATTTATAGTTAATACACAATCAAAGAGCATCCTGAACTCTTGCAGCAATGGAATTGAACCAAACTTGGCATATTGAACTCTCATTACCAACAGAAAATACTGAAAGGGTTTGCTTGGGAATTGACCTTGAGTTTGGAAGTTGTCGTTCACCCAGAGAGCACTGTGGACTCAAACTATGTCATGTTATGTTATTGTTTGTTTTCTATCCAGAATCACAATGTTGGAAGGAGGCTCACCACTTTAAGGTCCCTAAAACAGGCATGGGCAAACTTTGGCCCTCTGGGTGCTTTGGACTTCAACTCCCACCATTCCTAACAGCATGAGGCCCTTTCCTACTTAAGTGGCTGAGGGGGGAAAGGAAAAGGGTCAGGCCCTTTTCCTTTTCCCCCCCAGCCACTTAAGTAGGAAAGGGCCTCATGCTGTTAGGAATGGTGGGAGTCGGAGTCCAAAACACCTGGAAGGTCCAAGTTTGCCCATGCCAGCTTTCGACAGAGACCTCTTCCTCCCCCTTCCCCTTCGCGCCCTTTCTTTCCCCCTCCTGCCGAACACTTACTTTTTCTTCTACACTGCCGCTTCTGCCGTCATTTTTATCTGAGGGGGCAGCGTGAGCGTGTTCAGGAGGGGAGGGGGAGGGAGGAAGACGCAACCCATGCGGGCGCTACTGCGCAGATTCGCCCCAGAGCAAAGCGAGGCAAAGCGAGCAGAGCGAAGTTGGGAAGAAGGGAGCCTGAGTGGAGAAGAAAAAGTGTTCGGCAGGAGGGGGAAGAAAGGGTATTGGAGGTTCCAATTTCCCACGGCACACCTGATGATTGCTCACGGCACGCTGGTTGGGAAACACTGAAATAGAGTGTCAGAAAATTATGGATGCAGTATTGTTATATTCAAACTCTGTGTAAGAAGCACCATTAATATCGGCACAAAGCCATTTTAGAGTTAGAGAGATTTAAAAACAACAAGGAACTTTAGCGGTGGAAAACCAGATAAACAATTTTTTTGCAGCTGCTGCTACCATATTAGACGGGATTTCTTTCCTGGCCTCCATGTCCTTCTCACAACATTAACAACTGTGTATAACTTGGCAGGAAGGAGGCTCCTCCATGATGCAGAATCTTTTCCAATGCAGGGGGGAAATGGTGTGGGCACTATTTAAAAGTTGAGTAACAGCACAGCTATTATTTGCCACAAGTGACTAAATTAAAATCGCTAAGCTTCATGAGTCATGTTAAATGGGATAAAAAGCTCTCTTTAAGTTTTGTGTAGCCTCCGGGCCAGATATGACATTTGATTCAGTGAACATGAACACAGCTGCCTGGTTCTGGCCATGTTTGCTTTCCAAGCATTCCGACAGCCCACTTCCTGTTTTTCTAATGATTCTGCCAGGTCAGTTCCAGCTGAGGCTGAAAGTATATTTACAATCTAGAACTTCAACAAAACCTGCCTCATGACATATTTTCCCACAAATATTATTTTTCTCTTGTAGTGCTTGTACTTTGAAGGCGAGCCCCAGAAAGAGCCCATCTGCATCCTAATTGGTTTGACCCGCAGCAGGGAGTTCCAACGTCCCTGCACATGTGGTCTGGCATCTCTAGCACCAAAGGCTGGGATTTGGCATCAAAAGACATCCAGCCATTTCTACCTCTCTGTTTTCTTGCCTCACTTAACTTGAAACCATGGACTCTTTGTGCACGGAGTTGCATGCCGACAAGCCAACGGGCAAGTCCAGAGAGGTTTGGGAGACATAGTTTTCCAAGGACTTCCATGTGTTTGGACTCTCCTTTGGCTATTCACAAAAAGGACTTTCCCCTTCTTGAGTGTGGAGTACCCCAAGGCGCCATATTATTTTTTATTTATTATTTTTTATTCGGGCTTCTATGCCGCCGACTCCCCGAGGCTCGCGGCGGCTTACAGGAGCCGAAGGGCACAGTAAAATACAGGCAATAAGCAGTTAAAAACAATTAAAAACAACAGCAGTATAGTAATTAATAACACAGTTAACACAATGAACAGCACATCATCCTCAGAAGAACGAATAGATGGCGGGGCATGGGCAGGACTTACTCACCAAAGGCCTGCTTAAACAGGTATGTTTTACAGGCCCGCCTAAACGGGAGCAAGTCCTTCATAGCTCGAGTTCCGCCGGGAGGGCGCCCACAGCGTAGGTGCTATGACAGAGAACGCCTCCGGCGGGTAGCAGTCAGCCTTGCGAGTTTAGCTGAAGGTATCTCCAGGAGATTGGAGTCCTCAGACCGAAGTGATCTCGGAGGGCAATATGGGGTGAGACGGTCCTCAAATACGCTGGCCCCAGGCCGTGTAAGGCCTTAAAGGTGAGGACCAACACTTTGAAGGTGATCCGTGCTCAATTGGCAGCCAGTGCAGATCCTGCAAAACAGGGGTTATGTGGGCGCCAGCTGGCGTGCCAGACAGGAGCCGGGCGGCAGTGTTCTGCACTAGCCTGAGCTTCCGGGTCACCGACAGAGGAAGGCCAACGTAGAGCGCGCTGCAGTAATCCAGCCTTGAGATGACTGTGGCTTGGATCACCGTGGCCAGATCGTTCCGGGAGATAGGGCCAGCCTCCTTGCCTGTCGCAGATGAAAGCGATCTTGCTGACCGCAGAGACCTGGGCCTCCATTGTCAGCTGGGAGTCCAAATGGACCCCCAGGCTCTTTACGGAAGGCGATGGGCATAACACCGCACCGTTCAATATCTATGTCCGGCCTCTCGCTGGACTAGTCCGGAGCTTTGGCCTGGAATGCTACCAGCAGGGCCGTAGCCAGGATTTTGTTTCGGGGGGGGGGGGCTGAGTTCGTGGGGCTGAGACTGGGTGGAAGAGGGTCTAACCTAGCAAACCTTTTGTATTGTTATCCCAATAACCCCATTAATGTGGGATATAATGAGCATGGTGATCAGATCATGATATGAATAAACATAACAGTTTAAATAATGTACCAGTCAGGCCTTTTTGCGGACCACCCTTAGCCCCCCCCCGGCTACATGCCTGGCTACCAGTATGCCGACGACACTCAGCTCCTCCTAAAGCTGGAACCTGGAGCAACCTCGGTGCCTGATAACTTTACCCAGTGCCTAGGAGCAGTGACGAGATGGCTACGGGCCCACAAACTGAAAGTAAATCCAGCAAAGACTGAAAATTTGTGGCCGGGCCGTCCATCAGAACTAGTAAATCCACTGCCAGCTTTCGAAGGGGAACCGCTGACTCCATCTTCCACTGTGAAGAGCTTCGGTGTCATCCTGGACTCTAAAATGACGATGGAGGCCCAGATCACCTCCACGAGCAAAAGGGCCTTCTTCCACCTACGTCAAGCAAGGCAACTGACGTCCTATCTACCAATGGAGGCGCTAGCTACGGTAATCCATGCCACAGTTACATCGAGGCTGAATTATTCCAACGCTTTATACGTGGGTCTTCCTCGGTCAGTAACTCGCAAGATCCAGATTGTATAAAATGCTGCCGCCAGGCTCATCACAGAAACACCAATGAGGTGTCACATAACGCCATCCTTGCAGCATTTGCACTGGCTGCCGGTCGAGTACAGAATCCTTTATAAGACCCTGACCCTGACATTTAAGGCCTTGTCGGGCCAGGGTCCTTCATACCTAAAAGACAGTTTGATACCACCCATCCACCTGAGAGCACCACGGCCAGCCTACGAGAACCTCTTCTGTGTCCCAGGTCCGAGAGAGGCTCATCTGGAGCCCACGAGACAGAGATCTTTCTCCATTGTGGCCCCTATCCTGTGGAACTCTCTGCCGCCAGACCAAAGAGCCATCCTCGACCTGCCTTCATTTCTGGCGGCACTTAAGACATGGCTATTTAGAAGAGTTTATGCATGAGTGACAATCAGTGACAATCTGTCTATTCCAATATTTTAACATTTTAACATTTTAACATTTTAACATTTTAACATTTTAACATTTTAACATTTTAATATTTTAATATTTTAATATTTTAATATTTTAATATTTTAATATTTTAATATTTTAATATTTTAGCATTGTAAATGCCAAGCTGTGTAAGTCGCCCGGAGCACATCTGTGGAGGGCGGCTCATAAATAATAAAATTAGTTAGCTAGTTAGTTAGTTAGTTATAGTTTTTCCCAAGGACACAGATGGACTTTCCCCAAAGCATATGGATTTGATGCTTTTCAAGATCATATGGACTTTCTTTCTACTCCTTGCATATGAAATAATTATGAGATATTGGTGATATTCTCCTGAAACCCTCCTATGTAATTTTTCCTGCATGTTTCCCCCCCTCCCCGTGTGTAAAATAATATGAAGAAATGCTGCATGTTTGTGAAAGACCCGGCTGTTGCTTTGAGATCAGGATGAAACCCCATTCCAAAGGTCGCACCCTTTAATCCAATCATTTGAACAAATTTGCATGACAGAGGACTTTTCCTGGTTTGGAGAATGTTCTTTCCCTTCTCCCCATTTTGAAAGACTCCTTTTGTTTCATAAACGCTGGACCTTCTGAGATTAGCCTCGTCCCGCGTTTACAGAACTATAACTATATTTCATATTTCCCAATCGGCTGTCACTACTGGCTTCGGAACCCAGCACACGGCTACAGTTATTTCATTTATTTACCACCCAGAACAGTGTTTCCCAACCTTTTTTGAGCCGCGGCACACTTTTAACATTAAAAAAATCCGGGGGCACACCACCAACCAAAATGACACTGTAACACAGTAAAGAACGGCTGGGGGATGTTGAGCTGCTGGGAGCAGCGGCTGGGAGTGCCGAAGCCAGGGGAGGAGCCAGCCCACACCATGCCCCGCCCCCTGGCTTCAGTTCTCCCACAGCTTCGCCAGCGTTGAGGGTGCAGTGCCAAGCCAGCATTGTGCTGGCTCTGCCACCGCTGGTTTGGCACTGCCCCTCAAGGCTGGTGAAGTTGTGAGGGCGCTTAAGCTGGGGAGGGGGCGGAGCCAGGCCACACCATGCCGCCCCTCCCCCAGCTTCAGTTCTCCCACAGCTTCACCAGCTTTGAGGGGGCAAGCCAGCATTGTGCTGGCTCTGCCATCACTGGCTTGGCACTGCCCCCTCAAGGCTGGCGAAGCTGTGGGAGTGCTGAAGCTGGGGGAGGGGGCGGAGCCAGGCCGCGCCATGCCCCTCCCCCGGCTTCAGCTCTCTCACAGAGGAGGAGCATGAGCGGTGGACGGGCTTCAGTAGGCGGGGCTCCTCCTCCGCACGGCTTCAACAAGCAAGGGGCGAGAGTCATAGCGGGAGTCATGGCAGATTGGAGGCTCATTGGGGAAACGGCCGAAGGAGGCGGTGCCCCGGTCCCTTCTTTTTCTTTGCAGCCGCCCGTCCCTTCCTCCTCCTCTCCCAAGAAGCAGGAGTTCGGCAGGAGAAGGGGGGAAGGAAGGGGGGCAGAGAGCTTTTCTCGCGGCACACCTGATGATCGCTCACGGCACACTAGTGTGCCACGGCACACTGGTTGAGAAACACTGCAGTAAAGAATGGCTGGGGATGTTGAGCTGCTGGGAGCAGCTGCTGGGAGTGCCGAAGCCAGGGAGGAGCCAGGCCACACCATGCCCCGCCCCCCGCCCCTGGCTTCAGTTCTCCCACAGCCGCCAGCGTTGAGGGTGCAGTGCCAAGCCAGCATTGTGCTGGCTCTGCCACCGCTGGTTTGGCACTGCCCCTCAAGGCTGGCGAAGTTGTGAAGGTGCTTGCTGGGGAGGGGGCGGAGCCAGGCCACACCATGCCCCGCCCCTCCCCAGCTTCAGTTCTCCCCACAGCTTCACCAGCTTTGAGGGGGCAAGCCAGCATTGTGCTGGCTCTGCCATCACTGGCTTGGCACTGCCCCCTCAAGGCTGGCGGCTGTGGGAGTGCTGAAGCTGGGGGGGAGGGCGAGCCAGGCTGCGTCATGCCCCCTCCCCGGCTTCAGCTCTCTCACAGAGGAGGAGCATGAGCGGTGGACGGGCTTCAGTAGGCGGGGCTCCTCCTCCGCACGGCTTCAACAAGCAAGGGGCGAGAGTCATAGTGGGAGTCATGGCAGATTGGAGGCTCATTGGGGAAACGGCCGAAGGAGGCGGTGCCCCGGTCCCTTCTTTTTCTTTGCAGCCGCCCGTCCCTTCCTCCTCCTCTCCCAAGAAGCAGGAGTTCGGCAGGAGAAGGGGGGAAGGAAGGGGGGCAGAGAGCTTTTCTCGCGGCACACCTGATGATCGCTCACGGCACACTAGTGTGCCACGGCACACTGGTTGAGAAACACTGCAGTAAAGAATGGCTGGGGGATGTTGAGCTGCTGGGAGCAGCTGCTGGGGAGTGCCGAAGCCAGGGGAGGAGCCAGGCCACACCATGCCCCGCCCCCGCCCCCTGGCTTCAGTTCTCCCACAGCTTCGCCAGCGTTGAGGGTGCAGTGCCAAGCCAGCATTGTGCTGGCTCTGCCACCGCTGGTTTGGCACTGCCCCCTCAAGGCTGGCGAAGTTGTGAAGGTGCTTAAGCTGGGGGAGGGGGCGGAGCCAGGCCACACCATGCCCCGCCCCTCCCCCAGCTTCAGTTCTCCCACAGCTTCACCAGCTTTGAGGGGGCAAGCCAGCATTGTGCTGGCTCTGCCATCGCTGGCTTGGCACTGCCCCCTCAAGGCTGGCAAAGCTGTGTGAGTGCTGAAGCCGGGGGGAGGGGGCGGAGCCAGGCTGCGTCATGCCCCCCCTCCCTCCAGCTTCAGCTCTCTCACAGAGGAGGAGCATGAGCGGTGAACGGGCTTCAGTAGGCGGGGCTCCTCCTCCGCGCGGCTTCAACAAGCAAGGGGCAAGAGTCATGGCGGGAGTCATGCCAGATTGGAGGCTGGTTGGGGAAACGGCCAAGGAGGCGGTGCCCCGGTCCCTTCTTCTTTTCTTTGCAGCCGCCCGTCCCTTCCCTCCTCCTCTCCCAAGCAGCAGGAGTTCGGCAGGAGGGGGGGGAGGAAGGGGGGCAGAGAGCTTTTCTCGCGGCACACCTGATGATCGCTCACGGCACACTAGTGTGCCACAGCACACTGGTTGAGAAACACTGATCCAGAAGACTAAAAAACTCTCATGGGAAATCTGCATGTGGCCCTTTGCAACAAGGAGGGTCATTAAGGACAAATTCCTGTTTCTCACCAAGAACAAAAGAATTCCTTTGGCTCGAAAGGTCAGGGGCTCGGATCTTCATTAACGTATGGACATGATCTAATCAAGAAAACTCCAGCTGCTCCTTGTTTTGAACACATTCCTGTCCCTCGCTTCCCATTCGCGATTGGTTCCCGCGACAGCTGGCTTCCAAGGTTCCAACCAATCATCACGAAGCCTACAGCATGCATGGACGGGAAGGTTTGAATTTGACAAGTTCTGTAAAGTGTATAAAAATGACATATGACATATGTTTGAATGTAACTTGATGACTGCTTTGCAACAAGGAAACTGCAGTGGTCATCCTTCTCAGCTGACAAGAATAAACCTCAGTGGCGTCTTCTTTGATGAGATCATTTGGGAAAGGGATTTTTAGTTTGTTTTTAAAACTTCACCAGAGGTTCTGCTGAAATCCTCGTTTTAGGGGTACTTCTGGGCCTTTGCCCCCTGTGGGCCACGCTATCCTAAAGGGTTCGGTAACAACTTGTGTTGTCTGCTTATGACAAACTCACTGACCATTACAGCCATTCCTGTTTGATGATGATGATAATGGTGATGATGATTTACTTTACATTTATCAACTAGCTGTCCCTGGCCATGTGTTGCTGTGGGAAAAAAAGAGCAAGTTTCTAATATATTTAATTTCACAATGCTTGCAGGTATACAATATTTTTTGTTGTTCCATGGTCTGTGCAGATATAGAGATGGTCTGGTTTGCCGACTCTAGAACACACAATATATAATTGTCCTTGTGAGAAGCAATTTATTTATTCTTCAAACTTCCTATACCGCCACTCCCCGAAGGCTCGGAGCGGTTTACAGTTTGACATAAAATACATAATACACGAACAATACGATACAACACAAAAGGTAGGTACTACATCTAAGGCAGGGGAGGGGAGACCAGGGCTCGTGACCACATGGGTCAGTGAGCTATCCAGAGGTCAAGCCAACAGTGGCTCGACCATCGAACGAGGGGAGCCTAGGAGGGTCCCACAAGTCCAACAGTGTCCTTAGAGTCACCAGATCCGTTGGGAGACGGTCACCACAAGCCTGTGGGTCCAATCCGTGTCTAGATCTGAAGCACACAATTCTAAAGATTGGTCCTGAGCTTTGTTGATGGTGATATCAAACGCATGTCGAATGGGAATTGCAATCTTAAATTGAAACGGCACATCCGTTGGAATCATGGGAATGCAAGGAATGAGGATGTCTTCAATATCAAGGCAAATAAACCAAAATGCCTGCTTTCTACTGGATTATATGTCAGTGTAAATTCAGGCCCTTCCTTACAGCCATATAACCCAGAAGATCAAGGCAGATCATCCACAATGTCTGCTTTGAACTGGGTTATCTGAGTCCAGACTGCCACGCAACCCAGTTCAATGTGGATCATATACAGCTGTGTGGAAGGGGCCTAAAGAAAGACAAGTTTGCCCATGCCAGCTTTCGACAGAGACCTCTTCCTCTGCCTTCCCCTTTTCACCCTTTTTTCCTCCTCCTGCCAAACACTTATTTTTTCTTCTCCACTCGGGCTCCCTTCTTCCCAGCCTCGCTCTGCTCACTTTGCCTCACTTTGCTCACGCTGTTGCGTGTTCAGGAGGGGAGGGGGGAGGGAGGAAGACGTGGGGCGAGTCTGCACAGTAGCGCCCACACAGGTCACGTCTTCCTCCCTCCCCCCTCGAGAGAAGTGGCAGCGTGACCAAAGTGAGCAGAGCGAGGCTGAGAAGAAGGGAGCCCGAGTGGAGAAGAAAAAGTGTGCGGCAGGAGGGCGAAGAAAGGGTATTGGAGGTTCCAATTTCCCACGGCACACCTGATGATTGCTCACAGCACATTAGTGTGCCACGGCACACCAGTTGGGAAACACTGCCCTACACCACTGGAGAACTGTTACTGTTTAGCCGGTATTGCATCACCTGACATCCGTCAGGAAGTAGCAGCCTGTAACGAAAGGACCAAGGCATTTACATCTTTGGTCCAGCCTCTGTTTGGATATCAGCCAGCAAAACCAATGCCTTAAATCAAGAAATAGCTTCCCAAGATCTACAGAGATACTCACAGGCTACTCAGTATGCGAGAGTCCAAAAGTGGCAGGCTAAAACCCGGAACCTCGATTCATGGTTGATACTGAATAAGAAACTACCCCCTGAGCACACAGAAGTCTGGGTAACTTGGAAGGCGCTGAACAGACTGCGCTTTGGCATGACGAGATGCAGAGCCAACCTTAAGAAATTGGGCCACAAAGTGGAGTCCACGACATGCGAGTGTGGAGAAGAGCAAACCACAGACCACCTATTACAATGCAGTCTGAGGACCTTCTTATAGCAACACCAGAGGCACGCCATGCGGCCAACTACTGGTCAAAGAACATTTAATATAATTACAAGTTTTAAAACTCTGTTTTTTAAGAAAGACATTACAACTGTACCCTCGGTTTGCTCCTGATTCGACAAATAAATAAATGCTAGGATTCAATCGATTATATAAAGGAGGTCCCGTCATCGAACGACTGACAGAGACAGAGAAACCTTCCAAGGCAGAGACACCAAACTTGCCAACACAAATAGGCCTCAGGCAAGGAAGGTTTTTAGCTAAGAAACTTTCCCCCCCAAAACCTAGAAGGCCCCCAAAACTACGATACAAAAAAACTACATTTCCCAGCATCCTCTGTGGCAGCCAGCGAAACCCATTGGCCAACATCGGCCCACACAAAATGCAAGGAGGCTGAGTAACCATAGTAATGCTGGGCACAGCCAGCCAAGGCTAGGATAGAATGCTGAGTGATTTGAGTTCAGTCAGTTGGTGTTTGAGGGTTAAACTGACAAAACCAAACTCTATGAGGGAGCAATTCTCCAGCAATTCCTACCCACACAACACAACACAACTTCCTATCACAACCCATCCCCCAACCTCATGGGACCCTTTTGCACAACACCTACCACCACCACAAACAAAAACCAACTCCACCTATACTCCAACCACAACACAACACAACACTGCACTGATACTCTACAAACACACACAAACACCCAAAACACCCCACCCACACAAGCATTCCACAACATACTACCACCCACAATTCCACCACACACCCACTAACTCACCAAAAAGTAATACCTACACACAACACAATACGCACATAACACAACCTTGCGTCTACTCCTCAACCCATTTGTATGCCATTCCTTCCTTCCACACAGGCAGAAACTGACCCAAAAGACAAGCCATGCCTTCTAAAAAGAACAGCATCAGACGACACACTCGCAACGCTACATACATCAAACAAAAAAGGGCAGAATAAACGCCAGAACAGAAACACGGTTTCTTTTTTCAAATCCAGAGTTGGGAAACCACAAAACCTCTTCAGGGCTGTCCAACTGCCGGCCCTGCAGGTGTTTTGGACTTCAAATCCCAGAAATCCTAACAGCTGGTAAACTGGCTAGGATTTCTGGGAGTTGAAGTCCAAAACACCTGCAGGGCTGGCAGTTGGACAGCCCTGCTTTCCATCAACACAGCAGACGGAAAGACAAAAAACATTGTATATCCACAAGCTCTGCAGAACGCCAGCAACACCACACACCGACAACTCCCAGGACTTCAACATCCCACCCACCAGAACAACCCACAATGACACAGCCATGACCCCACCAAGACCATAAGTAGCATCAATTCCAACCCTTACATACCCAGACTTTCTCGCATCTCCTAAATAGGGCACAGCAACGCGTGCCGGGTACAGCTAGTTTAAATAGAATTTTGATCCTGGAGAGCCCACAACTGTGCTTCACAGTAAGTAATTGTAGCAATTCAGAAATAGTAGTAGCAGAATTAATTTGGCTAGGGAAAATAGTGGTTATAGTAATTTGACAACAGACAATAATGGAAGGAAAAAATTGTGTCTTGAGTTTCTCCAAAACTTCTGTAGCTCTGTCAGTGACTTTCAACTGTGTGTAAACCTATTGCCAATTTCCTGTTTGCTCTTACCATAAAAATGAGGGAAATCAGCCTAAGAGGGAGAGTTGTGATGTATACTACGCAGAACATGTCGTTTGAGGCGAAGGGAATGGTTAAGTTAACTCACTAGATATCTTTGAGCCCTGGAAAAGGCTTATTTGGGCATCCGGTCAGCTGGATTTCTGGAACTGGTCAGCGGCAGACCGTCACTATGACGCATTAATTGCTGGAACCAGATCAGGCAATGCCATTCGTTTGTATGTTTTTTATATGAGAAAACAGAACTAAGATTAGGGAAGTTGAATAAGAAATGCTCTTTTAGTCATGTCAACTTTCTCTTGGGAGTTTCCTTCATTTTGTAAGAGTATTTATTGTGCTTTATGTTTGATTTAATCTTCCAAAAGCCTGCAAACACGCCTGTCAGGAGTTCAAAGTGAAACCTTTTGCCCCAGGGAGCCATTTGGCTTTGAATTCGGTGCTATACAGTTTAGGTATAAGTTATATAAATATGACACTGTCCCCCTATACTATGCTCAGAGACAGCTGGAATGTGCCTGAGCCAATGTGGACATTTGGGTAGGCTTTTCAACTCACCTAGGTATAGGTTTCACTGTCAGTGATTATTTTACAGGTTCAACTACAAGGGTTTGTTGGAGGAACAGCAAAATAAATTCACAATAAAAGGAATGCTGCAAGATATAGAGTTACCTTCTAAATCGGGGTGCGGTATCATCTGTACGCAGATGATGCCCAACTCTGTCACTCCTTTCCACCTGCTACTAAGGAGGTTGTTCAAGTCCTGAACCGGTGCTTGGCCGCTATAACGGACTGTATGAGGGCTAACAAATTGAAACTAAATCCAGACAAGACAGAGGTACTCCTGGTCAGTCGTAAGGCCGAACAGGGCATAGGGTTACAGCCTGTGCTTGACGGGGTTACACTCCCCCTGAAGGCGCAGGTCCGCAGTCTGGGAGTGATCCTAGACTCATCGCTGAGACTGGAGCCCCAGGTCTCGGCGGTGGCGGGAGAGCTTTTGCACAGTTAAAGCTTGTGCACCAGCTGCGCCCGTACCTTGGGAAGTCTGACATGGCCACGGTGGTCCACGCTCTGGTTACATCCCGAATAGACTACTGCAACGCTCTCTACGTGGCGTTGCCTCTGAAGACTGCTCGGAAGCTGCAATTAGTCCAACGTTCGGCCGCCAGGTTACTAACAGGAGCGGGGGCACAGGGAGCATGCAACTCCCTTGCTGCGCCAGCTCCACTGGCTGCCAATTAGCTTCTGGGCACAATTCAAAGTGCTGGTTTTAACCTACAAAACCCTATATGGTTTTGGCTCAGTTTACCTGTCCGAACGGATTCTCCCCTACGAACCATCAAGAACATTAAGATCCTCCGGAGAGGCCCTGCTCTCGGTCCCGCCGGCTTCGCAAGCATGGCTGGTGGGGACGAGAGACAGGGCCTTCTCTGTGGTCACCCCTCGGCTGTGGAACTCCCTACCAAGTGATGCTCGATCTGCCCCCTCTCTGTTGTCCTTTAGGAGGCCGGTAAAGACCTGGATGTGGAACCAAGCCTTCCCAGAATAGGTTGAGATTGGTTATTGTCTGAATGTATGACCACGTTTACAGATCGAGTGGAATTGTTTTAATGGCGATGTGGTTTTATGCTGGGTTTTTATGTATTTTAATATGTTGTTGTAGTTGTTTTTAAATTTATAGCATTGAATATTGGCTGTTATGCCGGTCTGAGTCCCTCGATAGAGGTGAGAAGGTCGGGGTACAAAAGTTTTAAATCAATCAATCAATCAATTCCAAGGTAATTAATCCCCTCTAGCTGTTGCTTTTCAAATGCCACATTGAAAGCGAAGTATTGTTTAAAAACCTCCATTTTATAAAAATTTGTTTGGGGGAGAAGAGATACTAAAATTGATTTTAATATTCAGGTTTTTTATTTACCCATCTCCACCCCATTACATTTTAGATTTTAAAGGTATAAAAATAAATACAGGCATAACACATTTATGATGGCTTTAGGAGTGGTAGCTTGTTCAACTTAAGCCGTCTGAGGGCTCGCACTAAGACTCTAAACTATCTAGTCCGTGAGCTACTTTTTGCTGACGATGCTGCCCTTGTCGCCCATTCAGAAGCAGCCCTGCAGCGCCTCACATCCTGCTTTGCAACAGCTGCAGAGCTGTTTGGGCTGGAAGTCAGCCTGAAGAAAACAGAAGTCCTCTACCAGCCCGCACCACAGGAAGAACACCACCATCCTCACGTCAGCATAGGCACATCTGTGCTTAAGTCCGTTCAGCAGTTCACCTACCTGGGAAGCATCATCTCTTCAGACGCCAAGATTGACAAAGAGATAGATCACAGATTATCAAAGGCATATAGTGCATTCGGAAGGCTTCACAAAAGAGTCTGGAGCAACAAGCACCTGAGAAAAAGCACCAAAATCAGTGTGTACAGAGCTATCATACTGTCCATTCTCCTCTTTGGGTCTGAAACATGGGTCACCTATCGCCAACACCTACGACTCGAGCGCTTTCATCAGCGCTGTCTTCGCACAATCCTAAATATACACTGGACCGACTATGTGACGAATGTTGCTGTCCTTGAGCAAGCAGGGATCACCAGCATTGAGGCCATGCTATTGAGAACACAGCTGCGCTGGGCAGGACACGTCTCTAGGATGGAGGACCACCGCCTCCCAAAGATACTACTCTACGGTGAACTCGCCACGGGTCAGCGCAAGAGAGGCGCCCCCCAAAAGAGATATAAGGACTCCCTGAAACAACATCTCAGGCTCAGCCAGATTGATCACCAACAATGGTCCACCCTGGCCTCACATCGGGAGGCATGGAGAAGCACTATCCACAATACTGCGGCCTCTTTCGAGAAGACACGCCGAATGGGTCTCGAAGAGAAACGACAACGCAGAAAGAACCGCAACTTGGAAAAAACATCACCCAAGGAGACTTTCTGCTGCGCTTTCTGCAACCGAACTTGCCTATCTCAGATTGGCCTTTTTAGTCATCAACGCGCTTGTAAAAAGCGTGGGATGAGTCCTTCCTGAATCTTCGTTCGCGAAGTAATGCCGAGAGAGAGGAGTGACATAGAAAATAGTTTATGGACACCAGAAGGACTGCCATTCACATATTTTGTAAGACAGATAGACCAGAATGGAACACAAGAAACAGACTATATGTATTCCTTCTTGTTCTGTATGAGGAGACCTCTAGAACAGTGTTTCCCAACCGGTGTTCCGTGGCACACTACTGTTCTGTGACGGATCACCTGCTGTTCGGCGGAAAAACCTCTTTCCCCCCCCCCTTCTGCTGCCGCTGCTTGGGCAACGAGGAGGAGAAAGGGCCGGGCAGCGGCAAAGAAGAAGGGTCTTCGCGCGCCAGCCAGCTGGCCCATCCCAGCTGCCAGGGAGGGCCTGGGCACCTCGGGGAGCCTCGGAAGAAAGGCTTCCCGCAGGGCCCAGGCCCTTCCTGGGATCCAAGTTTGGCCGGCTCGCGTCTTCCGCTGGGCTCGGCGGACCCACGAACCGGAAGAAAGGCTCCCCGCCGGGCCCCTCCCCTCCCCCTCCTCCCCGGTGCCCGTGAAATCACTCTCGGCCTCCTTCCGGCTCCCTGCCCGCCATGGCCTTCCTTCCTGCCTGCTTCGCCAGCCCCGAGATGCCCGCCCGGGCCGCCCCGCTGACCGCCCGAGAAGCTGCGCTGGCTAAAATTCAAAGTCAATGCTCACTAATCCCTTCCAGTATTTTTGGTTGGTCATGGGAATTCTGTGTGCCAAGTTTGGTTCAATTCCATTGTTGCAAGACTTCAGGATGCTCTTTGCTCACTTAATCAATAAAAGAACTTTCTAAGTTCAGACCTGGCTTCGCTTCATCACTGGCGCGCGGACAAACTATATATCCCAGAAACTGTAACTTCCAAATGCCAAGGTCTATTTACCCCAAACTCCATCTGTGTTCACATTTGGGCATATTGAGCATTCATGCCAAGTTTGGTCCTGATCCAACATTGTTTGAGTCCAGAGTGCTCTCTGGATGTAGGTGAACTACAACTCTAAAACTCAAGGTCAATGCTCATCAATCCCTTCCAGTATTTTTGGTTGGTCATGGGAATTCTGTGTGGGAAGTTTGATTCCATTCCATCATTGGTGGAGTTCAGAGTGCTCTTTGATTGCGGGTGAACTATAACTCTATGTTGTGTTCATCGAAACAGGCCCAGGTTTCACACTGAGTGTATAAATACATTTAAAACATATTAACTATATCAGGGCTGTCCAACTGGCGGCCCCGGGGCCGGATCCGGCCCCGTAGCCTGTTGGACACGGCCCCACCTATGCCCTCAGCCGCCATTTTTAAATTTAAAAACAAATCGATTTTTTTAAAAAAAATGGCGGCCGGGGGGGGAGGGGGGGCAGGGAGGAGGTAGAGAGCTAGCTCCTCCTTTTCGGCGCCCCCTCCTACCTAGGGCGGGGAGCCGCGCCGGTGGCAGAAGGCGGGCGCCAAGAGCAGCGCGTCACAGGCCTGGCATGACGCTGCTGCTCTTGGCGCCGCCTACTCTCCTCCGGCGGCTCCCGGCCTGGGAAAAGAGGGGGGCGCCAAAAAGGAGGAGTAGGCGGTGTGCCAAGGGGCAGCGCCGTCACGCCAGGCCTGTGACGCTGCCGCTGGCGCCGCCTTCTGCCCTTTTTCGCGCCCCTCCCTTCCTCCTAGGGCAGGGGAGCCGCCGAAAAGGGCAGAAGGCGGCGCCAGAGCAGCGCGTCACAGGCCTGGCGTGACGCGCTGCTCTTGGCACCGCCTGTCCTTTTTTCGCGGCTCCCCGGCCTAGGAAGGGGGCGCCGAAAAGGAGGAGTAGGCGGTGCCAGGGGCAGCGCGTCACGCCAGGCCTGTGACGCTGCTCTTGGCGCCGCCTACCTCCTTTTCGGCGGCTTTAGGAGGGGCGGGGCCTGGGCTGGGGCGGGGCCTGGGGGCGGGGCCGAGCGGCCCCGCAGGTCATCAGTGACCTCTTCTCTGGCCCTGGACCCGCCAGAAGTTGGACAGCACTGAACTATATGTATTACTGTGCTAGAGTGTTATTGTGTGCCATTTTGGTTGGTGGTGTGCCCCAGGATTTGGTAAATGTAAAAAATGTGCCGCGGCTCAAAAAAGGTTGGGAAACACTGCTCTAGAACACTGTATATCATTTGGCATCAGTACACCCTCCAAGGGTTTCTTCAAGTTATCCCTATAAGGAAACTAGCATGATGGGAAAAAGTGAGTGTAATTTGTGACTGGTAGAACTAGCTTCTAATCATAGCAAAAGCCTGGCTGAAGCAGAAGATAAAAGAAAAGAGGGAGAGAGAGTTGTGAAATTCAGATTTGGACTCAAGTCAAACGAAGTAGTTTCTGAAGGTGTCCAAGCCAAATTAAACTGTTTTCAGAACTGCCCAGTTCGGGGCCAAACTGAATCTTACCATTCAAAAATCCAGCTATATCCTTTTTGTTCTTTAAAGAAATTATCTATTACTCATTTGAGGTTTGTATGCAGGAACACATTTATAATGGGATTAATCCTCCATTGTCCAGCACAAAGCAAAGATCATGTGGCCAAGTATTTAAAGAGGATCAAGATCTGATGAAGGTACATTAGTCCTCTAAGGGCCCTTCCACACAGCCATATAACCCAGAATATCAAAGCATGGGAGGGGGGAAGGGTTGAAACATGTTTTTAGTGAATCATGAAGAGAGGGTCCATAACACAAAAAATATTTTATATAGACCTAATTAAATTAAATTTTTGAATAAATTTCTAACTTACCTATCCAAACGCATCTCCTCCTATGAACCAACTAAGACATTATGATCATCTGGGGAGGCCCTGCTCTCAATCCCACCTGCATCCCAAATAGGTTTGGCGGGAATGAGAGACAGGGCCTTCTCAGTGGTGGCCCCTCGGCTATGGAATGCTCTTCCCAAGGACATTAGATTGGCCACCACGCTTTAAACATTCCAGATGTTGTAATTGAGCCTTCAGCGTCTACTGCTAGTAGTGATAAGGAAGACGCTGAGTCATTAGCTTCTGGCAGTAGTATGGAATGGGGTGTAGCTCTGAGTAATCAAGACACTGGAGCTGGGAGAAAGAGGGCTGCTAGTGATTCTAGCCTTGAGGGTTTGGAGCAGAGAAAGAAGATCCGGCAGATACTTAGAGCCCCTTCAGATACTGAAACCTTTGAAGGTTTTTCTGGGAATTAAGAAAGGGAGTCAGAGGAGAGTGATGCTGACTTAGACTGGACTTTAGTTCAGGAAGTAAGGGATGTGTGTAATGTAGATTCTAGCACTGATACCTTTCTGGGTTTTGATAGCGATCCAGATTGGCCTTCTGAGGCTTCGGAGGCAGCCTGGGATATTTTAAGTTTCCAGGATCGCTGGGAGACATGGAGAAATGCACAAAGCACGGCAGCTGCAAGAAAAGAAACAGCTGCTTCCCATGAGTCTTCAGGGGAGTCCGACGTTTAGGGCTATATAATGAATGGGTTTATGAGGCTGCCTTTGCGGCGGTCAAAGAGTTGTTATCTGTTACTTCTGTCTGGTGTTCCTGTGATCATTGGCATCATGGTATCGTGTGTCTTGTTCCTGGTTCCAGGTACTCGTGAGTTATGGGTTACTCCACCATCTTTTTGAGATGAGTTGCTACGGCTGCTCCTGCTACTGTTTGGGAAAGGGGGTGGGTGGGATTCAATGTTTGTTTTTCTGTCTAGTTGCTGCCGTGTATTCCTGTGGCGGGGTTTGATCTCCGCTGAATCTGCTGTGAGTCCCAGCTGCAAGTCTGGTATTGTATGACATGGAGGGAGGTTGAGACTGTGTTTTATGGGGACTATGATATGTGTTATTCCTGTATACTTAGCTCCTGACGCTCCTTGGACTGTCTCTTCATTTCCTCCATCATTCTCCTGCCCTTGACCCTCAGACCGGTTTACGACTACTCTTCTGGATCTTCCCACATTGGACGTCGCAGACGGACGTCCTGAGTTTGTTTTGCATCTTGCTTCAGCATTTTTGTTGGATTTCCTGGGATTTTTGAGGGTTTTTAGCTGAGTTGGCTGATTTTTTGTTCGTCCCCTTTCCATTTATAGTTCAATAAACTTGTTTTAAATGTTTATAATGCTGGCCATTGAATTTTGCCGCTGCAAACCGCCTTGCGTCGCCCATGGGCTGAGAAAGGCAGTATATAAATATAGTAAATAAATAAAAAATAAATATTTTAGCTAGTCTTTCAGGTCTTAAAAAACTGAAAAAATTGTAATTTAGTGGTTACAAAAATATGCCACAATTTCTGTTGGAAATACTCAAAAACTGGGCCAATACATTGTAGAAAGCCTTCATGGTCAGAGTCGCTGGGTTGCTGTGCGTTTTTCGGAGTGTATGATCATGTTCCAGTAGCATTCTCTCCTGACGTATTGCCGGCATCTTTGGCTGAGATCTTCAGATGAACCTCTGAAGGGAAGCAATGGGAATGGAAGTGTTACCGAGCAGAATTTGGGTTGGCTCTGCCCATAAGAGGTGAGAGCCCTAGTGCGCAAAACAAGGGATCGAAACCCTTGGTCAGCAAAGGCAGGACACATAAAAACCCACCCCAAGATTTCCCAATAAGTCTCACCAAGTTGAAGAAAAACTACCGAGGTCTTTATTTCTCATCAGCTGAAGAGGATGACAACTGCAATACCCTTTCGCAAAGCAGTCATAAAGTTACATTGAAATACATTTATTTATTTATTATTTGGTCTTGTATGCCGCCACTCCCCGAGGGCGGCATGCCATATTTATAGTTATACAAAGCTGTCAAAATTCAAATCTCCCGCCCGCGTGAGCCGGCCGCCTCCATGCTGATTGGATGGAACGCTGGAGCCAGCTGGAGTCAATAGTGAAACTGCGCCGCTTCTGTTCTGGCGAATGGGAAGCGAGAGGCGGGCGCTTGTAGGAAAACAATGCAGCTGGAAGTTCCTTGCATAGATTAGTCCTTACGTAAATTAAGATCCCATGCCTTTGACCTTTCGAGCCAAAGAAAGTATTTTGTTTTCTGTGGGAAGTGGGGAACTGGCCATATCTGTCCTTTCCTGTTGACAATGGACAGGCATGGATCTTTTCATGGAAGTCTCAGGAATAATAAATGATAAAATGACTTTTGTAGATTGCTAGAATTCCTGGGGTCCGAAGCCAGAAAAATCCAGCCGTTATGGTGAATAGAAATAATCATGCCAATATTCTCAACCTGAGGGGGAACGAAACTTCGACGCCCCTCCTGCTGAGAGATGAGGGGTCTTCATTGAGAAACAAAACAGCCTCTGCTTCTACACCAGAAAAACCCTATTATTATCATGCAAATGAGGCTAGTGGATGGGGTGATTGAATCATAAACTTGTAGCTGGCAAGCCTCGCCCAAGGTAGCTGGCTAAAGGTAAATAGTGGCACTTTCATATTTTTAAAATTACATACATGGGGAAAACATGAGGGGAGATACATTGGGGTTTATGGGGGAAAATATACCATCCTGATCACCCCTGCCTACCCATCAGAAAGATACACAGTTTATTAGATTCACAAAAGATAGCCCAAGAGAAAGGGGTCCTAGACAGAAAGGAAAAGGTCTTTGGGAATGAGTAAAAGTCCATAAGAGTAATGCAAAAGGAAAATAACTGGGTGTATTCATAAAGTGTGGGTTACAGAGGCATTGTCACGTGGGAGCATGGGGCCATGGGAAGAGCCTTAGGTTCCCATGTGGGGGACAGATAGGGGATTATGGGATCACTTCCAGCCTGGTGTTCTTGGGAAAACTATGAATCCCTTGGTTTTAAACTGTCTTCTACAGCAGTGTTTCCCAACCACTGTGCCGCGGCACACTAGTGTGCCGTGAGCGATCACTTGGTGTGCCGCGGGAAAACCTCTCTTCCCCCCTTTCTTCCCCCTCCTGCCGAACTTCTGCTGCTCCTGCTTTCGGGGGGAGGAGGAGGAAGGGCCGGGTGGCAGCTATGAAGAAGGGGCTGGGGCGCCGCCTCCTTCGGCCGTTTTCGTGTTTATGTGTACCAACTATTACTACATTTGGCATTGGCTGGACGTGATAGCCTTTCTAGTGACTGTGTAACAACTCATCTGTTCACCAGTTATACATGAGGGACTTGTCTAATGCCCACCTGGAATGATACAGGAGCATATATATTGAAGGAAGCCTCATTATTGTTCCATGAGGTGTATTGATGCATAAGAACAGTACTAGTGGACTGCTTTGAAGCTATATGGACACATTTTTTCTTCTAAACACAGAGAGAGATTGACAGCTGTTGAGCAAGACCTTCGTGTGTGTCTTTCTGCCATTCCTGCCAGGATATCTATGTTGTGTTCATTGAAACAGGCCCATGTTTCACACTGAGTGTATAAATACATTTAAAAACATGTTAATTATATGTATTACTGTGTTAGAGTGTCATTTTGTGTCATTTTGGTTGGTGGTGTGCCCCAGGATTTTGTAAATGTAAAAAGTGTGCCGTGGCTCAAAAAAGGTTGGGAAACACTGTTCTACAGAGCCTAAGAAAAAAGGGGGGGGTCACCTCCGATACCAGAAGGGATAGAAAGGGAAAGGGAAAGAGTAAAATAGAAGGGTATCTCTAATTGAAGGCTAGGGAAGAGCCTCAAATGGCAATGCAATCACCAGAATGATTTCCCCCAAAACAGGGCAAGCTAGGAGCCTGTCACTCCTGTTTGATTGAGTGGGCGAGAGGAGTGAATGGGTGAGAGGAGAAATAAGAATGGATTTATGGCAGAATTCTATAAGACCTTTATCCATGAATTCGTACTGATCTCTTTTTTTGATAGAGTTACAAGCTGAGTAGATGCAGAGAATGCTGTGGATGTAGCGTACCTGGATTTCAGTAAGGCCTTCGACAAGGTCCCCTATGATCTGTCCAGGGGCAGTCCTACCGGTAGGCAAAGGACACGGCCGCGTGGGCCGCCATCTGGGTAAAGGGCGCATTCCCCCGCCTGCCAGACAGCGTCCTGCCTCCTTCTTGGCGGTCTCAAAGGCTGAGCCTCCGGGCCTGGGCACCGCCTCCGCCTCCGCCTCCGGAGGGACGCTCACACCGCCGCTCGCCATCACCTCAACCAGCGCTTGGGAAAGGGACGGGGCGCGGAGGGAGGGAAACAGGGAGCCCTCCTGACAGCCGCCATCAGAAGTAGCCGCCGCGGGCTGAGGCGAACTCCCTCGCTAGGCCCAATCACGTGAACCCTACCACAAACCACCCACCGCCCTGTGTGCGCGCGCACTGGCCGGGGCATCAAGGAGAAACAGGCGCAACTGCGCAGGCTAGACCCCTTCCAGTCCGGCTTCCGTTCGGGGCATGGGACGGAGACGGTTCTGGTCTCCATCACAGACCAACTCCGCTGCCAGCTTGACCAAGGCGGGTCTGCGCTGCTCGTGTTATTGGACCTCACGGCAGCGTTTGACACTGTCGACCACAATCTATTGACCCACCGCCTGGCCATGGCTGGAGTGAGGGGGACAGCCCTAAAATGGCTGACCTCCTTCCTCCACCAGCGGTCTCAGCGTGTGAGGAGGGGCGGTGGTCTCCGAGGGCTCCTCATTAGTTTGTGGAGTTCCGCAAGGGGCCATCCTCTCCCCTCTGTTATTTAACATCTACATGCAGCCGCTTGCACAGCTGGTGCGGAGTTATGGGCTGGAGTGTCACCAATATGCGGATGATACCCAGCTCATTCTGAGGATGGAGGGCAGGCCGGGATCCGTCCCCGATAATTTCCAGCACTGCCTCGAAGCCGTTACTGAATGGCTGCGAGCCAGTAGGTTGAGGGTGAATCCGGCGAAGACGGAGATCTTGTGGCTGGGCCGCCCGGGTGGGGTAGATGTCCAGCTTCCGATCCTGGACGGCGCGGCGTTATGCCCATCATCTTCCGTGAAGAGCCTGGGAGTCCATCTGGACTCTCAGCTGACCATGGAGGCCCAGGTCTCTGCGGTCAGCAAGGTGGCCTTTTTCCATCTCCGACAGGCAAGGAGGCNGGCCCCCTATCTCTCCCGGAACGNCCTCGCCACAGTGATCCAAGCCACGGTCATCTCAAGACTAGATTACTNCAACGCGCTCGTTGGCCTTCCTTTGTCGGCGATCCGAAGCTCAAGCTGGTGCAGAACACTGCCGCCCGGCTCCTGTCTGGCTCTCCAGCAGGTTGCCATATAACACCTGTTTTGCAGGACCTGCACTGGCTGCCAATTGAGCACCGGATCGCCTTCAAAGTGTTGGTTCTCACCTTTAAGGCCTTGCACGGCCTGGGGCCAGCGTATCTGAGGGACCGTCTCACTCCATATTGCCCTCTGAGATCACTGCGGTCCAAGGATGCTAACTTCCTGGAGGTACCTTCGGCGAAGCTGGCACGGCTGACATTCCCCCCCCCGGAGGGCGTTTTCTGTCATAGCTCCCACGCTGTGGAACGCCCTCCCGGCCGACACCCGGGCAATGAAGGACCTGCTCCCGTTCAGGCGTGCTTGTAAAACCTATTTGTTTAGGCAGGCCTTCGATGGGTAGGCCAGTGCGTCTTGGTTGTGCCACTACCTCAACTGTGTTGTTTTTACTGTGTTGCTTGTTTTTAATTGTTCTTAACCTTCTGTATTTTATTGTGCCTTCGGCTCTTGTAAGCCGCCGCGAGCCTTCGGGAGTCGGCGGCATAGAAACCCGAATAAATAAAAATAAATAAATAAATAGTAATATATAATATTTTATTTTACTTTATTTTGGGTTATTTGAGTTTTATAGGAGTAATGAAAATATTTAGCAGAGGATAATTTTATTTAAATAAATAATTTTATTTATTATTTTATTATTATAATAATATAATAGAATGTTATATTATACTAGCTGTACCCGGCACGCGTTGCTGTGCCCTATTTAGGAGATGTGAGAAAGTCTGAGTATGTAAGGGTTTGAATTGTTGTTAGTGAATTGGGTGTTTTATGTGTGTGACTCAGCTCTTTGCCTGCAGTCCTTCCGGTTTGACTTGTACCATGGCCAGGACGGATCAGCTTGGGAGGGCTTGTCCTGTCAGGGGATCTCTATCTTCACAGGTGCGTCCAGTGTCTGTTGGGGGACTGTTAAAAATCCTTTCCGTATCCTTTTTAGCCACCTTTCTCAAGATCTTCATGTCTAGCTTACTTTCTGCTCCTCTCTTTTCAAGATGTCCTGCTCTGTGTCTTTTGCACCCATTGGTCGATGTCCGATGAGGCTTTCCTCATGGACAGGCCATCTGAGGGAGCTCTTCCAGCGCTGGGCATCAGAAGGTACTTGGTGATGACCTCTATCCCTTGGAGCCAGCATATAGAGGGGCTGGAGCACCCTCCTTGGCAAACCCCATTGTTGCTGGATGGTCCTCTTATTAATGTGGAATTCCAAGCCACTGGAGATCTTTTGGGAAAGGAGGAAGAGCTCCCCTTGAATGGTGTTGATATCCATCATGGTCTTCTGATTTGAAAGTGTTGGAGGAGGCTCTGGCACTCTTCTGTGACAGTTTGTTATGGGTCGGAATGTTCATGTTGGCTGGCCAGTGCAGCAGTTATGCAAATCTGCCCTTATTGGCAGCCAATCATGTTGTCAGAATGTAGAGGCTGGGGAGTCTTTGGCAGCCCCGGAGGATGCTGGGAAATGTAGTTTTATTTTTACTCGTTGTTTTGGGGCCTTTTAGGTTTTTTTTTTTTTTTGGGGGAGTTTCTTTGCTACAAACGTACCTTGCTTGAGGCCTATTTCTGTTGGCAAGTTTTGTGTTTCTGCGTTGTAAGGTTTCTCTGTTTGAGGTAGTCTTCACATGACGGCTCTTCCTTTATATATATAGATTATAATGTCAATATATTATAATATAATTATATTGTAATGTAGTATAATTATGATATAATATAGTATGAGTATGGTATAATATATTGTATATACATTGATACAATATAATACTACTAATGGTATTGTGATATTATAATTGTATATTTGTTTTACATGGGGGGGCGCAAAAATAATGTTTGGGGGGGCGCCAAAATAATGTTCGCTTACCATTTAAAATTACCTTAGACCGCCCCTGGATCTGTCAGAGCCATGTGTGATTAATGGGAAATTTAAATTAATTTTCCTTAACCTCCAAATGAAGAGGGGCTTGAACATTCTCCCTGGGAACCTGTGTAGAAGGAAATGGATTCAGTTCTGTCTACAAGCAGGCCCTCTGGTGGATATTAACATGAACATTGTAGCACCATAATTGTAAACCAGCATATTGGAGTGTTTGAGCAGTGGACTATGACTCTGGAGACCATGCTTTGATTCTCCACTCAGCCATGGAAACCCACTGGGTGACCTTTGGCAAGTTATACAGCCTCAGCCCCCAAAAATCACGTGATATATTCACCTTAGTATTGTCGAAGGCTTTCATGGTTGGAATCACAGGGCTCGGGAAGGTGAAGCCTGTGGCCTGCATGCAGTCCCAATTCTTTCTTGCAGCCACAAACTCCCAGGAATTCCACCAAGCTCCCAAAAATATATTTAAAATATTTTTCAGATCAAACATGCAACAAGAGCATGAAACACCTCCTCCCCATCACACGAAAGAAAGAAAGAAAGAAAGAAAGAAAGAAAGAAAGAAAGAAAGAAAGAAAGAAAGAAAAGGAGGGGGATTGAATTTGTTGAAAATAAATACAATAAATAAATACAATAAATTTGTTGAAAATAAAAACAGAAGTACTCAAAGAACATTTAACATCTATATGCGACCACTCGCTCAGCTGGTACATGGCTTTGGTCTCGAGTGCCATCAGTACGCTAATGACACTCAGCTCATTCTGAGGATGGAGGACCGGCCAGACTCTGTACCCAGTAATTTCCATCTGTGCCTTGAAGCCGTTACTGGATGGTTGCGAGCCAGCAGGTTGAAGGTGAATCCGGCGAAGATGGAAATCCTATGGCTGAGCCACCCGGGCAATAGGGACATCCAACTGCCGACCCTGGATGGCGAGGTATTATGCCCATCGCCATTAGTAAAAAGCCTGGGAGTCCTCTTGGACCCTCTGCTGTCAAATCTCCACTGTCAGCAGAACTGGATTCTCCCATCTACGACAGGTGAGGCGTCTGGTTCCTTATCTGTCCCGGAACAACCTTGCCACAGTGATCCAGGCCACGATCATCTCAAGACTTGACTACTGTAACACTCTTTACATTGGCCTACACTTGACTGTGATCTGGAAACTTAAACTAGTGCAGAACGCTGCAGCTCGGCTACTGGTGGGGGAGCCCGTGAGTTGCCGTATAACACCAATATTGCAGGACCTGCACTGGTTACCAATTGAATACCGGATCACCTTCAAGGTGTTAGTTCTTACTTTCAAGGCCTTGTATGGTCTGGGGCCAGTGTGCTTAAAGGATCGCCTGATTCCATACAACCCCCCAAGATCACTACGGTCAGACGATCAGAACCTCCTAGATATCCCCAGTTTGAAATCCTTCCGCCTGACGACAACTCGCTGAAGGGCCTTTTCCATCATTGCCCTGGTACTATGGAATGCTCTGCCACCTGAGAGGCGGGCTTTGCGAAATTTAGACACCTTTCGCAGAGCATGTAAGACGCATTTGTTTAGACCAGTGTTTCCCAACCTTTTTTGAGCCGCGTCACACTTTTAACATTTAAAAAATCCGGGGGCACACCACCAACCAAAATGACACAAAATGACACTCTAACACAGTAAAGAACGGCTGGGGGATGGTGAGCTGCTGGGGCAGCTGCTGGGAGTGCTGAAGTCAGGAAGGAGACAAGCCACACCATGCCCCGCCCCTCCCCTGGCTTCAGTTCTCCCACAGCTTCACCAGCCTTGAGGGCAAGCCAGCATTGTGCTGGCTCTGCCGCCGCTGGCTTGGCACTGCCCCTCAAGGCTGGCGAAGCTGTGAGGGTGCTTAGCTGGAGGAGGGGCAGAGCCAGGCCACACCATGCCCCTCCCCCCAGCTTCAGTTCTCCTACAACTTCACCAGCTTTGAGGGGGCAAGCCAGCATTGTACTGGCTCTGCCATCGCTGGCTTGGCACTGCCCCTCAAGGCTGGCGGCTGTGGGAGTGCTGAAGCCGGGGGGAGGGGGCGGAGCCAGGTTGCATCACCCCCCCTCCCCCCAGCTTCAGCTCTCTCACAGAGGAGGAGCATGAGCGGTGGATGGGCTTCAGTAGGCGGGGCTCCTCCTCCGCACGGCGCCAACAAGCAAGGGGCGAGAGTCATGGCGGGAGTCATGGCAGATTGGAGGCTCGTTGGGGAAACGGCTGAAGGAGGCGGTGCCCCGGTCCCTTCTTTTTCTTTGCGGCCGCCCGTCCCTTCCTCCTCCTCTCCCAAGCAGCAGGAGTTCGGCAGGAGAAGGGGGAAGGAAGGGGGGCAGAGAGCTTGTCTCGCGGCACACCTGATGATCGCTCACGGCAGACTAGTGTGCCACGGCACACTGGTTGAGAAATACTGGTTTAGACAGGCCTTTGGATGCATCTTGTAACTTTTAATCCCCTCGTTTTATCAGATATTGTTTTATATTAACTCTTCTGTAAACCGCCCCGAGCCTCCGGGGGTAGCGGTATAGAAGTCGAATGAATAAATATAAATAAATAAATAAATACTTGAATATGCCCATAAGGTTTCTTCTTGGGGCCCTTCCACACAGCCCTGTAACCCAATATATGAGGCCCTTTCCACACAGCTGAATAAAATCCCACAATGTCTGCTTTGAAGTGGGTTATCTGAGTTCACACTGCCATACATTCCAGTTCAAAGCAGAAAATGTGGGATTTTATTCAGCTGTGTGGAAAGGGCCTCATTTGACAAACTGCAGAGAACCATAATAAAAACACTTTTTTGCCTCCCTTTCCAAAGTAACCTATGCTTTCCTCACCCTCTCTTTTCTTTTCCTTGCTCTCTCCATTTCACTTCCCTTTCTCCCTTATTATTCTTCATTTGCTCCTTTGCCTCTATCCAAATCTCAATATTCCATCATCACGCTCAAGAATTCCTCAAAACCTGTTACCATTACTTTCCCTTTGTATACAATCTATTTTTCCTGGCCATTCTTACCTATTACTGGTTAAGCCTTTTTTTAAATCCATGCTGTACCGCATTCTGGAAAGTTTCTCTGTGTTAAATTCAGAATGGCCAGCAGATGCCTTTTGAGTGAGAAAATTGGCTAGACAACAGATTTTTGGAAAAGGAAAAGAGGATGAGGTTTCACTTAAGATGTATCTAAAGCAGTGTTTCTCAACCTTCCTAATGCTGCGACCCCTTAATACAGTTCCTCATGTTGTGGTGACCCCAGAGCCTCCTCCCGTTCAGGAGAGCAGTTAAGACATTGCTGTTCCAGCAAGCCTTCAAGTTAACTAGACTGTAGCTCGCTGCTGCTAGCTGACACCCCACTGCGACTCCATCTGCTGTTTCAACTGTTCTATTTTTTTTTAATTTATTTTTTTATTACTTTTTTAAACATATAATATGAAACAACCATACAACGAACATAACAAAACAAAGTGCACTGTGAAAGTGTCTCTTCCACCCTCACATCCATCCACACCCCTCCACCCCTTTGAGGGTTTCTTCACTATTCTTATTCTCCTCCTTCAAGCATTTTGGACAGCTTACATTACACGTTAAACAGTAGATCAACTTTTTACTCATATCTTGATCTCGGGTTCTCCCAACTATTTATTTCCTTACCCAGTCCCATCGCCCCAACAGCTTCTGCAATTTATTCTCATCCAACTCATTAACCTAATCTCCATAATTTCAAATTGGATGTGTTCTACCAGATATCGCAGCCAATTCTTGATTGTCCATTTGGAAGAATCTTTCCAGCCTAGGACTATAACAGACTGTGCGCTATCAATCATGGCTTCCTTAATTCCCCCATATTCGCCCAGGTCACTCCTTTTCACCAGTATCGCGATCTCCTTCGTAATTACCCAATTTATATTCAATGCCCTATTGATCTCCCCTTGTACCTCTTTCCAGAAAATACCACCTATGCAGGAGTTTCCTTCTCATTTCCCTCACTCTTGTGTTTTTTCATCTTTGCAATATTTCCCATTATCCTTTCCATCTCTAATTCTGATACTTGTATTTCCCTCTCCCACATTTTGGTTAATTCATGTACAGGGCTTTCCCCTGACGCTGCTAAAAACTTATATATCTTTCCCACCTGAGCCCTTTCCCCTTCCTTCCTTTCCCTGACCAACTTTTCAAAGGCGGTGTCCTCTCTTTGCATTGCCTCTCTAACCTCCCTCTGCATAAAAAATTCACATACTGCCCAGATTTGCAACCACCACCTTTGTCCCAGCCAATTCTCTAATCTGTCCCTCCTAGTTCTGCCCCCTTCATCCACTAATTGCTCCAATCTTGTGACCCCCTTCCCTCTCAATTCCCTTATTACTCTACTTATATTTTCCTCCCTTTTAGGGTTCATTACCTCTAACGAGGCTACCTTCGAGACTCCCGGTGCCATCCTCCCTTGCCACTTTCTCCACACCTCCAACGTGGCTCTTATAGGTCCTGTCAATTTATCCACTTCACCTTTTCCCCATCTCCTGAATATCAGTTCCTCAACTGTTCTAATTGTAATTCTATTCTAATGGTGTTACTGTGGTTTATGAGATATCTGTCAATTGTATTTTACGAACTGTTGTGAGTCGCCCGAGCCGTTGGGGGGGGCAGACAAATGCGAAATAATAAATAAATAATAATAAACTGTGAAGACTATCAACCATCTAGGATTCTCCTCACCACAAGCGAGAAACCATTTATTTAACCACTTTTTAAAAAGCAGTTTCAGACTTTTCCTTCCCTATTGTCAAGTTATTTCCTCAGGGTTCAACGGCAAAGCCATGTAAACAATGCTGTCAAGTCTGTTGCAGGACATTTTGCTTGCTGAAGCAAAAGACAAGGTACTTGCCCTGTGCCATGTACAACACCTGAGCAGACTGGCGGTTGAACAGAAGCCCAAGATAGTCAACAATCTTTGAGAAGAAGGCTTATCTGATTGGAGGACACAACTTACATCTCCAATACCTCACTACTGCTTGTTGGCTTGAGTTTGCTTGTGGCTTTTGAAAACTGAGTTTTATTTTCTTATCTGTTAGATCATTGTTTCCCAACCTTTTTTGAGTCGCGACACACTTTTAACGTTAAAAAAATCCAGGGGCACACCACCAACCAAAATGACACAAAATGACACTCTTAACACAGTAAAGAATGGCTGGGGGATGGTGGCCTGCTGGGAGCAGCTGCTGGGAGTGCCAAAGCCGGGGAGGGGCGGAGCCAGGCCGCACCATGCCCCGCCCCCTCCCCCCTTCACCTCTCCCAGCAGCTGCTCCAGCCTTGAGGGGGTAGTGCCAAGCCAGCGGTGGCAGAGCCAGCACAATGCTGGCTTGGCACTGTCCCCTCAAGGCTGGAGCAGCTGCTGGGTGTGCTGAAGCTGGGGAGAGGGGTGGAGCCCTCGCCCGCCTCCTCAGCTTCAGCTCTCCCATAGAGGAGGAGCATGAGCAGTGGGTGGGCTTCAGTAGGCGGGGCTCCTCCTCTACGCGGCTTCAGCGAGCGAGGGGCGAGAGTCATGGCGGATTGGACGCTGGGAAAATGGCCGAAGGAGGCGGCGCCTCGGCCCCTTCTTTTTCTTCACTGCCACCCGGCCCTTCCTCCTCCTCTCCCAAGCAGCAGAAGTTTGGAAGGATGGGGGGGGAAGGAAGGGGGGCAGAGAGCTTTTCTCGCAGCACAGCAGGAGGTCTGTCACAGCACACTAGTGTCAAAGCAACGAGGAGAATAAAGTAGTAATGATATAAGTATGTTTATCAAAATACCTTCAAACTTCAAATTGTTACAATGCAGTATATCAACACGACATGAAATGCTACGAAAAAGAGCAATAGTATGATAAATACATAGGCAAATGCTACAAATACAGTAAGAGACGCCTTAATATTCGTAGAACTTTCAAAGAAATAATGTCTCAAGTAGAGGTGTTGTACTGGCTCCATGTTGGCCATCACACGATATCTTGTGACTTCCAGTGTAGGCCCCACCCCCAACCATGGTGAAAGTGTTTTTAGAGCTATTCTCAGGGGCGGTCTAAGGTTATTTTATATGGTAAGCGAACATTACTTTGGTGCCCCTTTGATTCCGCCCCCTTTCCCTTTGTCTCCGCCCCCTTTCCCTTTGCCCCCACCCCCTGCCTGCCCAATTGCGTCACGTGACGTGTTTACAGGCTTCTGCGCCTGCAGGAGCTTCTATGCATGCCCAGAAGCTCCTGCAGGCGCAGAAGCCAAAGCCTGTAAACACGTCACGTGAGCACTCCATCCGTATTCGGCACGCAGGGGGCGGAGGCAAAGATGGAGTGCTGATGCAAAGGGAGCCTGCAGGGGCGGGCAGGCCCGGAGCTCAACTTGCCTCCGCCCCCTGCGTGCCGAATCCAGATGGAGTGCTGATGTGACGTGTTTGCAGGCTTCGGCTTCAGCGCCTGCAGGAGCTTTTAGGCATGTGCAGTGGCTCCGGAGCTCAACTTCAGCTCCTGAGCCACTACGCATGCGTGAAAATCTCCGTGCATGCCCAGAAGCTCCTGCAGGCCAGGCGCTGAAGCCGACGCAACAGCAGGGAGGTTTGCTATGGCAGCGCGGCCGGCGTGCAGCAGCGCCCTTTCCCCATGAAAATCTCCGTTGCCCAGGCGCCCTGAAGCCGGCCGCTTTGCTGGTGGCTTTGCGTATACGTCGGACCGCCCCTGGCTATTCTCATAACATGGGAGGCCTCCTGTGTTGTACTGGCTCCATTGGAGCCAGCATGGATCCTCTCCAGAAGGGTGATGACAGGGAAAGCATCACCAAGAGGATGCCGTGTGCTCCCCTCTCTTTCCTCTGCCAAACCAGGCAAAGCAGGACACTTCACCTGGCGTTTGTGATAAGGCTCGGGGTGATGTCAAACTACGTTAATTCGAAAGAGAAGATGCATCCTTAAACTAACTAGTGAAATCATAGCTGGATGACATCCAAACCAGAGATTTCCTGATTGCCTCATATGTATTAAACGCAGGTATTTTGCTATTACTAAAACAATGTTTCTTCAATTCCAAAAATAGAAGTTAGGTAGTGATGATAGCATTCTTTATAAATGTGATGCATGATGCACTCATACATACTTTATTCACCATTATTCCCTTTCTAGTGATTCACCAGAAACAAAACAAAACCCTCAATTGACTCTTCATAAATATAGTAAAAAGGAAAGGCTATTGTTTGTTTCCCTTAGAACAGTGTTTCTCAACCTGGGGGTCGGGACCCCTGGAGGGGTCACGAGGGAGTGTCAGAGGGGTCGCCAAAGACCATCAGAAAGCACAGCATTTTCTGTTGATCATGGGTGTGTGTGTGTGTGTGTGTGTGTGTGTGAAGTTTGGCCCAATTCTATCTTTGGTGGAGTTCAGAAGGCTATTTGATTGTAGATGAACTATAAATCCCAGCAACTATAACTTCCAAATGTCAAGTCTATTTTCCCCAAACTCCACCAGCGTTCACATTTGGGCACATTGATATTCATGCCAAGTTTGGTCCAAATCCATCATTGTTTTGAGTTGACAGTGTTCTCGGGATGTAGGTGAACTACAACTCCAAAACTTAAGGTCAGTGCCCACCAAACCCTTCCAGTATTTTCTGTTGGCCATGGGAATTCTTTGTGATCCCAAGTTGGGTTCAATTCCACCATTGGTGGAGTTCAGAATGCTCTTTGATTGTAGGTGAACTAGAAATCCCAGCAACTACAACTCCCAAATGACAACATCAATCTCTCCCTCCGATCCCACCAGTTTCAAATTTGGACGTATTGGGTATATGTGCCAAATTTGGTCCAGTGAATGAAAATACATCCTGCATATCAGATATTTACATTATGCTTCATAACAATAGCAAAATCAGAGTTGTGAAGTAGCAATGAAATAATATGATTGGGGGTCACTACAACACAAGGAACCGTATTAAGGGGTCACAGCATTAGGAAGGTTGAGAACCACTGCCTTAGAAGTTTCCTTCAGCGTCCTTTGATAAAGAGGGAAACAATGAAAATGAAAGGATATGATGTGAGCTAAAATTATTTTACTGTTCCCTATTTTCACTCTGATAAGGCAGTACAGCCAAATATATTCAGAGTATCAATTTCCTTTGGAAACTTTGAACCATGTAAATTGCACTGTGTTGGTATTCTGACAAGTTGTTTAAGTATGTCCATGCATGCTACAACACTCCTGCTTATTAGCAACAGGAAACCAATGCTAATCCTTACTATATGATGAGTAAAATAAATTAGTAAAATAATTTTTAAAATCCACAAAAGAGTGATACTTTTATTTGGCAACTAAAATACAAAAGAAACCCCACACTCAAACATTGTACATCTCTATATATTTGCATATATATATATATATATATATATATATATATATATATATATATATCTTCTATGTATATGTAGCACAGCAGTTCTCATTTGTGCCTGGAGGGCAGGGGTCAGGACCCGGGGTCCCATTAGCATTAGGGCCAGCAGTACCAGAACTAGATTCAGAGGATGAGCTAGATGACTGGGGCGAAGGGCAGCTTTCCCCTGATGGGCCTCCTTCGCCCACAGAGAGCTTGGCATGGGAAGAAATGTTGTTTGGCCCCAGCGAAGACATAGATAACCAGGTGCAGATGGAAGACAGCGATTCTGGCAGCTATGAACACCCGGGCGGGAGGGATTCTCAGGAGCCCGAAAGTGAAAACATGGAAGAAAGCGGCTGGGAAGTTTCCAGGGAGGAAAGCTCTCAGGGAGATAGCAACACAGCTGCCGAGAGACAAGGTCGAACCTTTGATAGGAGACAGAACATCGAGTCTAGTAGGAGGGGGTGGTCGAGGGCCCTAGACCGGCCGAGGTCCGTCAGCAGGGATTGGAGACGAAGAAGCCTAGAGCGTAGGGGACCTCGGCCGAAAGATTAAGTATAGGGTCCGTGGGAACGAATCCTCAGTGCTCCGGCCACGTCGCATCTGAATAGGCGTGAAGCGGAGTGGGACCACGAAGCTAAGCTAGCCAGTGGTCATCAAGCCTTGCCTTGCCTTGCCTTGCCTTGTTCCTGATCCGCTTGGTTGTGCGGAGCCTTGCCCTGTTTCCTGATTCACATAGTTTTGCGGAGCCTTGCTAAGCTTTGAGCCTATTTGCCACGTTACCTTGGACATTGTTACTTCAAGCTCTTTGGATTGCTTTTATATTCTATTGGACATTATCTTTTGAACTGTTTTTATATTCAATAAAGTAGTTAGCCTTCAGTCCGTCTCTGTGTGTGTGATTAAGGGGCCGGTCAAGTCCATGCATCGTGACAGTATATAATAAAAGAGAATGTTTGCGGTGGTGCAGAGGTGCAGTGGTGTGCCAGCGTTTCGATTGGTTGCCACTGTGGGATTATTTGCATAAAGGACACTGATTGGCCAGGCTCAGAACACCGACACTCTAAGGCACCAGACAGAGGAGATTGGTTGCCACTGAGGGAGAATCTGCATAACGGACTCTGCATGGCTAGCACTCCAACATCCAAAATCTCAAAGGTGCCAGAGAGTGCACTTTTTTAAAAAAGGCTTCCTTCAGCTGATTTAACAAACTAGGCCTCAGCCTGATTTGGCAGTAAGGCTTCCTCTACTTGATTTTCCAGACTAGGACACAACCTGATTTGACAGTAAGGCTTCCTCTACTTAATTTCCCAGAGTAGGCCACAACCTGATTTGACAGTAATGATAACGAACAGAATTTTGG
This sequence comes from Anolis apletophallus, assembly GCA_030556195.1. Lineage (NCBI taxonomy): Eukaryota > Metazoa > Chordata > Lepidosauria > Squamata > Anolidae > Anolis > Anolis apletophallus. The sequence goes on along the minus strand of JARBWK010000005.1, from coordinate 146,711,870 downwards.
GGGCCTTGCCATGAAGACAGGCCAGTTTAAACCCATCAAAGAGGGCCCATGTTGAAACCTGGTGAGGAAGGGAGCAACCAATCCCATTTTTCCCATAAATGTCTTAATTTGAACAGATCTCACCAAAGCCTGAAGAGAGTGCCATTGAGGTTTTATTCAGTTCCAGCTGGAAGGGATCACAGCCGCAATCATTCTCCCATGCTGCAATGCAGCTACATTGGTGAACATTCCTTTTATAGGGTTACAGATTTGAATTTCCCTCTTCCCACCCCCGCTGCTGATTGGCAGATGTCATCACTTGCAGGAGGGACACAGGTAGTCCCTGTGCATGGCCCCAGCCAATGAGGGTGAAGAAGGAGGAATTATGAGAGAAAGGGTGGTCCTGGGCTTTTCTTTGACTAGGCCAGGCCTCCCAAACTGGTCAAACTGGTTTTCTGAGTTGCAGACAAAAGGCCTTACTTAATCCGTGATTTCCTTTTTTGGCCAAGCACAGACCAAAAAACCCTTTTGTGTGAGTTTCAGTGGATGGAGGGTAAACAAAGAGCCGGGGGTGTAAGATAAGGTCTTTGCCCTTATTCTCTTCCTTCCTGTGGCAGGAGGGGAGATATCAAAAAGGTGCAATATTGACTGGATGGCTGGGACAATGATAATCATTTTGAAGGGCAAATGAATGTATGGTTAATGAGTCACAGGTCAAGAATGCAGCTTGGAAACCTTGCCCAGGGAGCTAGAGTAAATGTGGCTTTTTAAAGTGGCGATCCCAATATTTTCACTATATTACAGACATGAAAAACACATAAGGAAAAATCAGGGGTCATGTAGGGAGAGCACACCACCTTTTATCATCCCTCCCTTCAACCCCCCACCCCACCCCCAGAGCAAAGAGATATAAAGTTTATTACATTCATGAGATCAGTCCATAAGATCTTGAAAAAGGGAAAGAAAAGTCCTTAGCAAGTCTGCATGCTGCAGGGAAGTGTCCTGGGTGAAACTATGAATCCCTTGGTTCTGAACTATCTTTAGACAGAGGCCTGGGGGTGGCTCGCCCCTGATACCAGTAAGGCTTCCTCTACTTGATTATCCTGACTAGGCCACAACCTGATTTGACAGTAAGGCTTCCTCAACTTCATTTTCTTGACTAGGTCCACAACAATGACAGAACAAGACCAAACTTGGCCCACAGACCCCCCCAAGAGGCACTCTACATCTTGGTGCAGTTTGAGGTAGGATGCAGTACTTTAACTCACTTGCTTAGAGCACAGCAGCCCACACCAATGACATCCCAGCAGCCCCCGTGGCCTCAAAGGCAACTCTGCGGCCTTGCGCTGGGTGCGCGGAGGGCAGCGGCTGCAGAGAGTCGGGGCCTTCCTCCGCCTCAGGAGCCAATCGCGATCAGGATGGGCTGAAGGAAGAGGCCTCCTCGGAGATCCACCTTCGAGGCTGCGGGGGTTGCCGGGACGCGGCAGCGGCGCCAGCCTCTCAGCCGCGGGGCATGCTGGGACCCGTAGTTCTTTGGGATCGGAGGGTGCGCGTTCCTGGCGCGGGGAGGAGCTTCAGCGATGAGTGGATGGATGTCGGGGGAGAAGAGGAGGAAGGGCTGAGGAGGAGCGGGTGGGAATGGAGATAGGCCTCTCTAATGCGGCAGCGCGAGGCAGGGGGGCGTAATTCCAAACTGTGGCCTAGGGCAGTGTTTCTCAACCAGTGTGCCGGGGGACACTAGTGTGCCGTGAGCGATCATCAGGTGTGCCATGGGAAATTGGAACTTCCAGAAGGGGAGGGGGGAAGAGTCTAGTGTGTTGAAGTATAAAAACCTTAAGAAACCTACCTCGATAAAGGTACTCCATGTGTGTTCATAGTTCAGCATATTGAGTATTCATGCCAAGTGTGGTCCAGATCCATCATTATTTGAGTTCACAGTGGTCTCTGGGTGTAGGTGAACTACAACTTCCAAACTCAAGGACAATACCCAAGCAAACCCTTTCAGTACTTTCTGTTGGTAATGAAAGTTAAATATACCAAGTTTGGTTCAATTCCATTGTTGCAAGAGTTCAGGATGCGGTCCTGATCCAACATTGTTTGAGTCCACAGTGCTCTCTGGATATAGGTGAACTATAACTCCAAAACTCAAGGTCAATGCCCACCAAACTCTTATAGTATTTTCTCTTGGTTATGGGAGTTCTGTGTGGGAAGTTTGTGTCTTTCTTCCATTCCTGCCAGGATATCTATGTTGTGTTCATCGAAACAGGCCCAGGTTTCACACTGAGTGTATAAATACATTTAAAAACATATTAACTATATGTATTACTGTGTTAGAGTGTCATTTTGTGTCATTTTGGTTGGTGGTGTGCCCCAGGATTTTGCAAATGTAAAAAGTGTGCCGTGGCTCAAAAAAGGTTGAAAAACACTGGCCTAGGGCACCAAAAGGTGTTGATCCGGGCCTGCTAGTGGGACAGTATAGGGCGAGGCGGTTCCTTAGGTACATGGGCTCCAGACCATTCAAGGCCTTAAAGGTCAATACATATGTATTGTGTGTAGTCTATAGTTGTATGTAGTCTATAGTTTTGAGTGGATCAATGCAAAAATGATGGCATTGGATTCAGGATTTTCCATTTTAAGATCACTTTCTGTTGTTTCTCTTCCTGATTTTGGTGCTCCGCTATGCCAAGAACACCCATGCCTCTCAAACTGCAAGAAGAATAACCTGATGGGATAACCCTTCCCTCCCTTCCACACTAGTCATCGGCTCATGAGTCTTGGGAAAAGCAACTCATTGTGGTCAGGAGGGGTTATCTGAATGACTTGTGATATACTTCTTGTAACATTTTCCCTTTATCAGCTCTAGGATCTTGATCAGTACACAGCAACACACAAACACTGCTATTTGGAACAATGTGTTCACAGCAAAGAAACCATTTGTTCTACTCCACTGAAGTGCCACAAGTGTGATTAGAGAACTGGTGTTTTGATGTTATACAAAAATAAATGTGTTTAGATAAATGTGTTTAAAATTCACGGAGCAGTATGATTGCTTTGGATTCCTCTGTTCTATGAAAATACTACACCTTTGTTGTTGTGTTCCTTCAAGTTGTTTCCAACCGATAGTAACCCTAAGATAACATGGTTGCAGGGTTTTCTTGGCAAGATTAGTTCAGAAGCTTGCCATTGGTCCCCCCCCCCTAAGCTGAAAGTGTGATTCTGTAGCAGTTATACTGAGCTCCAGTTCTTCCAGAACAATATATCTGACCTGAGTTTTACCAAGATACCGAACTGACAAGGGTAAGGTTCACCACAATGCAGGCCCGGATCAGGCCCTTTTGCCGCCCAAGGCCAAAGGGTCTGCCTCTGCCCCTCCCCGCCCCCGCCTCCTCGCCGGATTGAAGGAAGGAGGGCAGGGCGCGCCCTCCGCCCACCCCTTTTTGGCGGGGCTGGCGCGACACAAGGGAGGAGGGCCGGCGGCACGGCTTCTCACTGCCTGGTGATGCCAAGCCAGGGAGGAGGCAGAGAGGAGTCCCGCCGCCACCCCTCCTCCCTTGCGTGGCGTGACGATGCAAGGGAGGAGGGGCGGCGGCACAGCTTCTCCTTGCCTGCCGACGCCAAGCCAGGGAGGCAGAGAGGAGTCCCGCCGCCGCCCCTCCTCCCTTGCATGGCATGACGGCACAAGGGAGGAGGGGCGGCGGCGCGTTTTCTCTCCGCCTCCCTGGCTTGGCGTCACCAGGCAGGGAGGAGGAGGCAGAGAGAATCGCGCCGCCGGCCCTCCTCCCTTGTGTCATCACGCCCTTTTCAGGCCGGCTTTAGAAGGGAGGGCGGATCGGCTCCGTGCCGGTGAGGAGGGGCGGAGTCAGGGGTGGAGCTGATCCTCCCTCCCTCCTAAAGCAGAGCCGAGGGGAGCAGAGCAAAGGGAGGGGGCGGCCGCGCATGCGCCCTTTTTTTTTTAAATCGATTTTTAAAATTTTTTGGGGGGGATTTTTTTAAATTTTGGGGGGGGGGTCTGGATCTGCTGCCCCACCAAAAAAGTGCTGCCCGAGGCCATGGCCTAGAGTGGCCTTATGGGTAATCCGGGCCTGCCGCAATGCATAGTTTAGGGCGCTTCTAGGCAGGGCTAAAACCCACACTAAAGAACGTTTTAAAACCCTGCTTTAGCATGGGTTTTTGTCCCCAAAGGGACCCCCAATCCTGGGCTTTCCCAGGATGGTGCCCAGACACTCAGAAGCCCGCCAAAAGTAGGCCTTTAAAATTTAAATTTAAAACAATTTATGCGGTTGCCATTAGGGTAGAACTGAATTCCAAAAGCAAAAGCAAACGCAAAACAAAGAAGCTGCTTGTAACACTGAGAACGTGTAAAGTATTACACAATAAGGCTCAATCCGATATAAAAATATATATTATATTATGGTATTATCAGAACTAAAGTAAAGAGTATTATAGCATCAAGGACATACTATACCAGACATCGGATACAGGTGAGTTGCGTCGTACAGTAGGATTCATATGGTCACCTCACTACGTTAGTGAGGTTAGGTTTCAGATTTCCTAATATTGATAAGGACTACGGTATAGTCATTGAGGCCTTGAGAAAGCCCCACCCGGGGGCGAAATGGAGGATAAACATTCCTGGCATTGCCATCCCATTGGCTTCATCCTAAACGCCTCATCGAGGAGCTCATTACAGTCTCCTTTTGTGTCCTTATATTATTTGGATTATTTCGACAAAGTCCTGGACTAGAGACAGAATGCTGGCTTGGCAGTGCTCTCTCAAGGTTGGAGAAGCTATGGGACAGCTGAAGCCGGGAGGAGGGGCGGAGTATGGCACGGCCTGGCTCCGCCCCCTCCCCATGGCTTCAGCTGTCCCACAGCTTCTCCAACCTTGAGGGAGCACTGCCAAGCCAGCATTGTGCTTGCTATGCCACCGCTGGCTTGGCATTGCACGCGTGCTCTCTCTCTCTCTCTCTCTCTCTCTCTCTCTCTCTCTCGCTCGCTGCTCGCTCGCTCGCGTGCACGCTCTCTCTCTCTTGTGTGCGCCTTTGGAGCAAGTTTGCACCCGCTGCGCTCTCCCCAAGCCTCCCGACTCCCGAGGAGGCCTTCAGAGCACAGCGGAGCTTTCCAGCTGGTGGGAATGGGGACCTTGGAGGTGGCGGGAGGTTGGCTTAAAGGGGGCGTAATTCCAAACTGTGGCCTAGGGCGCAAAAAAGTGTTAATCCGGGCCTGATTATCACTCCTTGGCAAAGATGGTGAAAAAGATTGTAAAAATACCATTCCAATGATTCCATAGCATTGAGTCATGGCAGTTAAAATGGTGTCAAACTGCATTAATTCACAGTGTAGATGTAACCCATTGTCTTTTCTGGATTGTGTCTTTTCTGGATTGTGAACTTCCATTTTTTTCACCTACTGTCCATTATTGACCTCAGGCAGTCAGAGACTGATGTTGCAACTACCCAACATCTTAGACTCCCGATACCAAAGGCAAGTGCAGGAGCGGCTGGGTGTCATCAACAGACAGATAGTGATATCACAGATGATAAATAACACCTCGTGTGAAGAAGACAGAGCAAGATATATGTCAACTTCAAAAAATACTGCACTTCATGTAACCTTAGATGTTGTAAGTGTGCGTATGTAGCTCTTTTCTCCTGTTATTTCCAAACCTGACATCGAGAGGAAGATCACGTGGGTTCAGGACAACTTGTTGAATGTTTGCCAAGTCAAGAGATTTCTCTCTCTCACTTTGAAAGAATAGAAACCAACACATGATTGTCCACCACACCTGATTAGCTATGCCTGTCATTTGTGACCTGTTCCCTGAGGAATTTTAAATACTTGCTGCTGTTCATTGGACAGGAAAGCTGATAGCAGCTAGTTGCATGGAGATATTCAGATGGGACAGAGAAGATAGTAGGTCCACCCACTTCTGTATATGAGGAAGCCACAGTCCATTGGCAACTTTTATTTATTTATTTAAAACTTTTGTACCCCGACCTTCTCACCTCTATCGAGGGACTCAGACCGGCATTGCGTGTGCAAGCGTGACACACCTCGCGCCAAGAAACAAGCAGACACATTGGTTGGAAAGTGGTTGGATAAAATTGGCCACAACTCGTTTATTGAAAGCAGGAACGATGGGGTTGGCGGCCATGCTTGGGTCCTGGATCATGGTAGACGGCCCCCACAAATGTCCTGAAATGATAGCAAGCCAGGGGTGCGAGCGGCCAATGCCTGTCCACGGAAACTGAGCACCCCAATGGGTCTGGGCGTTATCCCCCCTAACAACCAAGGGGTGATAAGCCAACCTGATCCAGGGGCCAAGCCACACGCCGAACACGGAGCTGCGACAATAACACAACAAAATATAATGCCATGAACATGGTACAATAAAGAACAGATAAACAAACAGAACACAACTAACAATGCAAAGAGTAGGGGGTGGGCGGCAAAAGCAGCCTGCCTCCGAAAGAGGCCAGGCAGTCCCAGGCAGCACAAGATATCTGCCCGTGCGGAAATCCAAGCCATGGCATCGCCAGGCAGGGAGGAGGAGGCGAAGCCGTGCCGCCACCCCTCCTCCCTTGCGTGGCGTGGCGACGCCCAAGGGAGGAGGGCTGGCAGCGCGACTTCTCTGTGCCTCCTTCTCCCTGCCTGGCGACGCCAAGCCAGGGAGGCGGAGAGACGACGCGCCGCTGCCGCTCCTCCCTTGCGTCGTCACGCCCCCAGGGAGGGGGCAGGGCAAAGCCAGCCCCCTCATTGCCCGGCTGGCCTGTATGGTGGGAGACCTTCCCGCCATCGGGGGGGGGCTTCTGGGAGGAAGAAGCTCCCCCGGACAACAAGATGGCGGGAGGGCAATGCTGCTCCGCAACCCGACGTGGCCGGTAAGTCGGCCACGCCCATAACAGCAAAAATTCAATGCTATACAATTTAAAAACAACTACAACAACATATTAAAATACATAAAAACCCAGCATAAAACCACATCGCCATTAAAACAATTCCACTCAATCTGTAAACGTGGTCATACATTCAGACAATAGCCAATCTCAGCCTATTCTGGGAAGGCTTGGTTCCACATCCAGGTCTTCACCAGCTTCCTAAAGGACAACCGAGAGAGGCCGGATCTAGCATCACTTGGTAGAGAGTTCCACAGCCGAGGGGCGACCACAGAGAAGGCCCTGTCTCTCATCCCCACCAGCCGCGCTTGCGAAGCCGGCGGGACTGAAAGCAGGGCCTCTCCGGAGGATCTTAATGTTGTTGATGGTTCGTAAGGGAGAATCCGTTCGAACAGGTAAACTGGGCCAAAACCGTATAGGGTTTTGTAGGTTAAAACCAGCACTTTGAATTGTGCCCGGAAGCTAATTGGCAGCCAGTGGAGTTGGCGCAGCAAGGGAGTTGTATGCTCCCTGTGCCCCGCTCCTGTTAGTAACCTGGCTGCCGAACGTTGGGCTAATTGGAAAGGGGAGAGGAGGTCTCCGGGAGGCTCCCATTAAGTTGTGGGGTCCCCCAGGGGGCCATCCTCTCGCCCTTATTATTCAACATTTATATGCGCCCCCTGGCCCAGCTGGTTCGCGACCTTGGTCTGGAGTGTTATCAGTACGCTGATGACACCCAGCTTCTGCTGAGAATGGACGGCAGGCTGGACACCGTACCCGATTGTTTCCATCTATGCCTTGAAGCCGTGACTGGATGGCTGCGTGCCAGCTGACTGAAGGTGAATCCGTCGAAGACGGAGATCTTGTGGCCTGGTCGCCCTGGGCTGGATGAGTGCCGGTTGCCTACCCTGGATGGCGAGCAACTTAGCTCGTCATCCCTTGTAAAGAGCTTGGGTGTCCAATTGGACTCTTTGCTATCCATGGAAACTCAGGTCTCCATGGTTAGCAAAATGTCATTTTTCCATCTACGACAGGCTGGCGACTGGCACCCTACCTGTCAGGGACGACCTGGCCACGGTGATCCATGCGATGGTCATCTCGAGGCTGGATTACTGTAACACCCTCTACGTTGGCCTTCCCTTGTCGACAATCCGGAAACTCAAGCTGGTGCAGAATGCCGCTGCTCACTTGCTGGTGGGAGCACCAGTGAGGGAGCACATCACTCCCATCCTCCGGCAACTGCACTGGCTTCCTATTGAGTACCGAGTTGCCTTCAAGGTGTTGGTTTTAACCTTTAAGGCCTTACACGGTCTAGGGCCTGCGTACCTGAGGGACCGCCTTACCCCGTATGTTCCCCCAAGATCACTTCGTTCCGAGGAACAGAATCTGTTACTTGTGCCATCAATCCGCTCCTGCCATCTGTCCACAACCAGGCAGAGAGCCTTCTCTGTGGCGGCCCCAGTGTTATGGAACTCCCTTCCTGACAACACCCGAGCGATCCGAGAGCTTGCCCCCTTTCGAAGGGCTTGCAAGACTGCCCTCTTCAGACTGGCTTTCAATTAGTCTGGCCTGTTTGGCGTGTTTTGTAACCCTTGAATTTTACCTCTGTAACTGTTTAAGTGTTTTATGTTTTTATTGTATGGCTGCAAGTTTTCGTTACACGCAGCATGTTTTATTGTATGTTGTGATCCGCCCCGAGCCTGCAGGGAGGAGCGGAATATAAGATTGAATAAATAAATAAATAAATAAATAAATAAATAAATAATTGCAGCTTCCGAGCAGTCGTCAGAGGCAACCCCACGTAGAGAGCGTTGCAGTGGTCTATTCGGGATGTAACCAGAGTGTGGACCACCATGGCGAAGTCAGACTTCCCAAGGTAGGGGCGCAGCTGGCGCACAAGCTTTAACTGTGCAAAAGCTCTCCCGGCCACCGCCAAGACCTGGGGCTCCAGGCTTAGCAATGAGTCCAGGATCACACCCAGGCTGCGAACCTGCATCTTCAGGGGGAGTGTAACCCCGTCAAGCACAGGCTGTAAACCTATGCCCTGTTCGGCCTTTTGACTGACCAGGAGGACCTCTGTCTTGTCTGGATTTAGTTTCAATTTGTTAGCCCTCATCTAGTCCGTTACTTACAAAGGCCAAGCACCGGTTCAGGACTTGAACAGCCTCCTTAGTAGCAGGTGGAAAGGAGTAACAGAGTTGGACATCATCTGCGTACAAATGACACCGCACCCCGAAACACCGGATGATCTCCCCCAACGGCTTCATGTACTTTTGCTTTGGGTTTTTCTCTGTTGGCTGATTTTTTTTCTGACAGAGTAAACACAAACAGATGCAATCTGTTACTAATGACAGGTCACAGGAAGACTGCAAAAATGCCCTTGTAAGGTCACAGTGATGTTCCCCTATTTGGTAGCCATGGCCTTTGCAACTCTTGACTAGACATTATATAAAAAACAGAAACAAAACCCAACAACAGAGAATGAGTCAATGGAACCTGGGAAGCAGATAAGGTGAGTGACATTACTGATAAAAGATACAACACAATTTCTCTCTCTTCCCTCTCCTCCTCATTTTTTTCCATTCTTTTTTAATGTTTATTCTCTTGCAGGGGCGGTCTAAGGTAATTTTAAATGGTAAGCGAACATTATTTTGGCGCCTCCCCAAAAAAACATTATTTCCCCCCCCCCCATGTAAAACAAATATACAATTATAATATCACAATACCATTAGTAGTATTATATTGTATCAATGTATATACAATATATTATACCATACTCATACTATATTATATCATTATTATAGTACTAGCTGTACCCGGCACGCGTTGATGTGCCCTTTTTAGGAGATGCGAGAAAGTCCAATCATCCACGGTGTGCCCTCCTCTAAACTGCAGTTGGATGGAGTGTGGGTCATGGGGGGCATGGTGTGCCAAGTTGGGTCTTTATTGGTCTTGGTTCTGGGCCACAGTGGTCTGTGGGGAATGATGGGTTTTGAAGTACTACAAATCCCGTTTTCCATGGTGGTACTTCAAGTCCCATCATGCATGGTTGGGGCTCTGTGTGCCAAGGTAGGTTACTGTAAATTCAGGCCATACACAATGTCCCATGAGCTGAGGCCTAGTTAGGAACAGCAAGTTAATGAAGCCTTACTGTCAATTCAGGCCATACACAATGTCCAATGAGCTGAGGCCTAGTCGGGAGAATCAAGTTAATGAAGCCTTACTGTCAATTCAGAGCGTAAACAGCTTCCCAGTAAGTGAGGGATAGTTAGGGAAATCAAGTTAATGAAGCCTTACTGTCAATTTTGGGCGTGGTCTGTGATTTTTGGGGTGTAAATTTTCGGTTGGAAGTGATTTGGGTGTTTGTGTTGGGGATTGGCTCAGGCCTTTTCCTTATTCTGTTTTGGCAGTTTATTATGGATCGGAATTTTCATGTTGTCTGGCCAGTGCAGCAGTTATGCAAATCCGCCCTTATTGGCAGCCAATCATGTTGTTCAGAATGTAGAGGCTGGGTGAGCCTTTGGCTGCCTCGGAGGATGCTGGTAAATGTAGTTTTATTTTTATTCGTTGTTTTGGGGGCCTTTTAGGTTTTGGGGGAAAGTTTCTTTGCTACAAACGTACCTTGCTTGAGGCCTATTTCTGTTGGCAAGTATTGTGTTTCTGCGTTGTATGGTTTCTTTGTTTGAGGTATACATCACATGACGTGAACCCATTTATATAATAGATACTACATTACAATATAATTATATTATAATATATTGACATTATAATATAATATAACATTCTATTATATTATTATTATAAAATAATAAATAAAATTATTTATTTAAATAAAATTATCCTCTACTACTAAATATTTTCATTACTCTATAAAACTCAAATAGCCCAAAATAAAGTAAAATAAAATATTATATATTACTATTTTGTACAATACCACTATGCTGCCATATTGTTTGTAATATTACATGAAATATAAAATATATCATTATTCTATTGTTTTATTGTATTTTTATTATATTGTATGACAATATTAAGCAGAACTGTATAATAATCAACAAGAAATGCAATGTCAATGCATCAAAATCAGAATATATTACCTACCACCCGTCTCATAATTCATAGGAGTCTCCCATAAGTCCAAAATTAGGATCCCAATGTAAATGTAAATAGAAAAACAGCCAAAATGTTCAAATGAGGTCGAATACAGGCAGCGCGGCCTGGGCAAACTTGGGCCCTCCCTCCTCTAGGTGTTTTGGCCTCCAACTCCCACAACTCCTCATAGCCTCAGGCCCCTCAGGTCTAGACAGAAATAGAGCCGAAGCAAGGAAGGAGGGAGAGGTCACAGAGGAGGAGGAGGAAAGCCCTTCATTCATTCCTTCACTTACACTTCCTTCACTGATTCTTTTCTCCTTCCCCGCAAACGTGCGCACAGCGGAGACAAAGGTAGAGGGGAAGCACTCCCTGCCTGCCCGATAGGGAGTGCTTTGCTTACAGGCTTCTGTGCAAAGGAGCTACTGGGCATGCACGGAGGTTTTCGCGCATGTGCAGTTGCTCCTGCGCTCAACTTCAGCTCCGGAGCAACTGCGCCTGTGTGAAAACCTCCGCGCATGCCCAGAAGCAGCGTCGGAGCACACAAGGCCGGGGCCCAAAAGCAGGCAGCTGCGGCTCTGCCTGAGGAACATCGGCAGGGCCAGGATGGCGCCCCATGCACCCAGGATGGCGCCCCCTTCCCAGATGGCGCCCTATGCGGCTGCTTACTTGGCCTACCTGTAGGACCGCCCCTGTTCTCTTGTTTAGGTTGTTATGGTTAAACATCAATCGAAGAATCATAGAGTTGGAAGAGAACTCCTGGGCCATCCAGTCAAACTCCATTCTGCCAAGAAGCAGGAAAATTGCATTCAAAGCACCCCCAACAGATGGCCATCCAGCCTCTGTTTTAAAACTTCCAAAGAAGGAGCCTCCACCACACTCTGGGGCAGAAAGTTCCATTATTGAACGGCTCTCGCAAACAGGAAGTTCTTCCTAATGTTCAAGTGGAATCTCCTTTCCTGTAGTTTGAAGCCACTGTTCCACATCCTAGTCTCCAGGGCAGCGGAAAACAAGCTTGCTCCCTCCTCCCTGTGACTTCCTCTCACATGGCTATCATGTCTCCCCTCATTCTTCTCTTCTTCAGGCTAAACATGTCCAGCTGTTTAAGCCGCTCCTCATAGGGCTTGTTCTCCATTTTTGTCGCCCTCCTCTGGACACATTCCAGCTTCTCAACATCTCCCTTCAATCGTGGTGCCCAGAATTGGACACAGTGCGATTCCAGATGTGGTCTAACCGAGCAGAATACATGAGAAAGAGAGATGGGCTCAAGATGGCAACAGTTGTGCAAGCCACAACAGATACTAAACCTTTAGAATTATAGACTTAAATGGAAATATAAAAAGATGAATTGTTGTTGACATATCATTGCAGTCAGTGTTTCTCAACCAGTGTGCCGTGAGCGATCATCAGGTGTGCCGTGGGAAATTGGAACCTCCAATACCCTTTCTTCCCCCTCCAGCTGAACACTTTTTCTTCTCCACTCGGGCTCCCTTCTTCCCAGCCTCGCTCTGCTCGCTTTGCCTCGCTTTGCTCTGGGGTGAGTCTGCACAGTAGCGCCCGCATAGGTCACGTCTTCCTCCCTCCCCCCCTCCCCTCCTGAACACACTCATGCTGCCCCCTCGGATCTAAATGGTGGCAGAAGTGGCAGTGTAGAAGAAAAAGTAAGTATTTGGCAGAAGGGGGAAGAAAGAGCGCGAAGGGGAAGGGTGAGGAAGAGGTCTCTGTCGAAAGCTGGCATGGGCAAACTTGGACCTTCCAGGTGTTTTGGACTCCAACTCCCACCATTCCTAGCAGCCTCGGGCTCTTTTCCTCCCCCCCCCCCTCAGCCACTTAAGCAGGAAAGGGCCTCAGGCTGTTAGGAATGGTGGGAGTTGAAGTCCAAAGCACCAAGAGGGCCAAAGTTTTCCCATGCCTGTTTTAGGGACCTTAAAGTGGTGAGCCTCCTTCCAACATTGTGATTCTGGATAGAAAGCAAACAACAACATAACATAATTTGTTTTAAGTCCACAGTGCTCTCTGAGTGTAGGTGAACTACAACTTCCAAACTCAAGGTCAATTCCCAAGCAAACCCTTTCAGTACTTTCTGTTGGTAATGGGAGTTCAATATGCCAAGTTTGGTTCAATTCCATTGTTGCAAGAGTTCAGGATGCTCTTTGATTGTGTGTTAACTATAAATCCCAGAAACTGTAACTCCCAAATGTCAGGGTCTATTTTCCCCAAACTCCGTCTGGGCATATTGAGTATTTATGCCAAGTTTGGTCCTGATCCAACATTGTTTGAGTCCTCAGTGCTCTCTGGATATAGGTGAACTACAACTCCAAAACTCAAGGTTAATGCCCACCAAACTCTTATAGTATTTTCTCTTGGTTATGGGAGTTCTGTGTGGGAAGTTTGTGTCTTTCTGCCATTCCTGCCAGGATATCTATGTTGTGTTCATCGAAACAGGTCCAGGTTTAACACTGAGTGTATAAATACATTTAAAAACGTATTACCTATATGTATTACTGTGTTAGAGTGTCATTTTGTGTCATTTTGGTTGGTGGTGTGCCCCAGGATTTTGTAAATGTAAAAAGTGTGCCGCGGCTCAAAAAACGTTGGGAAACACTACTCTAATCTGTTAAGATCATTTTGAAAATGTGCCGCGGCTCAAAAAAGGTTGAAAAACACTGGTGTAGAGGGTCTATGTTTCTTGGTCCATTGATGACCTTTGTGGCTTTGAAAAATCCCTGAGCATCATGGGTATCTGTTAGCTGTTGGATCTCATCGTCATTTTCGCTGCTCATGGGATCTCTGATCCACAAACCTGAGCCCCACATGATACCAAACACAGGCAGGAAAATTGGTCCTTTAAGCTCACCACTGCCAGGAAAGAGACAAGGTCTGAGGGCCTCATCCTAAAGGCCCAGGGAAGCAGCACTTTCCCACTAATCCAAACAACACATGAGGAATGTGTTGCCCTCCCAGTGAGGCCCCATCTTGGCTCCATTGGAATTTTGGACAGCTGAATAACTTCATTAGCTCATTATATGAGAAGGTTTTTCACGAAAATGTGCTCATTACATGTAATATAATCATGTCTATCTACAGATCTTTAGAAACAATAATTCAACAGGAGTTCCCAGATTGATTTACAAATCTGTGTTTTAAAAGGCATGCATATGTGTGCATTACTTGCAGGGGCGGTCCGACGTATACGCGAAGTAAGCGGCCGCTTAGGGCGCCAACTTCTGGGAAGGGTGCGCCACGCCGGCCTGCCGCCCGTAGCAAACCTCCCTGCTGCTGCGTCGGCTTCAGTGCCTGGCCTGCAGGAGCTTCTGGACATGCGCGGAGATTTTTGCGCATGTGCAGTGGCTCCGGAGCTGAAGTTGAGCTCCGGAGCCACTGCGCATGCCCAGAAGCTCCTGCAGGCGCTGAAGCCGAAGCCTATAAACACGTCACGTCAGCACTCCTTCCGTATTCGGCATGCAGGGGGGGCGGAGGCAAAGGGAGAGACTTAACCTCTCCCTTTGTCTCCGCCCCCTGCGTGCCGAACGGACGGAGTGCTGATGTGACGTGTTTACAGGCTTCGGCTCTGCGCCTGCAGGAGCTTCTGGGCATGCGTGAGATTTTTGCGCATGCAGTGGCCCGGAGCTGAAGTTGAGCTCCGGGCCACTGCGCCGGCCCAGAAGCTCCTGCAGGCGCTGAAGCCGAAGCCCCTAAACACGACACGTCAGCACTCCGTCCGTTTTGGCATGCAGGGGGCGGAGGCAAAGGAGAGACTTAACCTCTCCCTTTGTCTCCGCCCCCTGCGTGCCGAATACGGACGGAGTGCTGATGTGACGTGTTTACAGGCTTCTTCTGCGCCTGCAGGAGCTTCTGGGCATGCGCAAAGCTCTTGCAGGCACAGAAGCCTGTAAACACGTCATGTGACGCAATTGGGCAGGCAGGGGGCAGAGGCAAAGGGAAAGGGGGCGGAGACAAAGGGGGGCGCCAAAGTAATGTTCGCTTACCATATAAAATAACCTTAGACTGCCCCTGATTACTTGATATCTGTATTGCGGGATAAAGGCAACACGTCTACTATGTAAAAGTGTGGCGCTACACATGTACTATGAAATACATTACAAGCCCAGGGGCCCTAGCTTTTTAATTCTACTCACCGTGACAGTTCAGTCTTCTAGTCCAGTGTTTCCCAACCGGTGTGCCACGGCACACTAGTGTGCTGTGAGCGATCATCCGGTGTGCCGTGGGAAATTGGAACCTCCAATACCAGACCTGGGCATTTCACGGCCCGCCGGCCGATTCTGACCGGCCCGTGTAAGGGCCCCGGCAGGCAGGCAGGCAAGCAGAGTGGCCAACAGAGGGGAAGAGAGGGGGGAGAAGAGAAGGAGGCCAGGAGCAAGCGCCGCCGCAGAGCATGCCTTCGCTCAACTCCTCCCTTCCCTTCCGCCTTGTACGCTCCCCCTCCCTTCTCTTCTGCCTCGCTTTCTCTCACCCCTCCCTTTTCTTCCGCCTCGCTCTTTTCTCACCCTTCTCTTCCGCTTCACTCTCTCTCGCCCCTCCCTTCTCTTCTGCCTCGCTCTCCCTCACCCCTCCCTTCTCTTCTGCCTCACTCTCTCTCACCCCTCCCTTCTCTTTCACCTCGATCTCTCTCAACCTTCTGTTCCGCCTCGCTGTCTCTCACCCCTCCCTTCTCTTCTGCCTCGCTCTCTCACCCCTCCCTTCTCTTCTGCCTCCCTCTCTCTCACCCCTCCCTTCTGCTCTGCCTCGCTCTCTCTCTCACCCCTCCCTTCTGTTCTGCCTCGCTCTCTCTCTCACCCCTCCCTTCTCTTCCAGCAACTACAATTCCCAATTGTCAAGATCTATTTCCCCCAAACTCCACCAGTGTTCACATTTGGGCATATTCAGTATTTGTGCCAAGTTTGGTCCTGATCCAACATTGTTTGAGTCCACAGTGCTCTCTGGATGTTGGTGAACTACAACTCCCAAACTCAAGGTCAATGCTCACCAAACCCTTCTAGTGTTTTCTATGGAGTCCTGTGTGCCACATTTGGTTTAGTTTCATCATTGGTGGAGTTCAGAGTGCTCTTTGATTGTGGGTGATCTATAACTCCCAGCAACTACAACTCCCAAATGACAAAATCAATTTTTTGACTGATGGTCCCTCCTTGGGTTAGTATTAGTATGTTTTGTGGCCAAATTTGGCAGCAATTTGTCCAGTGGTTTTTGAGTTATGTTAATCCCACAAATGAACAGCTGTTGAGCAAGACCTTCGTGTGTGTCTTTCTGCCACTCCTGCCAGGATATCTAGGTTGTGTTCATCGAAACAGGCCCAGGTTTCACACTGAGTGTATAAATACATTTAAAAACATGTTCATTATATGTATTACTGTGTTAGAATGTCATTTTGTGTCATTTTGGTTGGTGGTGTGCCCCAGGATTTTGTAAATGTAAAAAATGTGCCGCAGCTCAATAAAGGTTGAAAAACACTGTTCTAGTCTATGTGCCGGAAAGTCTGCCACCTCCACTGACCTCTCTTTCGCACAAAGAGACTCTGCTCCAAAGAACAGCTCTTTCACAAACCACAACCAGTTACCTCAGTCATTTTCTTCCTTTCCCCCCTGTTTCTCATACTTCTTGTAATGAAACACCTTCAGTACTTTAAAATAGCACTGTGATACTATTATGTGTCACAAATGGGCTCTGGAACATTTGATTAATTGTTTTATTCAGCATTTAGCTACTAGTAGTGATCGACGGTATTACGAAGGTGGACAAAGTAACGATTACTGGTGCTGACGCCAGTCGCTAAGAGAGAGAGGGGGGTTCCCAGCCAAGAAATGTACTGATTCACAAAGTAAAGATGACTCAATTGTGAACATTTCTATATGCTTTGTCTACGCAACAAAAACGCAATATGCAATAACATCCTTTCCTTGGGCTAAACCCTTTCCAGGGTGGATGTAATTGTTAAACTACATATTCCAATGAAATCTAATCCAAACAATCCTATAATAGGCGGCCAAACAATAGTGGTTGCTTAAACTAACAGTGTGATTGTAGACTGTGTGGGGTTGGTGCCTGGTATTTGTCTTGAGTGAGTGATCCAAGACTCTCCTTCAGATCTTGTATAAGCTAAATAAAGTATTTTTTTTCTTTCACAGTTGGAGGGAGATTTAAGGTCTGAATGAGTGTAACATGTCCTTATTAGGCATGAGAAAAAAGTTATGAAAATGATTCGTTTCGTAAGAAATTCGTAAGAAATGCTACTTTCGAGTATTTCAGCACCTGGAACGCCAACCAGGAAGTGGACTTTCTTTTTCGAACTTCGGGGGCCAGGATTTTCTTAAGTGTCGTTATTAGGTCGTAAGGGGGCACCTCCTCTTCTCTCTCACCACCCTCCCGCCTCCCTTGCCAATAAGTATTATGGCAAGGCAAGCCCTAAACTCGCTCCTTCTTTTTCGGCTGGAAGCCTGGAAAAATGTAAACAGAGAGGATTACTCAGAAGTAAATCTGCAAAGGAGGGCACTTTGGATGAAGGGCCCTCCTTTGTGGATTTACTTCTGAGTAAACCTCTCTGTTTACATTTTTCCAGGCTTCCTGCCTCTCCTGCCCTGCCAGGATCTAAAGCATCAAAGAGTATTGGGGTGAGAAACCAACCTAATGTATAATAGAATGAATGCTACTGTAAGTGCCTAATATTATAAGTAATCCAACTGGTCATACCTACATTCCATGCACATGCAATAATACAGCAGTAATAACAATAACAAGAGGTAAAATTCAAACCGAAGTATTCTGACTGGTCTCTCCTCATGCGGTGCAAACGGGCTCTTCTCTTATTAGCCCGGAAATTAGCCCGAAAAGCCAGCGTTTGCTGCTTGGGAGCACACACATACATATTCTTGGGGGGTTGCTGCAGAATCCGGGCTCATAGAGAAGATTCTGCAGCAAATCCCCCAAAGAATATGTATGTGTGTGCACCCAGGCAGCAAATGCCCGGGCTTTTGGCTTTTCCCGGGCTCATAGAGAAGAGCCTTTTGCACCGCATGAGGAGGGACCAGTCAGAATACTTCGGTTTGAATTTTACCTCTTCTTATACCCATTGTTATTACTGCTGTATTATTGCATGTGCATGGAATGTAGGTATATGACCAGCCTGGGCAAACTTGGGCCTCGCTCCCTCGGGATCGGGGTGAGAGAGGCAGCGAGGAGCCAGGGGGCTCCTCCTCCTTTCTTTGCTGCTTCCAAGAATAGAATACCCGCTCCTCCCTCCCTCATTTGCTCCCTCCTTCCTATTTGGAGAGTCCCATCTAGAATTCAGTGTGATTTATTCAAGTTTTGGCCTACAACTCCCAGAAATCCCAGCCAATTTACCAGCTGTTAGGATTTCTGGGAGTTGTAGGCCAAAACCATCTGAATGCGCATGCGCTGGCATACGAACTACTAACGAATTTCGTTAGTAATTAAGTTACATTTTAGAAATTTGGGGAACTTTTTTTGTAAGTCTTTCTATTACTAATCAAAAAAATCCCCCCCCCCCCATTCGATTTTTGATTTCCTATTTTTGGGTTCTAAACCATGCCTAGTGCTTATGTGTGCCCTCCCCATTATCATTTGAGCCCTTCAGCACCTCCTAAAATTTGGATTTTTAAAAAGCTGGATACTCTGGGGATGTGTGCGGAAACTTCACAACGATTTTGGTATTCTTAGTGTTTTTGGTTTACTTCTAAGTCTTGCAGAGACTTCTCTTTGACTTTTGTTTTATGTATTTTAAAATGTACTTTATGGAAATATGTTTTAATATGTGTATTTGACGGGATGTTTTTAAATGATTATGTGTTTTGATTATATGTTTTAGCAATGTTGTAGCTCACCTTGAGCTGTGAGGAGAGGCAGGTAAGAAACAAAACTATTATTGTTGTTGTTGTTGTGATTGAGCCTCCAGCTGCTACTGATAGTAGTGATTCAGAAGACTCTGATGGCTCAGCATCTGGGGAGAGTATGGAACTGGGTGGGGCTGTTTGTAGCAGGAGTACTGGTGTTTGCAGAAAGAGGCTTACTCATGAGTCAAGTGAAGAGGATCACTTGCAACTCAAGAGAGTCAAGGAAATAATTACAGCACCTACAGACTCTGAGACATTTGAGGGATTCTCTGGGAATGATGGGAGTCAGAGTACAAGGGACATTTCTACTGAAATGGATTGGACTCAAGTAAGAGAAATTCAGAGGGCTTGTGAGGAGCCCACAAGTTCAGACACCTGGGTAGGATTCACTGATGATCAGGACTGGCCCTCAGAGTCCCCAGACAATGGGGGGGGGGAGGATGTTCTAAGTCTTAACCACAGGTGGAAATCTTGGAGGGTCAGCCAAAGGGCAGAAGCTGCTGGGACAGTAACCCCTTGTCACACTTCAGGCCTTGGTTTCCCTAACTTCCTCTGAACCACACTGCATCCATGTTGGCATTCAGAAATCCTCCAAGCCTGTCTGTGTTTCCCAAGAGAACTTTGTGCATTGCAGCCTGGGTGAAACAGTCAAGGCCGTGACTGTTTTTCCTAGTGATAAGCAACAGCGCCTGGGACTAGAAGCTCCGTTGCCTCCCTTCCACAGATGTGGGCACTAATTGGAATCACATACCTTGCCTCTGAGGTTTACCTAAACAGCAGCTGCAGCCCATCATGGGAACCGTGATGTGCGACGCAAGTACGTCGAACAGTTCAAAGGGTTTGGACACTATAACCGTTTGGTCTGAGCAAGGCTAGCCATCTCGAGCCAACAATCACATCTCCAAGATCATGGATTCCTGAACGGGCCCTGTGGCCTTCCTGCCTAAGCTTCTACCTGCCAGCTTGCTGGCTGCTTTGGACTCAGCCTGCTTGGGCTTCCGTTTGCCTTACTGCTTTGTTCCTGATTGCCACGGAAAGACTTTGCCTTTGTATCCTGCTTGAACCTGGATTGCTTCGGGTCTATATTCCATTGCTGCTACCCTTGTACATTGCTGCTATTTACCGTTGCCACTTTATTGGCATTTAGCTGACTTCTAGCCTCTTTCCTATATCCAGTTATTCTAAATAAACCTGTTGTACCTCAGCTGAACGTGTGGTTTATCAAGGGAGGTTTCCAAGTGCCCTGGAGGGTGATACCCCTGAGGATGATGATAGGGCGTCGACCTCATCAAGTGGATCTGACTTGTAGTGAGCTTAAAAGGTGGGCATTTTGGGACTAACCTCTATGGCTAGCAAGGAGTTGCCTTTGGATCCTAGGCCTCTTGCATCTTGTATCCTGTCATCTTGCATCTTGAAGCCTTGTTTCCAGACTGATTCTGCTGCTTCCTGTGGTGGGGGTTGAACTTATTTATTTATTTATTTCGGGATTTTACCCCGCTCTTCTCAACCCCCAAGGGGGGACTCAGAGCGGCTTACAGTACGGCACACCCGATGCCCAAATAATAACAATATAAACCCCAAAACACTTCAACAATTAAAATACATTAAAAATACATTAAAATACAACTACGTTAGCACCATACACATTCACTCTGGATTAAAACAATGTTCAGTCCATAAAAACATTGGCCATAATCACCCACTTTCTTTAAAAACCAATCTAAAATGCTGCCTTGTGCTGGTGTACGAATGCCTGGTCCCACAGCCAGGATTTTACTTTTTCCTGAAGGCCAGGAGGGATGTGGTGGATCGTACATCAATAGGAAGCGCATTCCACAGGCGGGGAGCCACCACCGAGAAGGCCCTATCCCATCGTCCCCACCAGCCTCATCTGAGACGTAGGCGGGAGCGAGAGCAGGGCCTCCCCGGATGATCTTGAGATTACGAGGTGGGACATAGCGGCTGATGCGCTCGGACAAGTAAGCTGGGCCAGAACCGTATAGAGCTTTAAAGGTCAAAACCAGCACTTTGAATTGAGCTCGGAATTGGACAGGCAGCTCCACTGGATTGCTCCCCAGTTGGACTGTCTGTTGTGTCTTCGCTTCTACGTTTATCTCCTCTCCTTGTCCTTGGCCTGGCTCCTGGATTACGTTTCTCCTACGGCCCTTTGGATACCTTCTTGGACATCCCTTCGATGACTTCAATGCTGATGACCTTGGATTGATTCTGAGGACGACATCTTCTCTGCTGCCCCCAGCGTGCCTTTCTCTGTTTGTTTTGCTTTGATTTTGCTAAAGGGTTTTGGCGTTTTGAATGCAGGCTTTTTCTCCCTGTTTGTTTTCATGCCGGTTAAGGCTTGCTTTGGTTCGCGTTTTCACTGACCATTTAGTGCTTTTGTTTTGCAACTCCTTATCTCCAGGGACTCTGTGAATATTAAAACAAACTATTTACACTTCAATTGGGTTTGGCTCTCTGAACTGGCGTCTGCTGCGACAATTATTATTATAGTTCCTTTGATACAGTTATCATGATTTTCTGTGGTGAGCTAATGAAGACTAGTATATGGCAGATGTTCTGTATCTCAAAAACTAGAACTGACTGGGGAAACTGGTGCCATTTTTGGAATCAGCAGGTCAAATATACCCAGAAACAGGTCTACCATTTGAGGCCAGTGTACCTTTTAGTAATGATAACATTTTTTATATTGTAAATATTTCAGAGTACTTTTGTTCTTGTTCTTTCAGGGAATGTTATTGTAAGCCAAGAAATGTACAGATTTCTATCTCACGCATAGTTTTATTTTAGCATTAGTTCTGATTTTCTCCCAAAAAAGAACCCAGGATGGTTTATAACAGGGCTGTCCAACTGGCGGCCCCGGGGCCGGATCCGGCCCCGTAGCCTGTTGGACACGGCCCCACCTATGCCCTCAGCCACCATTTTTAAATTAAACAAAATCGATTTTTTAAAAAAAAGGGCGGCCGGGGGGGTGGGGGAGGCGGGGCAGGGAGGAGGAAGAGAGCTAGCTCCTCCTTTTCGGCACCCCCCGGCGTGACGCGCCCCTGGCACCGCTTACTCCTCCTTTTCGGCGCCCTCCTCCCTTCCTAGGCCGGGGGAGCCGCCGAAAAGGAGGCGTAGGCGGTGCCAAGGGGCAGCGCGTCACGCCAGGCCTGTGACGCGCTGCCGTTGGCGCCGCCTACTCCTCCTTTTTCGGTGGCTTTAGGAGGGGCGGGGCCTGGGCTGGGGCGGGCCTGGGGGCGGGCTTGGGGGTGGGGCCGAGTGGCCCGCAGGTCATCAGTGACCTCTTATCCGGCCCTGGACCCGCCAGAAGATGGACAGCACTGGTTTATAACAAAATGAAAATAATTAAATAATTACCTATCATATGAAATACCCAAACACTTACTTCAATCCCAAGAGGTGTAGACTGAATCAAGCTCCGCCCCGCCCCGTCCCCCTCCCCACCCCCGAGAAAATTCCTTCAGCTGTATCATATTCATAGAGACATGACACAGCTCTGCCAGAGTAGTAGGATTTCTTCCATATCAGATATCCCCTCAGTCAGGCATGTAGCCAGGGGGGCTAAGGGGGCTTCAGCCCCCCCCCCCCGAAATTCTCAGGGGGGTCCGCGAAAAGGCCTTACTGGTACATTATTTAAACTGTTATGTTTATTCATATCATGATCTGATCACCATGCTCATTATATCCCAGATTAATGGGGTTATTGGGATAACAATACAAAAGGTTTGCTAGGGTAGACCCTCTTCCACCCAGTCTCAGCCCCCCCGAACCAAACTCAGCCCCCCCCAAATCAAAATCCTGGCTACGGCCCTGCCCTCAGTTGTGTATCTGCGATATAGGAATGCACTCTTAGTTAATTATATTTCATATGTGAATTCTGCCAAATTCATTCTGCCGAATTCGCTCCTCTCTATTACTGTTCCACACCATCATGGACAACACTGTAAATTGCTGTTCATGAGCTCTATCCAGCTACCTAGCTATGCTGTTCATGAGCTCCCCATTCATCCAAATCCATCAATGACATAAAACCAGGGATAGCCTTGGCATGGGTGAGCTGGTGATTGAGGAATGAGATTAGCTAAATTTCTGTTGGTTGTTCTTGTCTTCAGGAAAAAGGAAGTTTCCAAAACATATGAATTGTCCAGAGATTAACTACAAAGCTAAATTTCCTGCAAAAAAACCATGAACTTCTTTCAATGATCTTTAAGTTATTCTCCTTGTTACGTTTCAGTTGGATGCCATTAGCTCTAGATCAGTGTTTCTCAACCTGGGGGTCGGGACCCCTGAGGGGGTCGGGAGGGGGTGTCAGAGGGGTCGCCAAAGACCATCAGAAAGCATAGTATTTTCTGTTGGTCATAGCACTTCTGTGTGGGAAGTTTGGCCCAATTCTGTCGTTGGTGGGATTCAGAATGCTCTTTGATTGTAGATGAACTATAAATCCCAGCAACTATAACTCCCAAATGTCAAGGTCTATTGTCTCCAAACTCCACCAATGTTCACATTTGGGCATATTGGGTATCCGTGCCAAGTTTGGTCCAGATCCATATTGTTTGAGTCCACAGTGCTCCTTGTATGTAGGTGAACTACAGCTCCAAAACTCAAGGTCAATGTCCACCAAACCCTTCCAGTATTTTCTGTTGGTCATGGGAGTTCTGTGTGCCAAGTTTGGTACAATTCCATCGTTGGTGGAGTTCAGAAGGCTCTTTGATTATAGGTGAACTATAAATCCCAGCAACTTCAAGTCCCAAATGACAAAATCAATCCTGCCTAACCCACTATTAAAATTAGGGAGTATCAGGTATTTGTGCCAAATTTGGTGCAGATATTGACGTTACGATTCATAACAGTAGCAAAATTACAGTTATGGAGTAGCAACAAAAATAATTTTATGGTTGGGGGTCACCACAACATGTAGAACTGTATTAAGGGGTCATGGCATTAGTAAGGTTGAGAAACACTGCTCTAGATGAAAGTCAGCAGAACATAGATTCATTTATGAAATCCTTCAAATATTAGAAATAGTATAATCACTACTTGGCTGTCCTATATGTTGAAGCAGTGTTTCCCAACCTTTTTTTGAGCTGCGGCACACCTTTTACATTTACAAAATCCTGGGGCACACCACCAACCAAAATGACACAAAATAACACTCTAACACAGTAATACATATAGTTAATATGTTTTTAAATGTATTTATACACTCAGTGTGAAACCTGGTCCTGTTTCGATGAACTCAACATAGATATCCTGGCAGTAATGGCAGAAAGACACAAACTTCCCACACAGAACTCCCATAACCAAGAGAAAATGCTATAAGAGTTTGGTGGGCATTGACCTTGAGTTTTGGAGTTGTCTTTCACCTATATCAGGGCTGTCCAACTTCTACTGGACCTTAGGCCGGAATTCCGGTCACTGATCACCTGGGGGGCCAAGCCCTGCCTCTGCCCCTCCCCTCTCCCGGCTCCGCCCCCTCCCCCGACATTGCATAAATATACAATTACATATTATATTATTTAAATAAGGGGAGAGGGAGGGATGGATGGAACACATGAGGGGCATAAATATACAGAATATCAAGGCAGAAAATCCCACAATCTCTGCTCTGAGCTGGAATATATGACTGTTCCACTGGCCACATTGATCAGCATTGAATGGCCTTGCAGTTGAAAGGTCTGTGTGCTTTCATTCTGCCAGTTTACCCCTGGCTGATTCCATTCAGTGCAAGTCATCAAAGTAAACTTAGGTAATTGCAAAGAATGTAAATAATTCTGGGGGGAGGAAAAGGGAGGAAAGGGGTGGGAGGCCTTTCCTTGAGCTCATTCAATTCCCCCTCCCTCCTTTCTCCTCCTCCCCTCTCCTATGGCTGGCCGGTTCTCTCCTTCTCATTAAAGAGACAGTTCATGAAACGCAAGTGAAGGGGTCAGAAAAAAGGGGGCTTGCGTGTGTATGTGTGTGTCTGAGAGAGCCAGAGATATCTTCCCTTTGCACTGGAGAGAGGTGTGCCCGCAGGTCCCCCTCCTCTCTCTCTCTCTCTCTCTCTCTCTCTCTCTCTCTCTCTCTCTCTCTCTCTCTCTCTGTCACTCACTCACGCTCTCAGACACACTCCCTCCCTCCCAAACCCCTTTTGCTTCCCCGGCGCTGAGGGCCTGAGCGCCTCCCAGACGGAGCAGCAGCAATCCTGAGGAGGAGGAAGTGGTGCTGCCGAGGGGGAAAGCCATGCGGCCGGGTCGCTCTTCCTGTTTGCTGCCAAGGGGGCGGGGCCCGAGAGACATCACTCCCTCCCATTGGCCCCCTCCCTCAGAAGAAGAGGAGGCGTCCAATAGAAAGCCAAGGGGCGGGACCAAAAAATAATAATAATAAATAATATTTTTTTAATTGAAAAAATATTTTTAAAATATTTTTTAAAATATATTATTTATTGCAGGAGGGTAGGGGGCTGTAGCCAATGGGCTAGGGGGGCGTGTACGGCCCCCGGGCCACCTGTTGGGCAGGCCTGACCTATATCCAGAGAGCACTGTTGACTCAAACAATGTTGGATCAGGACCAAACTTGGCATGAATATGCAATATGCCCAAATATGAATGCAGATGGAGTTCAGGGGAAATAGACCTTGAAATTTGGGAGTTGTAGTTGCTGGGATTTATAGTTCCCCTACAATCAAAGAGCATTCTGAACCCCACGATAGAACTGGGCCAAACTTCCCACACAGAACCCCCAGGAGGCAAGAGGAGGTCTCTACTTGGGGAAAGGGAGGCAGGCTTTCCCAATGCATGGAGAGGGAGAGACCAAGTAGAAAACGGGTGGAGAGGGGGGTGTTTGCAATTTTGTGCCTTTATCGAGGTGGGTTTCTTAGGGTTTTTATACTTCAACGCACTAGACTCTCCCCCCTCCCCTCCTGGAGGTTCCAATTTCCCACGGCACACCTGATGATTGCTCACGGCACACTAGTGTGCCCCGGCACACTGGTTGGGAAACACTGTGTTGAAGGATGGAGACACTCCTAGCCAAATACATTAAGGGCCTCATCACTTTCCCAGGTTTGTGGGAGAAAATATTTGATTGATTGATTGATTGATTGATTGATTTTATTATTTATGAGTCGCCCTCCACGTCAGTGCTCCGGGCGACTTACACATAAAACACATAAAAGAGTTCAATAGTTAAAAGCTAAAAGAATAGGAAAATTAATTAAAATAGTTCCAGTAACTCAGGCTAAGTCTGGAGGGTGTCCTTAGCCGTAAGCCTTTCGGAAGAGCCAGGTCTTCAGTGCGGTCAGGAACTGGGGCATGTCCCGGATAGCTCTCTGATCCGCCCGGCATCAAGTTCCAAAGAACAGGGGCCGCGATGGAAAAGGCTCTCTGTCTCGTGGTGTCGAGGCGGGCCTCACTCACACCTCGGATGCAGAGAAGGTCCCTGTTTCCTGAACGCGGCGACCTTAAATGAGCTGGTTCGGACAAGCGGTCTTTAAAATAAGCTGGGCCGGCACCATGGAGGGCCTTAAAGGTAAGCGACAAGATCTTGTGGATGGCTCTGAGCTCGACAGGCAGCCAGTGCAGGCGCTGTAGAGATGGCGCGATATGGCATCTCAGTGGTGTCCCGGTGAGGAGTCTGGCGGCTGCATTCTGCACTAGCTGGATTTTACGAGTGGTTGACTGCGGCAACCCCACGTACAAGGCATTACAGTAGTCCAGCCGTGATGTCACTGTGGCCAATTCTCTGACACCAGAAGCGATTTGCAGTTTCTCAAGTTGCTCCTGACACGAACAAAAGCTGGTTGAATGCTTGGTCCCACAGCCACGTCTAACATTTTTCCCCCCTGAAGGTCAGAAGAGAGGGGGCTGACCTGATTTCCTTGGGGAGGGAGTTCCATAGACTTTAAAGAGAGTTGGATAACTTGAGAGAATAATGTTATTTGCTTAACTTTTATTGGCAGTTCACTGATTTATTTTTTTTTTTTGCTACGTTTTGTAAAGCCAGCGTTTCTGGCATTTCATAGAATCCTAGAATTATAGAGTTGCAAGAGACCACAAGGGCCATCCAGTTCGACCCCTGGCCACGCAGGAACACACACACAAGTGCCAGCAGGTTCATGAATGAGGAAGCGAGGAAGGAGGCAAATAACGAAGAAGTGGAGAAAAGTAGACTGATGGCATTCCTAACATCCTTTAATGGCAAAGATGTTTTATACTTTAATGAGGGAAATATTAGCTTTCAGTGGAGTTGTTTAAATTCCACAGGGCGGGAGTGTTGTGTCTCAAGTTACACATTAATAGCCCAAAACTGATCGCTTCCTGATATTTTCTCAAGAGCCACAGAATGGTACACATGAGTGGTTTTCATGAATGAAGCAGATGCTGAAGTGACGCAAACTCAGGCAAGACCATTAAAGCAGTGGTTCTCAACCTTCCTTATGTGGTGACCCCTTAATACAGTTCCTCCTGTTGTGGTGACCCCCAACCATAAATAAAATTATTTTGTTGCTACTTCACAACTGTTATCAATTGTAATGTAAATATCTGATATGCCAGATGTATTTTTACTCACTGGACCAAATTTGCCACAAATACCCGATATGCCCAAATTTGAATACTGGTGGGATTGGTGTGTGTGTGTGTGGGGGGGGGGGTGTATTGATTTTGTCCTTTTAGAGTTGTAGTTGATGGGATTTATAGTTCACCTACAATTAAAGAGCATTCTGAATTTCACCAATGGTGGCATTGAACCAAATTTGGCACACAGAACTCCCATGACCAACAGAAAATGCTGGAAGGGTTTGGTGGGCATTGACCTTGAGTTTTGGAGTTGTAGTTCTCCTAAATCCTGAGAGCATTGTGAACTCCAACAATGATGGATTGAGACCAAACTTGGCAATATGCCCAAATATGAACACTGGTACAGTTTGGAAAAAAGAGACTTGATATTTGGGAGCTGTAGTTGCTGGGATTTATAGTTCACCTGCAATCAAAGAGCATTCTGAACCCCACCAATGATAAAATTGGGCCAAATTTCTCACACAGAACCCCCCAGAACAACAGAAAATACTGTCTTTTCTGATGGACTTTGGCGACCCCTCTGACATCCCCTCGCGACCTCCCCCCCCCGGGGTCCCGACCCCCAGGTTGAGAAACACTGCATTAAAGTTTCAGTGAAAATGTTTCCAACATGTTTTCTGGCACACCAATTGGGAGGAGGGAGTCATGGACATCTGAACATACTCTGGAAGGAAGGAGGTTCTGGTTTTGGTGGTCTATTTCAGCTTCTTTCCTCTAAACATGCTGTTTTGAGTAAATAAATGTGCACATGTGTGTGCTATTTCTGCTGTCACCATGGCACCAATTCGGAATGAAACAGCAAGAACATAAGGAACAAAGCCACAAATGGGGGGGGGGGGGGAGCCCTTTGGAGTCTGGGCTGAAGATTTTCTGTGCTCTGCTTTTCTTCTGAAACAGAACATCCCAGCAAGAGTTGGAAACCGTGACTCTGATTTTCTTGCATTATTGTGCAAGTCCTGCACAGTTACCCAGAAGCGAAGTCCACTGAGTTCAAGAGGACTGACTTACCATAGCAATGCTTTTAAAACATTGATCACCACATATTGTTTCTACCAACACCAGTTAGCATGGCCACTGGTGGAGATGGTGAGGATGAATGGGAAGAACATGTCTGTACGGCCTGGGGCCAGCGTATCTGAGGGACCGCCTCACTCCATACTGCCCATCGAGATCACTACGGTCTGAGGATGCCAACTTCCTGGAAATACCATCAGCAAAGTCGGCACACCTGACATCTACCCGCCGGAGGGCGTTCTCCGTCATAGCCCCACGCTGTGGAATGCCCTCCGGCCGAAACCAGAGCCCTGAGGGATTTACTCCCATTCAGGCGGGCCTGCAAAACCAATCTGTATAGGCAGGCCTTCGGAGAGTAGGCCCGCGTGCTCTGGGTACTGTGTTGTGGCTCCTGTTGCTGATCCATTTGTTTTATTGCCTGTTCTGCTATTGCTCTAATTGTTCAATTGTTTTATGTTTTTAATCTTTGTTTTTATGCCCCTGGCTCTTGTGAGCCGCCGCGAGCCCCCGGGAGTCGGCGGCATAGAAGCCTCAATAATAAATAAATAAAATAAATAAATAATGCCTTAGGACAGGGCCGTCCAACTGGCGACCCGGGGGCCGTATACGGCCCCCCCCCAGCCCCTTCCCTACAGCCCCCTAAGCTTTTTAATAAAAAATAAAAATTGAAAATTGAAATAAATATTAAAAATTTTAAAAATACCTACTTCCAGGTTTGGAGCAAGTATCGCGAGAATACGCAATCCACACGGGATTTCGCTGTCAACGCGAGATTGCGCATTCTCGCGATACTCTTCGGCTACTCTACTACTGGATCGCTGAGGCCCACAGACGCGATTAGGACCTTCTTCGACTCAGTCGGTCGTCGCCTCTCGTCGTCCGGGTACTCCTGGATCCTGCGCGTTTGGAAAAGGTAGGCCGAAGCAGGGGGCTCCTCAGGGGCTCCTCATTCCTTCCCCCATCTCCCCTCATGTATTAAATATAAAATTAAATATATTTAAAGATGAAATAAGGGGAGATGGGATACATTAAAATAAAGGGAGAGGGAGGATGGAATTAAATATATTTAATATTAACTAAAAACTAGGGGAGGGGAGCATGGAATTAAATATATTTAATATTAAATAAAAATAAGGGGGAGAGGGGAGGATGGAATTAAATATATTTAATATTAAATAAAAATAAGGGGAGAGGGGAGGATGGAATTAAATATATTTAATATTAAATAAAAATAAGGGGGAGGGGCAGGGTGGGGGTGGAGCCGGGGAGAGGGCGGAGCCAGGGGCAGGGAGAGGGCGGAGCTGGGGGTGGGGAGGGGGCGGAGCCGGGGCGGGGGCAGAACCGGGGGTGGAGGCAGACCCATAGGCCCCCCAGGTCATCAGTGACCGGAATTCAGGCCCCTGGGCCGGTAGAAGTTGGACAGCCCTGCAGGACTCTATCAAATTAGGACATTTCAGTGTCCTAGGATGCTGTCACCTCACTTCTGGTGGGCTCTGTGGCTCAACTAGGGTAAAAGCGTCCTACAACGCTGCTCAGGTGACATAGGACCCTCCCCATGTTACCGAACGATTTAGGACAGCCTGGCCCTTACGGGGCAGAGGCCCAGAAGTACCCCTAAAGCGAGTATTTCAGCAGAACCTCTGGTGAAGTTTTAAAAGCAAATAAAATCCCTTTTCCAAATGATCTCACCAAAGAATTCCGGAAGAAGATGCCACTGAAGTTTTTATTCTTGCCAGCTGAGAAGGAAGACCACTGCAGTTTCCTTGTTGCAAAGCAGTCATCAAGTTACATTGAAAACATATGCCATTTTTATACACTTTACAGAACTGTCAAATTCAAACTTTCCCGCCCCTGCATGCTGTAGGCTTCATGATGATTGGTTGGAACCTTGGAAGCCAGCTGTAGCGGGAACCAATTGTGAAACAGCGCTGCTTTTGCCCTGGCGAATGGGAAGCGAGGGACAGGAATGTGTTCAAAACAAGGAGCAGCTGGAGTTTTCTTGATTAAATCATGTCCATATGTAAATGAAGATCCGAGCCCCTGACCTTTCGAGCCAAAGGAATTCTTTGTTCTTGGTGAGAAACAGGAATTTGTCCTGAATGACCCTCCTTGTTGACAAAGGGCCACATGCAGATTTCCATGAGAGTTTTTAGTCTTCTGGATGGTAAATAAATGAAATAACTGTAGCTATGTGTTGGTTTCTGAGGCCAACAGTGACAGCCGGTTAGGAAATATGAAATATAGTTATGCCATAGGTTCTATAAACACGGGACGAGGCTAATCTCAGAGGGTCCAGTGTTTATAAAACAAAAGGAGTCTTTAAAAATGGAGAGAAGGGAAAGAAGAAACTTCTCCAAAACCAGAAACTCTCTCCCCTTCCTTCTTTCATCCATTCTCCCCTTCCTTCCTTCCTTCCTTCCTTCCTTCCTTCCTTCCTTCCTTCCTTCCTTCCTTCCTTCCTTTCTCCCTTCACCCTTTCCTTCTCTTCTTCCTTTTCCCACCCTCTCCCCTTCCTTCTTTCCTCCATTTTCCCTCTTCCTTCCTCTTCCTTTCTTTCTCCCCTTCACCCTTTCCTTCTCTCCTTACTTTTCCCTCCCTCTCTCCTCTTCCTTCTTTCCTCCATTTTCCCTCTTCTTCCTTCCTCTTCTATTCTTTTCCCCCAAGTCTTCCTTTCCTTTCTTTTCATTTCCCTCTCTCTCCCCTTCTTTCTTTTCTTCTTTTCCCTTCATTATTTTACTTTTTCCACACTCTTTCCTTTCTTTTCCCCACCCTTTCCTGCCTTCCCATTTCCTTCTTTCTTTTCCCCTCCTTGTCTCTCTCCTGCTTTTCTTTTCTTCCTTTTCCATAGTTCGTTCTTCTTTTCTTTCTTCCTCTCCCCCTCCCTTCTTTTTTCCCTCTGTCTTTCTTTCTTTCCTTTTGTCTTCTCTTCCTTCCCAGAGTCCTGATCATGCCTTTTGCAGAGCCAGGTCTGAAGTGTCCCGTCATTCTGCCAGGGGAATCCTTTTCTCATCGTATGTACGTATATACTCACATTTAGTTGAATTCAGTCTGAAAATATATTATAAATATTATATGGCTCTCACTGAAATACATTTTCAAATATTTTGCTTTCATGGCTCTCTGACTCAAAAAGGTTCCCGACCCCTGGACTAAATGGATGATTTTTTGAACTAACCCCCCCCCCCTCCTGCGCGCATCCTAATTTCTTGGTTGGCAGCTGAGGTGGAAAGGGTAGCTTTGCCAACCCACACACTATGCAAAAGTTTCACGGGAAGGGAGGCATCGGCCATTCAGAGATACATTCAGAGATGGAAGGCCGGCCGGACTCCGTACCTGATTCTTTCCATCAATGCCTTGAGGCCATGACTAGATGGCTACGGTCCAGCCAATTGAAGGTGAATCCCTCGAAGACGTCCGGGTGGGGGGAATGCCGGCTGCCTATGCTGGATGGTGAGGCATTACGTCCATCATCGCTGATAAAAAGCCTAGGGGTCCAATTGGATCCATTGCTATCCATGGAGAATCAGGTCTCCATGGTTAGCAAAACCGCATTTTTCCATCTGCGCCAGGCTAGGCGGCCGGCACCCTATCTATCTGTAAACGACTTGGCCACGGTGATCCAGGCGACGGTCATCTTGAGACTGGATTACTGTAACGCCCTTTACATTGGCCTACCCTTCGGGACGATCAGGAAGCTCAAGCTAGTGCAGAATGCTGCGGCACGCCTTCTTGCTGGTGCTCCGGCGAGGTGCCACACTACACCAACATTGCGGCAACTGCACTGGCTACCTACTGAGCACCAGACCTCCTTCAAGGTGCTGGTGTTAACCTTTAAGGCAGTGTTTCTCAACCTGGGGGTCGGGACCCCTGGAGGGGTCACGAGGGGGTGTCAGAGGGGTCGCCAAAGATCATCACAAAACACAGCATTTTCTGTTGATCATGGGGTGTGTGTGTGTGTGTGTGTGTGTGTGTGTGTGTGTGTGTGTGTGAAGTTTGGCCCAATTCTATCTTTGGTGGAGTTCAAAAGGCTCTTTGATTGTAGGTGAACTATAAATCCCAGCAACTACAACTCCCAAATGTCAAGTCTATTTTCCCCAATCTCCACCAGTGTTCACATTTGGGCATATTGATATTCATGCCAAGTTTAGTCGAGATCCATCATTGTTTTGAGTTGACAGTGCTCTCGGGATGTAGGTGAACTACAACTCCAAAACTTAAGGTCAGTGCCCACCAAACCCTTCCAGTATTTTCTGTTGGTCATGGGAATTCTGTGTCCCAAGTTTGGTTCAATTCCTCCATTGGTGTGGTTCAGAATGCTCTTTGATTGTAGGTGAACTATAAATCCCAGCAACTACAACTCCCAAATGACATTCTCTCCTTCCAATCCCACCAGTATTCAAATTTGGGCATATTGGGTATATGTGCCAACTTTAGTCCAGTGAATGAAAATACCTCCTGCATATCAGATCTTTACATTACGCTTCATAACAATAGCAAAATCACAGTTGTGAAGTAGCATTGAAATAATTATATGATTGGGGGTCACCACAACATGAGGAACTGTAGTAAGGGGTCCCAGCATTAGGAAGGAAGGTTGAGAACCACTGCTTTAAGGCCTTGTATGGTCTTGGGCCAGTGTACTTGAGGGACCGCCTCTCCCCATACTGTCCCCAGAGATCTCTGTGCTCCGGTGAACAAAATCTCCTCAATGTCCCCTCCATTAGACAATACCGATTGTCTTCAACTAGACAAAGAGCATTCTCGATAGCTGCACCAATTTTTTGGAATGTGCTACCAGAGGAAGCCAGAGGTATTACGGAACTGTCCTCTTTTCGTAGAGCCTGCAAGACGGCTCTCTTTCGCTCGGCCTTCGCGGCCGGGTAAACTGTTCCTGCTCACTATGTAGTTTTTACTCTAGTTGTAGTTTTAGAACAGGGGTGCTCACACTTTTTCAGCATAGGAGCTACTGATTAAAAAACCAAGTCCCAAAGATCACCTACCCAGAAATGTAAAACGTATAACTATTTTCTTATTTATTTATATTTATTATTCATTTTTATGTACCGCTCCTTCCAGCAGGCTCGGGGCAGTTTACATAAAATGAAGTTATAAAACATCAACATTTCAATTTATTAACAACAATATAAAACAGAGCATAAAAATACATCCAACCACCCCATTTCTCCCACATTACCATATTACCACACATATTATCAGCCAGCAAGTAAGAAGAGAGGCTGTTGAACTGCAAGGCCATTTAATACTCAGCAAGGTAAACAAAGGGGCATGCAAAAATACATCCAACCACCCCATTTCTCCCACATTTCCATATTCCCCAACATATATTTCTCAAGGAACAAAGCAAGCAGAGAGGCTTTGGAGCTAAAGGGCCATTTTTAAACATTAAAAATAAACAAAGAGACATGCCACAGAACAATCAAGCACCCACCCCAAAGTAAAAAGACCGACCTTTGAGATGCGGTAAGGAAATGACCCCAAAGCGTCCTTCTTCTTCTCCTCCGTTGTTGCTCCTATTTCCACGCCACCAGCATGCGTGCCGCCTCCAATAGCTCACAAGAAGTCAGAGGGGCAGAATGGGCGCTTCTGCGCATGCGCGCGGTGCAAACCATACATCGCGTCATCCAGGCCCACCCCCTTTGGTCTCCTATGACTCTGAGTGGCTGGAGAAGGACGGAGGGAGGAGGAGGAATCCAAAAGAGGGGGCCCATTCTGCCTCTTGGACTCTGGAGCTTTTGGAGGCGGCGCGCGAGCAGAGAGCGGGGAGGAGCAACGACGGAGGACTTCTTTGCAGCGTGCAGGGGCGCGTGAAGAGGACCAACAGCAAAAAACCTGGTCAGGGGCCTGAAGATCACCAGGATGAGGCCCGAAGATCACCCTGGTGATCCCGATCACCATTCTGAGCATCCCTGTTTTAGAATTATTTTAGCAAATAGCAGTATTTTAGACTTGTCATGTATTGTTTTGCTTGTTTTACATTGCTGCAAACCGCTCCGAGCTTCTAGAGGGAGCGGTCTAGAAGCTGAAACAGTAAATAAATAAAATAAATAAAATTCTCTCATTGCAGTTCTTTTCTCTTCCTCACATTTTTTTTGGTTAGGAAAGATGTTTCCACTGTAGCAGGGGAAAAGGGTGCAGCCTTCAGCGCACATTCCAAGGAATGTTTTAAAAATATAATAAATAGTAGAAAATGAATGGGTGTTAAAAATAATTAGCCAGTGTGACAGGTCTGAACAAGGAACGAGGGCGCACCTGTGCTCCTGTCTGTTTATGAGTCAAATCAGGCGCTACGCCTGGTTACCGGTGTGAGTTCAGTAAGCTTCCAAGATCAGCATGAAGGGGGGAAACCCTAAATCTCTGGGCTAGGTTGGGTACTATTTCTTTTTATTCAAATATGATCTGTGTTTGGGAGGAGCCATGGCTTAAGGTACGGATAGGCTTTGCACGCAAGTCCCAGATGTCATCTCTGGTTCAAACGCTTTCCTTCACAACAAGCACATCAACTTGATGGTGTTGATATTAATCTAAGAGTAAGTGGGGGTGGTTGCTCTTCTACACTAGAGTCAAGCAAAGGAGAGTATATTTGATTTTCTAGAGCAGTGTTTCCCAACCTTTTTTGAGCCGCGGCACACTTTTAACATTAAAAAAATCCGGGGGCACACCACCAACCAAAATGACACAAAATGACACTCTAACACAGTAAAGAACGGCTGGGGGTGGTGACCTGCTGGGAGCAGCTGCTGGGAGTGCCAAAGCCGGGGAGGGGAGAAGCCAGGCTGCGCCATGCCCCGCCCTCCACACGGCTTCAGTTCTCCCACAGCTTTGCCAGCCTTGAGGGGGCAGTGCCAAGCCAGCGGTGGCAGAGCCAGCACAATGCTGGCTTGGCACTGCCCCTCAAGGCTGGCAAAGCTGTGGGAGCGCTGAAGCCAGGGGAGGGGGCGGAGCCAGGCCATGCCATACCCCGCCCCCTCCCCCCGGCTTCAGTTCTCCCACAGAGGAGAAGCATGAGCAGTGGACGGGCTTCAGTAGGTGAGGCTCCTCCTCTGCGCGGCTTCAGCAAGCAAGGGTGAGAGTCGTGGCGGGAGTCATGGCGGATTGGGGCTGGCTGGGAAAACGGCCGAAGGAGGCGCGCCCGGCCCCTTCTTCTTTTTCTTTGCCACCGCTCGGCCCTTCTTCCTCCTCTCCCAAGCAGCAGGAGTTCAGCTTGAGGAGGGGGGAAGGAAGGGGGGCAGAGAGCTTTTCTCGCAGCACACCTGATGCTTGCTCACGGCACACTAGTGTGCCATGGCACACTGGTTGAGAAACACTGTTCTAGAGTATGATTGTATTAGATAATGGTAAATATTAAACTGCCTGCTATTGGGCTATATATCGGTCAACACAATGTATATAGTTCAGCACAAAAATATATATAGTTCTGCACAAAAATTAAATATCACATTCAGTTCTGTTTCGTTCTACACAATATGGTTATTTCGTCGCAAATGCAAAATATATCATACAATGGTAACTCACGCCTTGAAGTTCGAAATAGTCCGGGAGTTATTCCCAAATAATATCCGTGTTGGAGAGTCCCGATATGAGAGCATCAAAATAAATCTGAGTTCAATAGAATAGTTCCACAGTCCATTAACAGTCCATAAATAGTCCGTAAGGGGTAATGAAACTGTTCAAAGTAATCCAAAAGTTTGCTCTGCGCGGACGACGATTGCGTAAATACCGGCGCCAAACCGTTTCGCTCTTTGGAGCTTCTTCCAAGACTGGGGCTGGCCTCAGAGATCTCGGCGTTGAGTAGATATTTAGCGTCCAATGACGCGCTGAAGCCTGAATAATGTAATAATAACATGCATAAATATCGCATCAAATTCTCCAAAGAGAAACCACAAAGGAGGAAAAAAATAATATATAGCATTACATACCTTCAATATCACATGTAAATCATATAGAGGCACAAAGCCTTCATGGGTAAAATCACGGACCACAACTAGGTAACAGAGAGACTCTAGTGTTGATATTAATACCAGAAAGACACTTCCTCCATCCCAAGTAGGGCCGGTTCGTCCATTAGGCGGACTACGCAGGTGCGTAGGGCGACGTCACCGCGCCTTTGTTAGGCAGCCCGAGGTGCTCCGACCGCGCTTCCGCATGCACAGAGCCTTTTGCGCATGCGCGAAAAGGTCCGCCCATGCGTACTGGCTCCCACTTTGGAGCCAGTGCGTGTGCGCAGATTGGCGCTTGCGCACTGGCCTGTAGTAGGAAAGAGGAAGGGTGTCCTCAAAGCAGCCCAAAAGTAAGTGTAAACTGGAACGCGGGCTGTAGCACACAAATATTCAATTTATGTATTCAAAAGGTTTATTTAGCATTCATATAGAAGTTACTTGATCGTAAAAATCATATATCTTCCCAAATGGGGATGTGGAATTCTAGTAGATAGTATTTCAAATGATATATCGCAAACCCTCTATTCCGGAATCCAATTCAAATCTTGGTATATACATATATATTCATTCTCAAGGTATTTGTAATCCGGATAGTAAGGCTTGGCAGGTCGACGGACTATGTATTTAAAGGCCTTGCCGTTTCGCCAGGGGGGCTGGCTTCATCGGGACCCCAAAGAATAACATTTGCTTATAATTCCACTGGTCCGATCATCTATAAATTCAAATAAAATAATATACATATCAACATTTTGTAATTCAGATTTAGCCCACCAGTTACGCAGGACAACCCTTATGGAAAGGCTTAACATAATATACATACCAATTTCTTCAAATCAACAAAAGTATCTTTCTGAGTGGACGCGGCCACTACTTCACATGGCAGTCAACGGACAACACATAACACCGGAGGCCTCGGTTACATACACTCCAACTGAGATGCAGGTGGGACCTATTCCAAAATCTCACTGTTTGATAGGCAATCATTGTGACCTAGAGGTACTTCGCTTTTTAGGGAGTGTATCCAGAATACTTCTCTCTGATGTAATAATTGTTTCTGATCCTGGTACGGTCGTGGTGCAATTATTTCTAATACTAAGATTTTAAAGTCATCAAAGTTATGATGGTGTTTAAAATGGGTGTACAACGGAGAAGATTCATTTCGTGTTTTAAATCTCGATCTGTGTTCCTGCGCCCTCGTGCGGAGATCACGCCCTGTGAACGTATTATCTGGCCCTTAACTTTCACCCCTCACGAGGGCGCAGGAACACAGATCG
This sequence comes from Anolis apletophallus, assembly GCA_030556195.1. Lineage (NCBI taxonomy): Eukaryota > Metazoa > Chordata > Lepidosauria > Squamata > Anolidae > Anolis > Anolis apletophallus. The sequence continues at coordinate 146,674,243 of JARBWK010000005.1, read as the reverse complement.
AGATTTAAAACACGAAATGAATCTTCTCCGTTGTGCACCCATTTTAAAATTATTTCCGCGTACCCCCCGGGAACAGCTTGGTCCGCCCCTGATCCCAAGTGCCACTGCTGTTGCCTCAGAGGGAGAGGAAAACCACCAGTAACTGCTAAATTTAATTATATCCCCGCCCCCCCCACTCTTCCCCTTTTGTGTCCTAAACTTAATTAGATTGTAAAACTGAGGGCAGGAATTGTTCTGTTGTTCTTTTAATTGTAAAACACCATGTATAGTGATGGTGCTATATAAATAAGTTGATGGTGATGATGACAAGAACGACTACAATAATATTCTGGAGACGTTATTTCTTAGCTGGACTAATGGTTCATCACAGTCTCATTTGTTCAGATAGATACTTTACAACAGTGTTTCCCAACCAGTGTGCCGTGAGCGATCATCAGGTGTGCCGTGGGAAATTGGAACCTCCAATACCCTTTCTTCCCCCTCCTGCCGAACACTTTTTCTTCTCCACACAGGCTCCCTTCTTCCCAGCCCTGCTCTGCTCGCTTGGCTCACTTTGCTCATGCTGCCACATGTGCAGGAGGGGGGAGGGAGGAAGGCATGACCCGTGCGGGCGCTACTGCGTACACTCGCCCCACGTCTTCCTTCCTCCCCTCCCCCTACTGAACACGCTCACGCTGCCCCCTCGGATCAAAATGGCGGCAGAAGTGGCAGTGTGAGCAAAGCGAGCAGAGCGAGGCTGGGAAGAAGGGAGCCCGAGTTGAGAAGAAAAAGTAAGTGTTCGGCAGGAGGTGGAAGAAAGGGCGTGAAGGGGAAGGGGGAGGAAGAGGTCTCTGTCGAAAGCTGGCATGGGCAAACTTGGACCTTCCAGGTGTTTTGGACTCCAACTCCGACCATTTCTAGCAGCCTCAGGCTCTTTTCCTTTTCCCCCCTCAGCCACTTAAGCAGGAAACGGCCTCAGGCTGCTAGGAATGGTGGGAGTTGCAGTCCAAAGCACCCAGAGGGCTGAAATTTTCCCATGCCTGTTTTAGGGACCTTAAAGTGGTGAGCCTCCTTCCAACATTGTGATTCTGGATAGAAAACAAACAACAACATAACATAACATTGTTTCAGTCCACAGTGCTCTCTGGGTGTAGGTGAACTACAACTTCCAAACTCAAGGTCAATTCCCAAGCAAATCCTTTCAGTACTTTCTGTTGGTAATGAGAGTTCAATATGCCAAGTTTGGTTCAATTCCATTCCTGCAAGAGTTCAGGATGCTCTTTGATTGTGTGTTAACTATAAAGCCAAGAAACTGTAACTCCCAAATGACAAGGTCTATTTTCCCCAAACTCCATCTGTGTTCACATTTGGGCATATTGAGTATTCATGCCAAGTTTGGTCCTGATCCAACATTGTTTGAGTCCACAGTGCTCTCTGGATATAGGTGAACTACAACTCCAAAACTCAAGGTCAATGCCCACCAAACTCTTATAGCATTTTCTCTTGGTTATGGGAGTTCTGTGTTGGAAGTTTGTGTCTTTCTGCCATTCCTGCCAGGATATCTATGTTGTGTTCATCGAAACAGGCCCAGATTTCACACTGAGTGTATAAATACATTTTAAAACATATTAACTATATGTATAACTGTGTTAGAGTGTCATTTTGTGTCATTTTGGTTGGTGCTGTGCCCCAAGATTTTGTAAATGTAAAAAGTGTGCCGCGGCTCAAAAAAGGTTGGGAAACACTGGCTTAAGATGTCAATCTCTCGTTCAAACGCTTTCCTTCACAACAAGCACATCAACTTGATAGTGTTGATATTAATGCCAGAAAGACCCTTCCTCCATCCCAAGTGTCACTGCTGTTGTCTCAGAGGGAGAGGAAAACCACCAGTAACTGCTGGATTTAATTATCTCCCCCTCCCCTTTTATCCCCCCTTTGGTGTCCTAATCTTAATTAGATTGTAAAACTGAGGGCAGGAATTGTTCTGTTGTTGTTTTAATTGTAAAACACCATGTATAGTGATGGTGCTATATAAATATTATAAGTTGATGGTGATGATGACAACCATGACGACTACAGTAATATTCTGGAGACATTATTTCTTAGCTGGACTAATGGTTCATCACAGTCTCATTTGTTCAGATAGATACTTTAGAATGAATTTATGAGATTCTTTTGATTTTTTGTTTGTTTATTTCTCTTCTGCATTGTCCAGTGGCATCTGAATATGGCCACAGATCTAAACAGAATTGTTACAGAATAGAGCAGTGTTTCCCAACCTTTTTTGAGCCGTGGCACACTTTTAACATTAAAAAAATCTTGGGGCACAGCACCAACCAAAATGACCCTCTAACACAGTAAAGACCGGCTGGGGGTGGTGACCTGCTGGGAGCAGCTGCTGGGAGTGCCAAAGCCGGGGGAGGGGGAGAAGCCAGGCCGCGCCATGCCCCGCCCCCTCCACACGGCTTCAGTTCTCCCACAGCTTCGCCAGCCTTGAGGGGGCAGTGCCAAGCCAGCGGTGGCAGAGCCAGCACAATGCTGGCTTGGCACTGTCCCCTCAAGGCTGGTAAAGCTGTGGAGCGCTGAAGCTGGGGAGGGGCGGAGCCAGGCCGTGCCATGCCCCGCCCCTCCCCCAGCTTCAGTTATCCCACAGAGGAGAAGCATGAGCAGTGGACGGGCTTCAGTAGGTGAGGCTCCTCCTCTGCGCGGCTTCAGCGAGCAAGGGGTGAGAGTCGTGGCGGGAATCATGGCGGATTCGAGGCTGGCTGGGAAAACGGCCGAAGGAGGCGCGCCGGCCCCTTCTTCTTTTTCTTCGCCACCGCTCGGCCCTTCTTCCTCCTCTCCCAAGCAGCAGGAGTTCAGCTTGAGGAGGGGGGAAGGAAGGGGGGCAGAGAGCTTTTCTCGCAGCACACCTGATGATCGCTCACGGCACACTAGTGTGCCACGGCACACTGGTTGAGAAACACTGGAATAGAGCACGCATAACTGGTAAACTCTTCTGTTTCCTAAAAAATTGGTTCCTCTGTATCAGGGCTGTCCAACAGGCGGCCCGCGGGCTGTACACGCCCCCAGCCTGTTGGACACGGCCCCAGCTACCCCCTCCTGAAAGGAGTTATTTTTTTAAAAAATTTAAAAAATACGGCGCCAGAGGGGGGAGGGGTTAGGGGGAGGGGAGGAGGAGGCGGGGCAGGGAGGAGGAAGGGAGCCAGGAGGGAGCAGGAGGGGAGCGAGGGGCGGGCCTCCTCCTCCTTCCCGCGCTGCTGGTCATCCAGCCCCGCCCACTCCCTTCCTCCTCCGTCCCGCCTCTCCCCCCAGCGCACCAATCGGGAACGCCGGGGGGGGGGGGGAGGGAGGAGGCGGGCCTAAAGGGGAGGAAGGGAAGCGCTTCCCTTCTTCCTCCATAGGCCCGCCTCCTCCCCGTCCCGCCTCCCCCGGCGCCCGATCAGTGCGCCGGTGGGAGAGGCGGGACGGAGGAGGAGGCTGGCATGTCCCTTTAGCTGGGAGGGCGAAGCCATGGAGGGCTCTCCTCGGCTTTGCCCTCTGTCTTATAGCCTCAGCTGGGGCAGCAGAACCGGGAGAAATTGCCAGTTCTGCCGCCCTGGCTGTCACTGTAGGAGGGAGGGAGGGGCCAAGGGGAGCCTTCCTCAGCTTCGCCCTTCCTCTTACAGCCTCAGCCGGGGCAGCAGAACCGGGAGAAATTGCCGGTTCTGCCGCCCTGGCTGTCACTGTAGGAGGGAGGGAGGGGCCAAGGGGAGCCCTCCTCAGCTTCGCCCTCCCTCTACAGCCTCAGCCGGGCAGCAGAACCGAGAGAAATCGCCGGTTCTGCCGCCTGGCTGTCACTGTAGGAGGGAGGGAGGGGCCAAGGGAGCCCTCCTCAGCATCGCCCTCCCTCTTACAGCCTCAGCCGGGGCAGCAGAACCGGGAGAAATCGCCGGTTCTGCCGCCCTGGCTGTCACTGTAGGAGGGAGGGAGGGGCCAAGGGGAGCCCTCCTCAGCTTCGCCTCCTCTTACAGCCTAAGCCGGGCAGCAGAACCGGGAGAAATCGCCGGTTCTGCCACCCTGGCTGTCACTGTAGGAGGGAGGGAGGCGGGGGGCGGGGCCGCTCCTGACGTCACCAAGCGTGGCGTCCCTTTTCGGCGGGGCTTGGTGACGTCAGCAAGCCTCGCCGAAAAGGGGCGGGCCGCCCAGCACGCCAGTGTGGTGACGTCAGGCGTGGTGATGTCAGCGCGCCGTCAGGAGCGGCCCGCCCCCCGCTCCGGCCCCCCAGGTCATCAGTGACCAGAACTCCGGCCCTTGGGCCAAAAGATGTTGGACAGCCCTGCTCTGTATTATCTCAACAGAGTGGGAAGTGCCATGTGGTCTTCGGTTCTCTATCCATCCTGGTAATGTAAGATTTGTTAAGATTTATTTCAGTATGAAGAAACACAATGTTATAATTACATTCCTCAAAAACACTGATCCGGTTTCATAAGGTGTGGTCACATGAGACGCAATTGTGCCAAAGGTGCTGTACATCATTTTGGGGTTATGACATTGCCAGAGACACAGACAGTGATGGGGTGCGACCGTCTTTATGCTACAGTGATAATTTAGAAACAAAACCTGCTCTTATATTAAGGTACTAGCTTGGGGACCCGGCGGTGCCCGGGTTATTTAAGGAAGGCATTGTGTGCCAAGGTTGGTTCCTTTTTTAAAAAAATAATTAAAATTATTTTATTGATTAAAATGACATTAACATAGACATTTACAATAACGAATAACACCAGTATACTTGGATACTAGGCATGGTTTAGAACCCAAAAATAGCAAATCGTAAATCTAATTTGGGGGGGTTCGATTAGTAATAGGAAGACTTACAAAAAAATTTCCCAAAAGTTCTAAAATGTAACTTAATTACTAACGAAATTCGTTAGTAATCGTATGCCAGAGCATGCGCATTCAGATGGTTTTGGCCTACAACTCCCAGAAATCCTAACAGCTGGTAAATTGGCTGGGATTTCTGGGAGTTGTAGGCCAAAACTTGAATAAATCACACTGAATTCTAAATGGGACTCTCTAAATAGGAGGGAGGGAAGGAGGGAGGAAGGGGGTATTCTATTCTTGGAAGCAGCAAAAGAAAAGGAGGAGGAGCCCCCCCATGGCTCCTCGCTGCCTCTCTCACCCCGATCCCCAGGAGCGAGGGCCCAAGTTTGCCCAGGCTGGTCATATGCCTACATTCTATGCACATGCAATAATACAGCAGTAATAACAATGGGTATAAGAAGAGGTAAAATTCAAACCGAAGTTTTCTGACTGGTCCCTGCCTCATGCGGTGCAAACGGGCTCTTCTCTGTGAGCCGGGAAATTAGCCCGGGAAAAGACAGCGTTTTCTGCTTGGGTGCACACACATACATATTCCTTGGGGGGCATTTGCTGCAGAATCCGGCCTCATAGAGAAGATTCTGCAGCAAATCCCCTCCCAAGAATATGTATGTGTGTGCTCCCAAGCAGAAAACGCTGGCTTTTCCCCGGGCTAATTTCCCGAGTCCCGTTTGCACCGCATGAGGAGAGACCAGTCAGAATACTTCGGTTTGAATTTTACCTCTTCTTATACCCATTGTTATTACTGCTGTATTATTGCATGTGCATGGAATGTAGGTATGACCAGTTGGATTACTTATAATATTAGGCACTTACAGTAGCATTCATTCTATTATACATTAGGTTGGTTTCTCACCCCAATACTCTTTGATGCCTTAGATTCTGGCTGGCAGGCAGGAGAGGCAGGGAAGCCTGGAAAAAATGTAAACAGAGAGGATTACTCAGAAGTAAATCTACAAAGGAGGGCCCTTCATCCAAAGTGCCCTCCTTTGCAGATTTACTTCTGAGTAATCCTCTCTGTTTACATTTTTTCCAGGCTTCCTTCCAGCCGAGCAAAGGAGCGAGTTTAGGGCTTGCCTTGCCATAATATTGGCAAGGGAGGCGGGAGGGTGGTGAGAGAGAAGGAGGGTGCCCCCTTATGCCCCCCCCACGACCTAATAACGACACTTAAGAAAATCCTGGCCCCGAAGTTCGAAAAATTAAGTCCACTTCCTGGTTGGCGTTCCAGGTGCGGAAAAGCTCGAAAGTAGCATTTCTTACGAATTTCCTACGAAACGATTCATTTTCATAACTTTTTTCTCATGCCTATTGGATACAAGGTAGGAAAGCCGGGGAGGGGGGGGGGGGGGGCAGGGAGAGTTACATCACAATAGGTCAGGAAAACAATTAAAAAGACAAAAAACCCACATGTAGGTTGACTTCACCCACTAGCAGCGTCTACATCATCAAGTTCGAGTCTATACATTTACATTTATATGAATATCCTTTTAAATCTAATACCCTTTTAAATCTTCATTGTTGTTCTTTTTAACATATTGAATAAATGGTTTCCATGTCTCTTCAAAATCTTTGGTGGACCCCCTCCTCAGTAAAGAAGTCAGTTTATCCATCTCAGCAATATCGAGAAATATTGCCAAGGTTGGTTCCTATTAGATGTTTATGTGGCTTGCAGTGGTCTCAGGAACTTAGTGAAGGTACTGCAAGTCCCATTGGCCATGGTCCATCTCCCTCCAAACAGCACCGGGCTGTAGAGTGGGTCATGGGGGCTCTGTGTGTCACATTTGGTCTTGATCATTCTCTGGATGAGGGTTGCAGCAGCCTTGGAAGGTGAGTGAAAGTATTTCAAGTCCCATCATCTGTGGTTCATCCTCCTTGAAACAGCACCAGGGTGTAGAGTGGGTCAAGTGGGCTCTGTGTGCTAATTTTGGTCTGTATTGGTCATTGGGTGAGGGTCGCTTTGTGAAGCGGGCTATTGGGCCCCTGTTTGCCAAGTTTGGTCCTGATCCGTCACTGCTGTGGGCCGCAGTGTCTGACTGCCTGAGGCCTTTCCTTTTCCCTCTGAGTCACCTTAGAATGTTGGAATGTGGATGGCCAATCGGAGTCCTTTATGCAAATACCTATCTCAGTGGCAACCAATCCCCTCTGTCTGGGGCCGTAGAATGTTGTTCTGAGGCTGGCCAATCAGAGCCCTTTATGCAGATAATCCCATAGTGGCAACCTATCGAAACGTTGTCACATATTCCTTGGCACCTCCACACCTCCCAGAAGATGAACATTCCATTTCCAACAGAAAAAAAAACCCTGTCATTTGGCTAACTCAAGCATTCAGTTGCATTCCGTTTTACTGGCCAATCAGAGTCCTTTATGTAAATTGTCTGTCAGTGGCAACCAATGCCCTTTGTCTGGTGCCTTAGAGCAGTGTTTCCCAACCTTTTTTGAGCCGTGGCACACTTTTAACATTAAAAAAATCCGAGGGCATACCACCAACCAAAATGACACTCTAACACAGTAAAGAACGGCTGGGGGATGGTGACCTGCTGGGAGCAGCTACTGGGAGTGCCAAAGCCGGGGGAGGGGGAGAAGCCAGGCCACGCCATGCCCCGCCCCCTCCCCACGGCTTCAGCTCTCCCACAGAGGAGAAGCATGAGTAATAGACGGGCTTCAGTAGGCGGGGCTCCTCCTCCGCGCGGCTGCCTTAGAGTGTTGGAGTTCTGAGGCTGGCCAATCTGAGTCCTTTATGCAAATAATCTGGTGCCTCAGAGTGTCGGAGTTCTGAGGCTGGCCAATCAGTGTCCTTTATGCAAATAATCCCACAGTGGCAACCAATCGAAATACTGCCATATATTCCTCCGCACGCACCGCTGCGCCTCCGCCCGCAAACACTGACTTTTATTATATACATAGATAGATAACTCCGACATTTATATGTATTGTGTATATTTGTATGTGCAACCTACACAGCAAGTAGTACGGGCTTGTTTTGGTAAATAACCGTGAAAGATCATACTGCATGTTAGGGAATACATTCCATAATCATTTCATAATATAGCCCAACACGAACACAGGAAAATTTGATGAGGGCATCTGAGGAGGCTTTCTTGGTGCCTGCTCCCAGCCTGTAAAATCCTCTCCTTGTCTTTAGGCTCCATTCAGTAAGACATGAAATGTATGCATTAGATCAGTGTTTCCCAACCAGTGTGCCGTGGCACACTAGTGTGCCGTGAGCGATCATCAGGTGTGCCGTGGGAAATTGGAACCTCCAAGACCCTTTCTTCCCCCTCCTGCCGAACACTTTTTCTTCTCCACCCGCACTCCTTTCTTCCCAGCCTTGCTCTGCTCGCTTTCCCTCGCTTTGCTCACGCTGCCGCTTCTGCGGGAGGGGGGCGGGAGGAAGACATGACCCGTATGGGCGCTACTGCGCAGACTCACCCCACGTTTTCCTCCCTCCCCTCCACAGCGCTTTCTGGATATAGGTGAACTACAACTCCAAAACTCAAGGTCAATGCCCACCAAACTCTTATAGTATTTTCTCTTGGTTATGGTAGTTCTGTGTGGGACGTTTGATTCCATTCCATCATTGGTGGAGTTCAGAATGCTCTTTGATTGCGGGTGAACTATAACTCCCAACTGTTGAGCAAGACCTTCGTGTGTGTCTTTCTGCCATTCCTGCCAGGATATCTATGTTGTGTTCATCGAAACAGGCCCAAGTTTCACACTGAGTGTATAAATACATTTTAAAAACATATTAACTATATGTATGACTGTGTTAGAGTGTCATTTTGTGTCATTTTTGTTGGTGGTGTGCCCCAGGATTTTGTAAATGTAAAAAGTGTGTCGCGGCTCAAAAAAGGTTGGGAAACACTGCATTAGATCAGTGTTTCTCAAACTCTGCTGCTCCAGATGTTTTGGACTTCGGCTCCCACAATTCCTAACAGCTGGTAAGCTGGCTGGGATTTCTGGGATCTGAAGTCCAGAACACCTGGAGGAGCTCAGTTCGAGAAATACTGCATTAGATCAATCAAGCAATTATCATATGAAAGCTACGTAAAGGTGTAAGCAGCTACTTTTGGCTGCTGTTAAGATGTGAAGATGTACTAATATGGCCAAAGCAAAAGGAAGGAAGAATAACAAGGTTCATGAGTCAATAGTCTCACCCTATTGCCGTTTATCTGTTTGCTTTTTTTACAGGAAAACTCAACATAGCATTTCCCTCAAAAGGAAAACAACATTCAGTTTTGCAATTTGGCTTTCTGATAAACCAGTTCCTCGTTGTTCAAGGGACCCACCCCCCTCCCCCAGTGGTGCAATAGATTAAACCCTTGTGGCGGCAGGACCGTTGACCAATAGGTCAGTGGTTCGAATCCGGGGAGAGTGTGTCGAGCTCCCTCTGTCAGCTCCATCTCCCCATAACATGAGAGAAGCCTCCCATAAGGATGGTAAAACACCAAACATCCAGGCGTTCCCTGGGCAAAGTCCTTGCAGACGGCCAATTCTCTGACACCAGAAGCGACTTGCAGTTTTTCAAGTCACTCCTGACATGCTAAGAGAGAAGTGGTGCCAACTACACCTAGTTGCCCAGCTGGTGCGTAGTTTTGGGCTGGTGTGCCATCAGTACGCTGATGACACCCAGCTTATCCTGAAGATGGAGGGCAGCCTCGAATCCGTACCCGATAACTTCCATCGTTGCCTTGAGGCCATCACTGGATGGCTGCGAGCCAGTAGGTTGAAGGTGAATCCGGCAAAGACTGAGATCCTGTGGCTGGGTTCCCCGGACTGTAGGGATGTTCAGCTTCCAACCCTGGACGGCGTGACATTAGGTCCGTCGCCCTCTGTTAAGAGCTTAGGAGTAACCCTGGACCCCCTGTTGTCGATGGAGGCTCACGTCTCCAGCGTCAGCAGGGTAGCATTTTTCCATCTTCGACAGGCGAGGAAGCTGGCCCCCTATTTGTCCCGACTTAGCCACAGTGGTCCAAGCCACAGTCATCTCGAGGCTGGACTACTGTAACGCTCTGTACATTGGCCTTCCTCTGTCAGTAATCCGGAGACTCAAGCTGGTGCAGAACGCTGCAGCGCGACTCCTGGCGAGGGTCCCGATTGGCCACCACATCACGCCAATCCTGCGCGAACTGCACTGGCTCCCAATAAAATGCCGGATTGCCTTCAAAGTGTTAGTCCTGACTTTTAAGGCCTTACATGGTCTGGGGCCAGTGTACCTGCGGGACCGCCTTGTCCCATATCATCCCACCAGATCACTGCGCTCCGAAGAGCTAAATCTCCTGGTCATCCCAAATGTGAACACCTACCATCTGTCCGCAACACGCCGGCGGGCTTTCTCTGTTGCAGCCCCAACCCTGTGGAACGCACTGCCCGCCGGCATCCGTGCCACCCAGAGCCTCCTCCCGTTCAGGAGAGCAGTTAAGACATTGCTGTTCCAGCAAGCCTTCGGGGTTAGCTAGACTGTAGCTCGCGCCGCCTAGCTGACACCCCACTGCGACTCCATCTGCTGTTTCAACTGTTCTAATTGTAATTCTATTCTAATGGTGTTACTGTGGTTTGTGAGATATCTGTCAATTGTATTTTACGAACTGTTGTGAGTCGCCCCGAGCCGTTGGGGGGGGGGGGGCAGACAAATGCAAAATAATAAATAAATAAATAAATAATAATCTGCTATGCAAGTTCTCTGTACATATAAGGAGCACGTTCCAATTAACTAAACCAGTGTTTCCCAACTTTTTTTGAGCCGCGGCACACTTTTTACATTTACAAAATCCTGGGGCACACCACTAACGAAAATTTATTTATTATGTATTTATTTTTTTATTTATTCGTATTTGTTTGCCGCCCTTCCCAATGGCTCGGGGCGGCTCACAACATATTCATAAAACAGCCAAATACAGCAAAGTTAAAAACCACAGTTCAAACAACAGATTAAAAGGCACAATAGGCCGCACATTAACAACACTGCGGCACAAGAAGACTGCAGTTCATCCAGCTCCTAAAGCCTGACACAAAAAATGACACAAAATGACACTCTGACACACCTCAAAGGCCTCAGGCATCACTTTTGCTTGAGCCAAGTTCCAGCCAAGGTAACCAGAGTATAGTTTCTAATCCAGCTTGCTTTGCTTACAAACCTTGCGCGGGCCTCCCGTGCCTTTCCTGTGAGAAGACAAGGGATGCAAGCATAACATAGGCCTCTCAAGGCCGTACCATCTCGCCACCTTGATAGTGAGAGCGGGCCGCGGGAGTGGAGAGCTTAACTCCCCAGTCCAGATGGTACTCGCTAACGAGCACCACATTCCAAGAGTACTGAGTTCACAAAACATACAAGAGATCATCAATCTTAGCTTTTGACGTGCGACACAACCTAGGAACACTATAACTGCCCTGTGAGCCCCCATGCCAGTGTCTTGTACCAACAACGCGTTTGGGTGAAGATCTTGTGGGCTAGGCCAGTCGGGCCTATCATCAAGCCTTGCCAGCCAGCCTGCTTATGAGCTGACTTGTTCCCGTGCCATCCTTGTTCCTGTCCGTCGTCGAGACCCTGGGATTAATCCTGAAAGACGTTATTGCCTTATGAACTCTTTGCCTTTTAAGCAACTCATCCCTGCCTCATTTGCTTCGGCTGGGATCCTAAGAGACTCTTTTGCATTAGGCTTGAGTTCCTGTTTTCCTGCTTGTGCTCCTTTGCTACGGAGCACTCACACCCCTGCTGAATCCTGTTGGCTGCTAGTTGGAGACACTATTAAGATTGCCTCCAACCTCTTTCCTATACCTACCTATTCTCAATAAAACCCGTTGTACCTTAGCTGCTGTGTGGTTTATCCAGGGGGGTCAGTTTGCCAAGGCCTCAGAGGGCGATACACTCTAGCACAGTAATACATATAGTTAATATGTTTTTAAATGTATTTGTGCTGCACACAAGCGCTTGTTAGCGCCAACTGCGGGATCGCTCCATACTACCCTTCAGAATTGGGCTTCCTAGCATCTCTTCCCGCCTTCCACTCGAACATTGCCCCACCTCATTGTCTTCGTGAGCCAGTCTCCATCCCCTACTCTTCGCTTTACCAAGATACCCCTTGGGACAGTCAAAGACATCTGCCGAGTGTATTCTTACTGTATTTGTGAGTAGCGGCTCCACCCCAGTGGAAGAATGTGTATTTACAACTAAGTGCTCTGTGTATCACTGTATACTTTATTGATGCTATTATATGTTTATGATTTGTAAGTTACATATGCTGATTGATCCTATGTTTATTGCTATTGTTATTGCTAATGAAATTGCTCTATTTTCTTAAGCCTACTTGATTTCTTTGCTACCCTATTTGCTCCTGGGAGTTATAGTTCACCCAGAATCAAAGAGCATTCTGAACTCCACCAGTGATGGAATGGAATCAAACTTCCCACACAGAACTGCTGCAGCCCCCCCCCCCCCACACGACGGGAGGGTGAGAAGTAAGTAAGATTTGCATAAGGGGAGGGGGAAGCCTCGGGGAAAGGCGTGATGTGCACCTCTTCCCTCCTTCTCTCCTTGCACACACCAGAGTGCGCACTCGCAAAGCATGCTGGGAGGTTCCAGTTTCCCACGGCACTCCTGAGGATCGCTCACGGCACACTAGTGTGCCGGGGCACACCTGTTGGGAAACACTGAACTAAACTACAGAATAATTTCTTATTTTAATCTAGAATTGCTGTGTACAGACACACTTGTGGTTCTGAGCTTCGAGAGAGGGTATGCAATTTCACTTCATACCCTGCTTGCAGAGGAAGAGACAGACTCGGTTTCATCACGCCTAAGCCCAGCAGATCAAAGGCTCCCTCATAATCCCAACGGCTACTGTCCTGGCCGCAGAAGAAGGGAAGAGACAGGAACAGCTTTATCCTGCCAAAGCTCTCAAGTAGATGAAGCAACCCTCTTTCATCCCAACTACTATTGCTCTGGCCACAGAGGAAAAGAAGAGGAGGCAGTCACAGCTCCATCGTGCAAAAGCCCACAAGCAGATACCTACTCCCACCCTATCACAATTGCCACTGCTGTGGCCTCGGAGACAAGGAGTAAATGGCAGGTACAGCTAGACCTCTTCCACACTGTGGTCCCTTTTTCTTTTCGTGTAATGCAGGGCTGTCCAACTTCTACCGGCCCAGGGGCCTGAATTCTGGTCACTGATGACCTGGGGGCAGTAAATTATCTGCCCCCCTCTCCCTTATTTTTATTTAATATTAAATATATTTAATTCCCTGCATGCATACAGTCAAATATAATCTTTACTGAGATAAAATGCAGGGATGAGATATTAAATTATTTTAATTTAATATTAAATATATTTAATTCCATCCTCCCCTCTCCCCTTATTTTAATTTAATATTAAATATATTTAATTCCATCCTCCCCTCCCCCTTATTTTAATTTATGTATCCCATCTCCCCTTATTTCATCTTTAAATACATTTAATTTTATATTTAATACATGAGGGAGATGGGGGGAGGGAATGAGCCCCCCTCCCTGAGGAGCCCCTGCTTCCATCCTACCTTTTCCAAACGCGCAGGATCCAGGAGTACCCGGACGGCGAGAGAGGCGACGACCGACTGCGTCGAAGAAGGTCCTAATCGCATCTGTGGGCCTCAGCGATCCAGTAGTAGAGTAGCCGAAGAGTATCACGAGAATACGCAATCCACACAGGATTTCACTGTGAACGCCAGCGTGATCTCGCATTTACAGCGAAATCCCGTGTGGATTGCGTATTCTCGCGATACTTGCTCTGAACCCGGAAGTAGGGTTTTTTTTAAATAAATTATTATTTAATTTATTTTTCAATTTTTTTTATTAAAAAGCTTAGGGGGGCGGAGGGAAGGGGCTGGGGGGCCGTATACGGCCCCCGGGCCGCCAGTTGGACAGCCCTGGTGTAATGTATTAATTAGATTGTAAGCCTGAGGGCAGAAAACTGCTTTAATAACAACGACTTTATTTATATCTTCCCAAGAGGATTTGGGGTGGCTTACAAAGCAACGCAGTGCACAACAAAAATACATAAAATACACAAAAATTAGTCAAAATCAGTAGCACCACCAAGTTACAAAAATTATAACATACAAGTGTAAATGAAATAACAACAAAACACAAAACATAATTGTAATCAAAAGCATAACAAAGCAAACTATATTTTGTTATCTTTTTACTTGTAAAGTGTCATGTATAGTGATGGAACTAAATCTGTATATATAATAAAAAAGAATGTATGTATGTGTTTGTATGTATGTATGTATGCTCTCGGCCTCTACATTCTGACAACATGATTGGTTGCCAGTGAGGGAGCATTTGAATAACGCCTCTATTGGCCAGCCAACACGAACATTCTGACCCTCTAAACTGGCAGAGGAGGATAAGGCAAAGGCCTGAGGCAGTCGCCAACACGAACATTCCGACACTCTAAAGTGGCAGAGGGGGATAAGGAAAAGGCATGAGGCAGTCAGGCATGGTGGGAGCATCAGGCCAAAACACTTTGCGGCTCCCAACAATGACAGAAAAAGACCAAACTTGGCACACAAAACCTCCAAGACCCACTCTACATCCTGGTGCAGTTTGAAGGAGGACAGACCATGGATGATGGGACTTTAAGTACCTCCAATCACTTCCCCAGACTGCTCCAACCCTCATCCACTAAGTGATCAAGATCAAACTTGGCACAGAAACCCTCCATGACCCACTCTACATCCCGGTGTAGTTTGGAGGAGGGCAGACCATGCATGATGGGACTTGAAGTACCTCCAATCACTTCCCCAGACTGCTGCAAACCTAATCCAACGACTGATCAAGACCAAACCTGACACACAGAGCCCTCATGACCCACTCTACATCCTGGTGCCTTTTGAAGGAGGATGGACCATGGATGATGGGACTTGAAGTACCTTCACTCACCTTCCGAGACCGCTGCAAACCTCATCCAATCAATGATCAAGACCAAACGTGGCACACGGAGCCCACATGACCCACTCTACATCCTGATGCTGTTGGGAGGGGGATGGACCATGGCTGATGGGACTTGCAGTACCTTCACTAACTTCCTGAGACCACTGCAAGCCACGTAAACATCTGATAAGGACCAACCTTGGCACACAATGCCTTTCTCAAATAACCTGGGCAGGGCCGGGTCCCCAAGCTAGTAAATAAATAAAGAGCAGCATAAACATGAAATTTTGGGAAATTATTTGTTAAGAAGTGGGATCAAGTGTCATTTAGGGGAAAATATTCTGGGTAGGTAAGAGGAAGAAGATAGATTAAGTGACTACTACCGCAAATTGTTTATTTCCTGTGTTATGAAGGAATTTCCAGCTGTTGGGCTTTGCTGTGGGGCAAGGATGGAATGTAAGATAGCCATGCTATTTCCTCGACATCCTCTTGACTCACTGGTTTAAGCATTCCTCCAAGAACAAATAGTGGATTTTCATAATATTGATTAGCTCATGAACCGAGCTTGAGGCCCATGCACATCTTGTGGAGCATGTACCTCTTTCAATGAGTACCATTGCAGATGTCAGTAAGATGCAGTATATTCAATATATATGGTTTATGCAGTTCTCTAATCCAGTGTTTCCCAACCAGTGTGCCATGAGCAATCATCAGGTGTGCCTTGGGAAATTGGAACCTCCAATGCCCTTTCTTCCCCCTCCTGCCGAACACTTTTTCTTCCCCACTCAGGCTCCCTTCTTCCCAGCCTCGCTCTGCTCGCTTTGCCTCGCTTTGCTCTGGGGCGAGTCTGCGCAATAGCGCCTGCACGGGCCACGTCTTCCTCCCTCCCCCCTCCCCTCCTGAACACGCTCACGCTGCCCCCTCGGATCAAAATGGCGGCAGAAGTGGTAGTGTAGAAGAAAAAGTAAGTGTTCGGCAAGAGGGGGAAGAAAGGGCGCGAAGGGGAAGGAAGAGGTCTCTGTCGAAAGCTGGCATGGGCAAACTTGGACGTTCCAGGTGTTTTGGACTTCAACTCCCACCATTCCTAGCAGCCTCAGGCCCTTTTCCTTTTCCCCCTCAGCCACTTAAGCAGGAAAGGGCTTCAGGCTGTTAGGAATGGTGGGAGTTGAAGTCCAAAGCACCCAGAGGGCCGAAGTTTTCTCATGCCTGTTTTAGGGACCTTAAAGTGGTGACCCTCCTTCCAACATTGTGATTCTGGATAGAATACAAACAGCATCATAACATTACATTGTTTGAGTCCACTGTGCGTTCTGGGTGTAGATGAACTACAACTTTCAAACTCAAGGTCAATTCCCAAGCAAACCCTTTCAGTACTTTCTGTTGGTAACGAGTTCAATATGCCATGTTTGGTTCAATTCCATTGTTGCAAGAGTTCAGGATGCTCTTTGATTTTGTGTTAACTATAAATCCCAGAAACTGTAACTCCCAAATGTCAAGGTCTATTTTCCCCAAACTCCATCTGTGTTGGCAAGAATATATTGAGTATTCATGCCAAGTTTGGTCCTGATCCAACATTGTTTGAGTCCACAGTGCTCTCTGATATAGGTGAACTACAACTCCAAAACTCAAGGTCAATGCCCACCAAACTCTTATAGTATTTTCTCTTGGTTATGGGAGTTCTGTGTGGGAAGTTTATGTCTTTCTGCCATTCCTGCCAGGATATCTGTGTTGCGTTCATCGAAACAGGCCCAGGTTTCACACTGAGTGTATAAATACATTTAAAAACATATTAACTATATGTATTATTGTGTTAGAATGTCATTTTGTGTCATTTTGGTTGGTGGTGTGCCCCAGGATTTTGTAAATGTAAAAAATGTGCCGCGGCTCAAAAAAGGTTGAAAAACAATGTATTGGGGGACTTGGACGGGTCCTTTGATGTACACCCTTCAAAACAAAGCTTGCATGCTAAGGAATATTTCATCTCCTGGCAGTTTCACATATGAAAGTTAAAAAGAAGCCGCTATCAAGAGAGGGACATGAATTATTTTTCAGTTGTCTTTCCCGAACTCAACAAATGAATTTATGTTGTGAATACTATGCCCCATATTTTTTGTGCACACATTGTGTACTCTTGGCTGAGTATGCAGGCTTTGCTTTTCGTTTCTGCTAATAGAAAATACTATAAATTTAATTGGGGGGTGCTGTAAATCAGGGCTGCCCAGGAAATTGATCGCAATCGACCAGTCGATCCCAGGACCAAGCCAGCCTTCTTCTATGTCACCACTGTCTTGGCACTGCCATCCTCAAGCCTGGACAAGCAGCTGGGAGCTCCAAAGCCAGAGGGGAGGGGGAGGGGCTTGGCGTGGCCTGGCTCCGCCCCCCTGGCTTCCGCTCTACCAGCAGCTTCTCCAGGCTTGAGGATGACAATGCCAAGACAGTGGTGGCATAGCTAGCACAAGGCTGGTTTGGCATTGCCATCCTCAAGCCTGGAGAAGCTGCTGGGAGCTCCAAAGCCTGCGGGGAGGGGGTGGGGCTTGGCGCGGCCTGGCTCCGCCCCCCCTCTGGCCTCCGCTCTACCAGCAGCTTCTCCAGGCTTGAGGATGGCAATGCCAAGACAGTGGTGGCATAGCTAGCACAAGGCTGGCTTGGCACTGCCATCCTCAAGCCTGCAGAAGCTGCTGGGAGGTCCAAAGCCAGAGGGGAGGGGGAGGGGCTTGGCGCGGCCTGGCTCCGCCCCCCTCTGGCTTCCGCTCTACCAGCAGCTTCTCCAGGCTTGAGGATGGCAATGCCAAGACAGTGGTGGCATAGCTAGCACAAGGCTGGCTTGGCACTGCCATCCTCAAGCCTGGAGAAGCTGCTGGGAGCTCCAAAGTCTGCGGGGAGGGGGTGGGGCTTGGCATGGCCTGGCTCCGCCCCCCCTCTGGCCTCCGCTCTACCAGCAGCTTCTCCAGGCTTGAGGATGGCAATGCCAAGACAGTGGTGGCATAGCTAGCACAAGGCTGGCTTGGCACTGCCATCCTCAAGCCTGCAGAAGCTGCTGGGAGGTCCAAAGCCTGCGGGGAGGGGGTGGGGCTTGGCGCGGCCTGGCTCCGCCCCCCCTCTGGCCTCCGCTCTACCAGCAGCTTCTCCAGGCTTGAGGATGACAATGCCAAGACAGTGGTGGCATAGCTAGCACAAGGCTGGTTTGGCATTGCCATCCTCAAGCCTGGAGAAGCTGCTGGGAGCTCCAAAGTCTGCGGGGAGGGGGTGGGGCTTGGCGCGGCCTGGCTCCGCCCCCCCTCTGGCCTCCGCTCTACCAGCAGCTTCTCCAGGCTTGAGGATGGCAATGCCAAGACAGTGGTGGCATAGCTAGCACAAGGCTGGCTTGGCACTGCCATCCTCAAGCCTGGAGAAGCTGCTGGGAGCTCCGAAGCCGGGGGAGGGGATGGGGCTTGGCGCGGCCTGGTTCCGCCCCTGGCCTCCGCTCTACCAGCAGCTTCTCCAGGCTTGAGGATGGCAATGCCAAGACAGTGGTGGCATAGCTAGCACAAGGCTGGCTTGGCACTGCCATCCTCAAGCCTGGAGAAGCTGCTGGGAGCTCCAAAGCCAGAGGAGGTGGAGCCAGGTTGCACCAAGCCCCGCCCCCTCCCCTCTCCAGCCTTGAGGAGGTAGGTAGATCTTTCTGACTTGGTTTTATTATAAGTAGCTCGCATGCTGAAAAAAGTGTGGGCACCCTTGCTGGTTTGACAGGTAACTTAAAGACACACACACACACAATGGAAGGGTTCTCCACGACACACACTTTTATACAAAAATGCAACTCACACCAAATGATTAGCTTTAGTGTGGGCACCCCTGCTCTAGATGCTGCCGAAAAACATTTCCCAGCATTCCTCACCATTGGCTAGGACTATTCGGAGCTGCAATCGGACAACCTTTGGAAAACTGACTGATTTTCCTGCAGAAGCTGCTGGGATGTCCAAAGCCAGAGGGGAGGGGGAGGGGCTTGGCACGGCCTGGCTCCGCCCCCTGGCTTCCGCTCTACCAGCAGCTTCTCCAGGCTTGAGGATGACAATGCCAAGACAGTGGTGGCATAGCTAGCACAAGGCTGGCTTGGCACTGCCATCCTCAAGCCTGGAGAAGCTGCTGGGAGCTCCAAAGCCAGAGGAGGTGGAGCCAGGTTGCACCAAGCCCCGCCCCCTCCCCTCTCCAGCCTTGAGGAGGTAGGTAGATCTTTCTGACTTGGTTTTATTATAAGTAGCTCGCATGCTGAAAAAGTGTGGGCACCCTTGCTGTAAATTGACAGGTAACTTAAAGACACACACACACACACAATGGAAGGGTTCTCCACGACACACACTTTTATACAAAAATGCAACTCACACCAAATGATTAGCTTTAGATAATTTATTTTTTCCAAAGCTATTTTTCGTTTTACACATCATGGAATGTAAAAAAAACCAGATATTAAAATTACATTACTCATTATAAATAAAAGCCACCCTCCAGGGCCCATTAGTCCATGTAGTGCCTGAGTTTTTCCTCCACCTTTCCTCCCAATATCTTTGTGTGCATCTTCTTTGAGATCGTAAGCCTGTAGATAGGGAACACCTTCTTTCTGGTTTGTAAGATGCTCCCAAAAGTGGCTTGAGGGAAGGATTTAAAGAAATATACTCTTGAAGTCCAATGAGAGAACGAGTTAGCATCTTTCCCTCGAATTAGGTCACAACAAACATAATTATAAACCTGTGCATCCACAACAGCAACGAGGACACCCAACCTAGACCAGCAGGCTGAGATAAATATTGCAATTTCTTATAATGCAGAAACATTTCTTTGCTGCATGTACATTCAAAAACAAGAAAGAAGACATATTTCGTTGACTGGCATCATACAGTGCGCTATTACTAATTCGTACCCATTTATTTATTTATACACTATTTATATATAAAAAAAAGTTTACAAATTTATTTTTAAAGGAGAGGCCCTGCCTATCAAGCTATACATTTGTATTACGTACAAAGTCCAGCCCGTCTTCAAAATCTTATGGTGCTTTATAGGAAAGAGGTAGTGAAAATTAGTTTCCCATTTTCTGACTTTATACCACTTAACAGAAATCCCATGTTCAATGTTTTGTATCCTACATTTCCTCAAAATAAGTGCTTCAAAACGGCTTGGTTTTAGCTATGCTACCCCCCCCTTCGTTGACTAATATTTCTGTAATATAGGAATCACTAGATCAGGGCTGCCCAGGAAGTCGATCGCGATCGACCAGTCGATCCCGGGACCAAAGGAGGTCGATCCCAGCCGGATGGGGCGCTTCTCAGAGAGGGGTGGAGCTAGGCCGCGCCAACCCCGCCCCCCGACTTCGGCACTCCCAGCAGCTTCTCCAGGCTTGAGGATGGCAATGCAAAGTCAGTGGTGGCATGGCTAGCAGAAGGCTGGCTTGGCATTGCCATCCTCAAGCCTGGAGAAGCTGCTGGGAGCTCCAAAGCCAAAGGGGAGGGGGCGGGGCTTGGCACAACTTGGCTCCGCCCCCTCTGGCTTCCGCTCTACCCGCAGCTTCTCCAGGCTTGAGGATGGCAGTGCCAAGCCAGCCTTGTGCTAGCTATGTCACCACTGGCTTGGCATTGCCATCCTCAAGCCTGGAGAAGCTGCTGGGAGCTCCAAAGCCAGCGGAGGGGGGGCTTGGCGCGGCCAGGCTCTGCCCCCCTCTGGCTTAGCACTACCAGCAGCTTCTCCAGGCTTGAGGATGGCAATGCCAAGCCAGTGATGGCATAGCTAGCACAAGGCTGGCTTGGCATGGCCATCCTCAAGCCTGGAGAGGCTGCTGGGAGCTCCACAGCCCGGGGGGAGGGGCTTGGCACGGCATGGCTCTGCCCCCCCCCCCTGGCTTCTGGACTACCAGCAGCTTCTCCAGGCTTGAGGATGGCAATGCCAAGCCAGTGGTGGCATAGCTAGCACAAGGCTGGCTTGGCACTGCCATCCTCAAGCCTGGAGAAGCTGCTGGGAGCTCCAAAGCCAAGGGGGGCTTGGCGCAGCCTGGCTCTGCTCCCCCTGGCTTCCGCACTACCAGCAGCTTCTCCAGGCTTGAGGATGGCAATGCCAAGCCAGTGGTGGCATAGCTAGCACAAGGCTGGCTTGGCACTGCCATCCTCAAGCCTGGAGAAGCTGCTGGGAGCTCCAAAGCCAGAGGGGAGGGGGAGGGGCTTGGCATGGCCTGGCTCTGCCCCCTCTGGCTTCTGGACTACAGCAGCTTCTCCAGGCTTGAGTATGGCAATTCCAAGCCAGTGGTGGCATAGCTAGCACAAGGCTGGCTTGGCACTGCCATCCTCAAGCCTGGAGAAGCTGCTGGGAGCTCAAAGCCAGAGGGGGGGGCCAGGCTTGGCGCCTGGCTCTGCTCCCCCTGGCTTCCGCACTACCAGCAGCTTCTCCAGGCTTGAGGATGGCAATGCCAAGACAGTGGTGGCATAGCTAGCACAAGGCTGGCTTGGCATTGCCATCCTCAAGCCTGGAGAAGTTGCTGGTAGAGTGCAAGCCAGAAGGGGGCGGAGACAGGCTGTGCCAAGCCCCGCCTCCACCCCGCCCCTCTCCAGCCTTGAGGAGGTAGGTAGATCTTTCTGACTTGGTTTTATTATAAGTAGTTCCCATGCTGAAAAAGTGTGGGCACCCCTGCTCTAGATGCTGCCGTCAGACATCTCACAGCATTCCTCACCATTGGCTAGGACTATTCGGAGCTGCAATCGGACAACATTTGGAGAAATGGTTTGCGCCGCACTCAGACATCTCACAGCATTCCAAGCCAGTGGTGGCATAGCTAGCACAAGGCTGGCTGCAATCGGACAACCTTTGGAAAACTGACTGATTTTCCTGCAAATGGTTCGCGGAAAATGGCACATAACCCGGCACACAATCAAGTTTTTAAATGCCACGAAACAGTTGTTCAAGTTTAAGCAGCAATCCGAATGCCTTTTATCCATTTTGGAATACATTTTTCTGGTACAGAAGACATTACATTTAGAAAAACACACACACACCCCAAGGGATCCTGTCCTGCCAAAATGATCAGAACTTCCCTTTACTTTGGCCACCAAAGCATAGAAACCAGGGTATAAAAATCCCCAGATTTTTGGCTTGATGGATAAATTATTACAACAATAAAATAATTATTAATATATAGATAATAATAACATAAATAAATAAATAAATAAGAAAAAGCACAAATAGTTGCTCCTATAGTTCTGCAGACCGTTCTTTGAGTAGTACTGCTGGGTTGATCTCATCTAACGCTGCGCTGGTGGCGCTGGTGTTGCTTGTTGCCGTCGTTTCTTGCGTCAACACGTGGAACGCTGTGCGAGGACAGCCGGCCACGTTATTGCAGACGAGTCTTTGAAGGGAAGCGGTCTTCACAATGTCAAAGCCCACTTTGCCCCCAAAAGTGCTTGGCTTCCAGTACTCGGGAGAGCAAATTGCATTCCCCATGAGTCCTTTCAGGGAGAACGGCGCTCCAAGTTCGATCATGGTCTCACCGAAGATGGCTCCGGGACGTGGCTTTTCTACTAGAAGAGCTGGATACAGCTCCATCGCATCAATGTCTCCGTAAAGTTCTTTGAGTTCAGCAGCCATTTCTTTCTCTCCTGTAACAAACAGACACACTGTTATCACTGTTGTAGTGCTGAAGCCAGAGGGAGGAGGGGGCGGAGCCAGGCTGCGCAAAGCCCCGCCCCCTCCCCCAGCAACAGCTCTACCACAGCTTCTCCAGGCTAGAGGAGGGTACTGCCAAGCCAGTAGTGGCTAGCTATGCCACCACTGGCTTGGTACTACCCTCCTCTAGCCTGGAGAAGCTGTGGTAGCGCTGAAGCCAGAGTGTGAGGGGGCAGAGCCATGCCGTGCCAAGCCCCGCCCCCTCCCCCAGCTACAGCTCTACCACAGCGTATTCAGCCTTGAGGAGGATAGTGCCAAGCCAGTGGTGGCTATCTATGCCACCACTGGCTTGGCACTACCCTCCTCAAGCCTGGAGAAGCTGTGGTAGAGCTAAAGCCAGAGGGGGGAGGGGGCGGAGCCATGCCGTGCCAAGCCCCGCCGCCAGCTACAGCTCTACCACAGCTTCTTCAGCCTTGAGGGGGGTAGTGCCAAGCCCGTAGTGGCTACTAGCTATGACACTACTGGCTTGGCACTACCCTCAAGCCTGGAGAAGCTGTGGTAGAGCTAAAGCCAGAGGGGGCGGAGCCAGGCCACACCAAGTCCCGCCCCTCCCCTGCTCCGCCCTGCTTCTCTCTCGGTAGATCTTTCTGACTTGATTTTATTTAAAGTAGCTCGCATGCTGAAAAAGTGTGGGCACCCCTGCATTAGAGGAATCAGTCTTACCTGTAAGCTCTTCAAATGACTGGAAAGGCTTCAGGAGGAAGTGCTTGCGATATTCATTCAGGGATTGGTACCTCATTTGCCGGCTTTGATCAATAGAAGCTTTCGCCACTCTCAGAACTGCAGCCGGGACATTGCGGCCTCCGGCTACCTGTTAGCAAAGAAATTGAGCCATATGAAGAATGTGAAGGAATTGCTCAAAAACTACATGTTCAAGATTATAATTCCATAATCCACACAAGATTTGTTACCTCCAGTAAAAGACAACAAGTGCTCTTGCCCCAAGCTATCTAGATTTCCACGATTGATTTCAGGGCTGTCCAACTGGCGGCCCGGGGGCCGTATATGGCTTCCCAGCCCCTTCCCTGCGGCCCCCTAAGCTTTTTAATAATAATAAAAATTAAATAATATTTTTAAAACTTCCGGGTTCCGGAGCAAGTATCGCGAGACTACGGAAGCCACACGGGATTTCGCTCTCAACGCGAGATCACGCCTGCGTTGAGAGCGAAATCCCGTGTGGCTTCCGTAGTCTCGCGATACTCCTGTTGCCGAAATCTCGGCTACTTAATCCCTGCGGCCCACGCAGACGCGATTTGGACCTTCTCGGCTGCTGCCTCAGTTGGTCGTCGCCTCTGCTCGTGGTCCGGCTACTCCTGGATCCTGCGCATTTGGGAAGGTAGGCTAACCTTTATGTTATTATTATGTAATTGTGTATGGATGCCCCTTATGTATTCCCTCCCTGCATTTCCCCTTAGTAAAAGATTATATTTGATTGTATGGACGCCCCTTATGAATTCCCACCCTGCATTTCCCCTTAGTAAAAGATTATATTTGATTGTATGGATGCCCCTTATGTATTCCCACCCTGCATTTCCCTTTAGTAAAAGATTATATTTGATTGTATGGATGCCTCTTATGAATTGTAAGTAAATTGGAGCTGAGGGAGGGGCGGGGGCGGAGCCGGGGGCAGACCCTTCGGCCCCCCAGGTCATCAGTGACCGGAATTCAGGCCCCTGGGCCGGTAGAAGTTGGACAGCCCTGATTTATTTTATTTATTAGATTTGTTAGCCGCCACTCCCAATGGCTCGGGACGGCTTACATCGACATAAAATTGTAACATCCAATAACATTAAAACACAAATTAAAAGATTCCAGAAAAGAATACAATCTTTAAAAGAACACATTATTCACAACTCGAAGGCCTGCCGGAATAAGACAGACTTGCAGGCCTTCCAAAAAGCTAGCACGTCGCGCAAAGCCCTAACCTCCGGAGGAAGTGTATTCCATAAGACTGGGGCGATAATAGAAAACGCCCTCCTCCGCGTAGATGTCAGATGGTACTGTTTAACATTTGGCACAAGTAAAAGATTACTCTCTTCAGACCTAAGTGATCTTGTGGGACAGTATGGGGTTAAGCGGTCCCGCAGGTACACTGACCACAGACCATACAAGGCCTTGAAAGTTAGAACTAGCACTTTGAAGGTGATCCGGTACTTAATGGGGAGCCAGTGCAGTTCTCGCAGAATTGGTGTAATGTGGCAGCTCGGGGGAACTCCTGCGAGCAACCGAGCTGCGGCGTTCTGCACTATCTTGAGTTTTGGGGTCACCGACAGAGGCAGGCCAATGTTACAGTAGTCTAACCTTGAGATGACCGTAGCTTGGATCACCGTGGCCAAGTCGTGCCGGGATAGGTAAGGGGCCAGCCTCCGAGCCTGGCGAAGATGGGAAAATGCCACTCTGCTGGCGGCGGAGACCTGGGCCTCCATCGACAGCAGAGGGTCCAGAAGAACTCCAAGGCTCTTTACTGAAGACGACGGACATAACGACACGCTGTCCAGGGTCGGAAGCTGGCCGTCCCCACCACCTGGATGACCCAGCCAGAGGATCTCCGTCTTCGCTGGATTCACCTTCAACCTACTGGCTCGCAGCCATCCAGTAACGGCTTCAAGGCAGAGATGGAAATTATCGGGTACGGTTTCGGGCCTGCCCTCCATCCTCAGAATGAGCTGGGTGTCATCCACGTACTGGTGACACTCCAGCCCAAAGCTAAGTATATTTACACAAAATATATTTACAGCTAGTGTTCTTTTGAAGAAAAGACCAGAACAAGCAACCCAAAATGGCTGGCTGGCTGATCAAGAAAAGACGCCCTGCCTATGATCAATCTGCTCAGGTCCAAAAGGTGGACGGCTGTGTCCCAGCTCCTCAAGACAGAGGACAAGCCATTACTAATCTTAATTTAGGAAAAGGAGTTTTACCCTTCCAGCCGTCTGCTTGGAGAAAGACTGCACCATGTGAGCGAGGCCATGGTCCAGCATGATGGAATTGTTGTAGACGAACTGCGGATAAGTATACTCTTGGTCCTGAATGTTGAAAGTATCGGGCAGAAGGGGGTGCCAGTGGTAGAGGGTGTTGAACTCGGCGGCTATTCTGTTCTGGTACTGGAACCGTTGGCTAAAGAGCAGCTCTGGGTCAAATTTCAACTTGAAGTGATAGCCACTTAAATGCTGTACATAGTCTTCAATCACAATCTTAATGGTTTCACCTGTGGGTTTTTTTAAAAAAAGAAAAAACCCCCAAATAATTAGTTTCTATTGAATTCTACATATCTCAAAATCCAAAACGGAAACAATCCTCTAAGACAGGCCTTCTCAACCTTTTTTGAGCCGCGGCACACTTTTTTACATTTACCAAATCCTCCGGCCCCACCAACCAAAATGAACAAAAAAAACTGAAAAGTAAAATAAGTTGATATGTTTCTAAATGTATTCATACACTCAGTGTGAAACCTGGGCCTGTTTCGATGAACACAACATAGATATCCTAGCAGGAATGGTAGAAAGACACACACGAAGCTGTCAGTCTCTCTCTGTTTTTGGTTTTCTTTTTTCTTTTGTCCACCACTCTGGATTAGGGCCTTCATCTGTGTCATAATTTTGTCCAGGCCCTGTTCAGCATTTGCATTTTCCTTCTCAAAAACCTCTCCATCACTGTCCTCGCTTGTCTTGCTGTGATCCCAGGGGCCCTTGACACCCCAGCTCCCCTCATGTATTAAATCTAAAATTTTATATTTAAAGATGAAATAAGGGAGATGGGATACAAGATAAGGGGGGACCAGGATAGCATTAAATATCACTTCTTTAGGTGGGGAGAGGGGGAGTGCTTTAAATATATTTAATATTAAATTATAGGGAGAGATGCGGAATTATTGTTTATATATGAATGAAGTTGGAATTAAATAATTTCCCACATTTTACCTGATGATCTCTCATGGCACACTAGTGTTCCGCGGCACACTGGTTGAAAATCACTGCTCTAAGAAATTGTTTGCCACCAGTTAAAGTCACAACAACATTTAAGGATATAAAATAACATTGCTGTATGAAGACCAAGGGTAAACAATTAACTTTTCTAACATTACATTCCCAAACGGGGCAAACCAAACGCCCCTGAGAAACCCAGATGCAAACGCAAGAGAGATTTACTGTCTCTTTCAGTATCCAGTGTTAACATGGATGCCACCTTTCTGCACAAGGGTCTGTTTAGCCACTGTGCTTCATGGTTGCTTCGTCAAAGCTTTAGAGCAGCGTTTTTCAACCTTTTTTGAGCCGCGGCACATTTTTTACATTTACAAAATCCTGGGGCACACCACCAACCAAAATGACACAAAAGGACACTCTAACACTGCTTAAGGATGGAAAACTCAAATATCAGGTGGTGCTTCTTCTGGGTATTCAATTTTGTTTCACACACTAAATGGTTAAAAGCGTTGAGTATGAAATGCCCTTTGGGCTAGGGCTACAAGATGTACCCGAGGCATAAGCAAATCACAGATTCATAGAGTTGGAAGAGACCTCGTGGGCCGTCCAGTCCAACCCCATTCTGCCAAGAAGCATGTTTAGATGTGGGCTCCTTCTCCAGAGTCATGCAATGCAGTGATCACACTCTAGAACAGGCATGGGTAAACTTGGAGAGCGCTCTCCCTTGCCCTGTGCAACGCCCCGTGGGTGGGGCTGGCAGGGGAAACCAGGAAGCGCTAGGAGGGGCCTTCGAGGCCTCTCCTAGCGCTTCCTGGTGCCCGCTGCCGGCCCCTCCCACAGTGCGTTACACAGGGCAAGGGAGAGCGCTCCGGAGGTTCTGGGCATGCGCAAAATCTCTCCGCGCATGCTCAGAAGCTGCTGCAGGCAGCAGGGAGGTTTGTTACGGCGGTGCGGCCGGCGGTGCGGCCGGCGTGGCGGCGCCCCTCCAAGATTGCGCCCCACGCGGCCGCGTAGGTTGCTTACATGGACGGACCGCCCCTGCCTCCAGGTGCTTTGGACTTCAACTCCCACAATTCCTAGCAGCCCCGGGGGGGGGGGAGGAAAGGGCCTGATGCTGTTAGGAATTGTGGGAGTTGAAGTCCAAAGCACCTGGAGGGAGGGCCCAAGTTTGCCCAGGCCTGCTCTAGACTCACATAATGCTCTTCTTCTTTCCCTCCTCACTGCCTTTTCCCTCTCTGAAGCGCCCGCGCAATCTCCCCGCCGCCTTTAGCCTTGTGCCAGTAAGCCCAGCGCCGCCGTCAGAGACAGAGAAGGGGCTGAGCCAATCAGAAGCCGCCTATCTCCAGCCTGGCCAATGTGATGCTAGAGAGGAGGCGGGCCCTCCCTCCACACTATGTTCGCCTGCGCTCAGGCACTGGTTGCTATCCGCGCCGTGTCTGTTGTGGTGGCCTGAAAGAAAAGGGGGGGGGCAAGCTGGAGGAGTTTCCCATGGTGCTTTGCAGGGAAAGATTCCGGGGGCGCCGAGCGAGGAAAAGTCCCAGAGGAAAGAAGCAAGGGAAGGAAGGCAGGCGGGAGGGAGGCAGCCCGCCCTCTGGGAGAAGCCACTTCGGGCAAGGGTCTCTCGGCCTAGGGGCGCCTGCCTCCCCTCAGCCTTGAGCGGAAGCCAGGAGTGAAGCCCTAGCCAGAGGTGGAAGTCCCCCCGGGGTCCCCTTCTGGGTCCGGCTTCTGAGGTAAGCGAGGCTAGGCCTCAAAGGCCTCCTCCTGGCCCCATTCGGTTCCCTTGTTCAAGAGCCTCCACGGTTTGGTGTGGAAGTAGCCTTTGCATTATACTGCATTACATTGGCCCAGGCTCCTCTCTCGCTACCCATTTCCCACGGCACACCTGATGATCGCTCACGGCACACTAGTGTGCCATGGCACACTGGTTGGGAAACACTGCTTTAGAGGACAGGCCATTTCGTTTTAGAGCTATTTCATAACCATACTTTTTGTTGCTATCAGATTTCATTAGTTTGTGCATGTCAGCAATTGTCCTTGGTCAAACTTACCTGTCAAGATCAGCCTGGCTGTTTGGAAGAGTTGTTCGTCATCCCATTCTGGATGCTCCCCTTGAAGAACATCACACACCCGGTTGTGTTCCCGTAGCCATAATGTCGCGTACATCATCAGTCCTGGGACCAAACCAAAGACCTCTTGCCCGACACAAAATCTCAGGTGCTCAGGAATATGGGGCGGATAGATCATTTCTGCCTGCGTGTCCTTCACTGTGGGCGGATACATTTCTCCATCAATCATCTGTAATTACAAAGGACAAAATAAGGCTTGCAACGCATTTGAGCTCTATGATCCAGCAAGACATGGCTTACGCTCGTCACTTTTGATGACTTTCAAGTAACACCCAGGGCCCTCCCAGACAGGCCCTATAGCCAAGGTTTTCTGCTTTAAACTGGATTATATGAGTCTGCAATGTGAGATAATCTGGGATAAACAGGAAACCTGGGATCAGCTCCTGGGATATAGGCCTTGCCTGGAAGGGCCCCGGGTTTACGTTGGACTATGATCTTGATGGATTTTTCCTACCATTGTACACGCCTTCTTGACAAACAGGGAGCTTGAAGCTGTTATCAAAAGCAGTCTATGCTTAACGGACTTCATTATCACCAAGGTAACACGAAGAACATAAGAATAATCCTGCTTGATCAGATCAAAGGCACCTCCTGTTGTAATTGAACCTTCAGTATCTCCTGCTAGTAGTGATAAGGAAGATGCTGAGTCAGTAGCATCTAGCAGTAGTATGGAATGGGGTGTGGCTCGGAGTAATCAAGACGCTGGAGCTAGGAGAAAGAGGGCTGCAAGTGATTCTAGCTTTGATTGGAGCAGATAAAGAAGATCCGGCAGATACTTAGAGCTCCTTCAGATTCAGAAACCTTTGAAGGTTTTTCTGGGGAAGAAGAAATAGGGTCAGAGGAAAGTGATACTGACCTAGATTCAACTTTGGTTCAGGAAGTAAGGGATGTGTGTAATGAAGAGTCTAACTCTGATACTTTCCTAGGCTTCGATAGTGATTCAGACTGGCCTTCTGAGGCTTCAGGGACAGACTGGGATATTTTAAGTTTCTAAGAACATTGGCAAAATTGGAGGAATACACACAGCACAGCAGCTGTAGGAAATGAAACAGCTGCTGCCCTTGATCAAGGGGAGTCGTCGGGTGAGTCCGACACCTAAGGGCTATATAATTAATGGGTTTATGAGGCTGCCCTGCAGCGGTCAAAGAGTTGATCTGGTGCTTTGGTCTGGCGTTCCTGTGATCTTTAGCATCTTGGCATCGTGTGTCTTGTTCCTGGTTCCAGTTACTCTTGCTGCCGTGTATACTTGTGGAGAGGTTTTATCTCCGCTGAATCTGCTCTCCTGTGACCCTTGGACAGTCTCCTCTTTTCCTCCATCATTCTCCTACCCTTGACCTTTGGACCGGCTTACGACTACTCTGCTGGATCATCCCACATCGGACGTCGCAGACGGACGTCCTGAGTTTGTTTTGCATCATGCTTCAGGGTTTTTGTTAGGTTTCCTGGGATTTTTGAGGGTTTTTAGCCCAGTTGGCTGCTTTTTTGTTCGTCCCCTTTCCATTTGATTGTTCAATAAACTTTCTGTTACCCCCTTTTACATCTGGGCTTGGCTTACTTGGTCTCTGTGCTACGACACCTCCACTTCAATACTCTGTTCCCTTAGTGGCCATTAAGTGGGAAGTCCACGGACTGAGCAGGAGTGCAACTATATCCTGTCTCCTCTTTCCCAGCAACAGGTCTACAGCATTTCACCACGTCATTCAAGGAAAAATTGTGACCCTTTCTCCAAAGGGAGTCAAAGCCCACCTGATATTTGAGTTTTCCATCCTTAAGCAGTCTCAGTTTCATCTGTCTGTCTAAATTCTCTCCATAAATGTGACTCAGATCAACCTGTTGAAATAAAGAAGAATATGAATGACCACTTAAAATCAAACTGGTTGAAATTGTCATAGAAAACAACTTTGATGGGACCTCTAAAAAGCAGAACATCTCAATATACACCGAATTCCTCTCAGAACAGTCATTACATCAACCCACTGCCTCCCAAATAAAGCCTTTTCTTGGGTACAAATCTTGCCAGATTTAAGCACTTTGAAATTAATATAAACCATAAGTAGAAAGTTATTTCTCAAGTACACTCTTGTAAAATCTGGAGATTTCAGGGCTTTTACCCACCTGAGGTTCTGATGGGGAAAAGGCCAAGCCTTAACCCCAGTCTAAAACAGGGCTGCCCAGGAAGTCGATCGCATTCGACCAGTCGATCCCGGGACCAAAGGAGGTAAATCCCAGGATGGGGCGCTACTCAGAGGGGGCGGAGCCAGGCTGCGCCAAGCCCTGCCCCCTCCCTCCCCCTCAGACTTGAAAATGGCACCAAGCTCCCAGCAGCTTCTCCAGACTTGAGAATGGCAATGCCAAGCCAGTGGTGTCATAGCTTTGCGCACAAGGCTGGCTTGGCATGCTCTACCAGCAGCTTCTCCAGGCTTGAGGACTCAATGCCTGGAGAAGCTGCTGGGAGCTCCAAAGCCAGAGTGGAGGGGGAGGGGCTTTGCGCGGCCTGGCTCCGCCCCCTCTGGCTTATGCTCTACCAGCAGCTTCTCCAGGCTTGAGGACGGCAATGCCAAGCCAGTGGTGGCATAGCTAGCACAAGGCTGGCTTGGCACTGCTGTCCTTAAGCCTAGAGAAGCTGCTGGGAGCTCCAAAGCCAGAGGGGAGGGGTGGGGCTCTGCTCGGCCTGGCTACGCCCTCCCCCTCTGGCTTCCGCTTTACCAGCAGCTTCTCCAGGCTTGAGGATGGCAATGCCAAAACAGTGGTGGCATAGTTAGCACAAGAGTGGCTTGGCACTGCCATCCTCAAGCCTGGAGAAGCTGCTGGTAGAGCGGAAGCCACAGGGGGCGGAGCCAGGCCACACCAAGCCCCGCCCCTTCCCCTCTCCAGCCTTGAGGAGGTAGGTAGATCTTTCTGACTTGGTTTTATTATAAGTAGCTCGCATGCTGAAAAAGTGTGGGCACCCCTGGTCTGAAAGATGCCTTCACAGGTCGTATGATCTCAACCACTCGTAGAATGACCTTTCTGTGCCTGATTTATGATGTTACGGCCTGCATGTTATTGAAACTAATTGCGGAGGGTTGAAATACGCAGACCTACAGTAAGTAGTTGTGGCATTATATAAATTGAGTAGAAAAGGAACAGAACTGTTTAGTTTAGAAACTAACTTAAGGACAATATAAAACCCCCTTCTATGCTGGTAGAAGAGGTTTTAAGGAAAACAAGAACTTTGCCGAAATGCAGAAACGGGCCCCTAACGCAACGCATTCCTCAGGCAGGAATGTTATTTCTCTCCGAGATAAAGCTCTGCTGGTTACCAATTGTGAGGCCAAGCTATATTTCAGCCATCTTACCCCATGTCCAAGGCCTTTTGTGAACTCTGGTCCTTTCTGGTGATCTGTTTTGAAGAACTGGTGAGTGAAATGTTGGGCAAAGAACGTGAACATCACGTTTGTGCCTTGAGGGTCAGGTATGAATTTTCTCCTCAACAAAAATTTCTCCGCAATCATTTGGGAATCTGGAAGCTCCTTTTTGCCTGAAACGTAAAGCATTAGATTATTTCCCTAACACTACCAGATTAGGGTTTTTTTTACTCAAATTTACTGTTAAAAACCCCAATACTGCAACAGTATAATATAGAATGTTGATAACCAATTCCTTGGCAGAGTACAGTTAGGCTCACTGATGATACTATACTACACTAGATCTAGCTAATACCTTAGTTACCAAAATAAACATTTTGTTGGTTGATTTACAGACATTACATTTAAGTCTACCTCCCTTTCTTTGAAGAACCAAAAAGGCAAAGTTGGAACAAAGTGTTGACTCTTCTCATAATTTTTGATTTCCATTTTATTTCAACTCTATTTATTATTTATTAATTTATTATTTCGGCTTCTAGACCACGCCCTCTAGAACCTCAGGAGCGGTTTACAGCAGTGTGAAACAAGCAGTGTAAAACAAGCAAGACAATAAACACCAAGTTAATGTAAAAGATATTACTAACGCTAAAATATTTCTAAAACTAGACGGTGAGCATAACAGTTTACTTGGCCGGAAATGCCAAGCGAAAGAGAGCCGTCTTGCAGGCTACGGAATGAAGACAGTTCTCTAATTCCTCTGGCTTCCTCTGGTGGCGCATTCCACAGAGTTGGTGCAACCACCGAGAATGCCTTTTGTCTTGTTGAGGATAGATGATATTGTCAGATGGAGGGGACATTGAGGAGATTTTGTTCGCCGGAGCATAGGGCTCTCTGGGGGCAATATGGGGAGAGGCGGTCCCTCAAGTACACTGGCCCAAGACCATACAAGGCCTTAAAGGTTAATACCAACACCTTGAAGGAGATCCGGTGCTCAATAGGTAGCCAGTGCAGTTGCCGCAATATTGGTGTAATGTGGCATCTCACGAGCCGCAGCATTCTGCACCAACTTGAGCTTCCGGATCGTCCCCAAGGGTAGACCGATGTAAAGGGCATTACAGTAATCCAGTCTTGATATGACCATCGCCTGGATCACCGTGGCCAAGTCGTTCACTGAGAGGTAGGGCGCCAGCCGCCTAGCCTGGCGCAGATGGAAAAATGCGGTTTTGCTGACCGTGGAGACCTGAGCTAGCAGACTCTATCAGGGAAGTATAGTGGCCTTTTTTACCTTCCCTGATAGCATGCTCATAAGTATCTTTAAATAGCTTATAAGCTGATCTCGAACCTCCGTCACGGAGTCGCCTCCACACGCCCTCTAGCCATCTCTTCTCCCGCTTCATCGACCGCAATTCCTCGGTAAACCAAGGCGATCGATTTCTGTGGGGTCTGAGAGGGCGTCTTGTCTAGTGCTGTGGAAAGCACTAAATTCCACGCCTCCACCTGCATTTCGAGTGAGTTGCTGACAGGCTTCATATCCCTCAGAGCATTCTGGAACCGTATGGGTTCCATAAGTCTCCTTGAGCGAACCCAAATTAGTTCGGCGCCCTTACAGGGTGGAATGGCCTGCTCTAGCCGGATTTCCAGAACATAGTGATCCGACCATGGAACCTCTGTAACAGAGGATCGGGTCACTTGAATACCAGCAACGAAGATCAGGTCCAGAGTGTGTCCGATCTGATGTGTGGGCCCAGTACTACAACGTGAGAGCCCCAGTGTTGCCATGGACGACACTAGGTCCTCTGCTTCTACGGAAGAGGCTACATCGGCATGAACGTTGAAGTCACCCAGAACAATAAGCCTGGGGAACCTCAAGGCGCACTCCGATACCAGCTCCAGAAGCTTCGGTAGGCTGTCTGTTGGTGCGTTAGGCGCTCGGTACACCAACAGAAAGGCTATGCTCTCCTGTGAATCCCTATGCTCTTGTTTGTGGTTAATAAGAGCATAGGGAAAGAAAGAAAAATCATACTTTTTCTTCTATCCATCAAGTGATACATAAATAGGCATAGAGAGGATAGGTGCATGAGATACAGAAATAGTGGGAGAAAGAGAAACCAGACACGTGTGGGCTCTCCTCCCTCATGGTAGGAAATCCAGGTCATGCTGGAATTACTCAATACCATGTGTCATCTTCAAAAATATTCATTTTCTAACCCATCTACATCATGCTTGCACAGTTTTGCTTTCATCCTTACCTTTGATACCCATGGGAGTCGGGCAGTTGTGTTCCACGGGTGGGAGACTTCGAGTATAGTACGAAAGGTTGGAATAGGCTTCCCAGCTTTTGTAACTGTAATGGCCGTTATATGTTGGTGGACTCTCTATTAAGTGGACTCTCTATGATAAAAGATGGGATCCAGCGTTCTTGGCTGCCACTGTGGGATTATTTGCATAAAGGGCTCTGGCCAGCCTCAGTCCATCATTCAAGGCCCAGACAGAGGGATTGGCAAATTTGATAAAGAACCACATTCCAACATTCTATAGTGACATCAGCCACTGCGGCCCACAGCAATGACGGATGAGGAGCAAACTTGGCAAACAGGGCCTGGCCCACTTCACAACCTGGTGTGGTTTAGTGGACCATGCCCCTATAAATCACAGACCAGGCCCAAATGGCCCCCAGAGGGGAAAACCCACATTCCAACATTCTAAGGTGACTCAGAGGAAAAAGGAAAGGCCTCAGGCAGTCAGACACAGAAGTGGATCAGGACAAAACTTGCCAAATTCACAACGCATCCACTAACCCTGGTGCTGTTTCAAGGAGGACTGATGGGACTTGACTCTCACTCACCTTCCGAGAATGCCCAACCCTCATCCAAAGAATACAAGACCAAATGTGACATTGCTGTTTGGAAATATTATCCAATAAAATATATTCTGCAGCCAAACAATGTTGGAACTAGACCCATTAGACTGCATGTTATGTATCTCTCAGGTCTGACTCTGGAGTCCACCTATTTTTCATTTTCTTGAAATCTTCTTTTCACATCTTGAAGTTGTTTTTGGACTACACTTCCCAGTATGCCCTATGTAGCATGGCCAATGGCAGAGACATGGCTGAGTAATATTCAGGTCTTCTCTATCCTCCCCCCTCCCGACCCTGCCATTACAAAGACTGTGAATATGGAGGATCCTCTGTCTCTTTGTACTTACACATCAATATGTATGTCATGATGGCTCTGTGAAGGAATGGGATGTTGTTGATGATATTCCAGACACCTTTAAAGTGAGTGAGTATGTAGTGGACCATGTCAGGAGTAGGCTTCAATTTCAGTTTTAGCCAAGTCAAAAATTCAGCTGTATTGAAGAAAAAATGTTCAGTCTTTTAGAACTGGAAATGCATGAAGTTATCTTATACCAAGTAAAACCATCAGGCCATTGAGCTCGGGTCGCCTATACCAGGGGTGCCCACACTTTTTCAGCATGCAAGCTACTTATATTAAAACCAAGTCAGAAAGATCTACCTACCTCCTCAAGGCTGGAGAGGGGAGGGGGCGGGGCTTGGCCAGAGGGGGAGGAGCCAGGCCACATCAAGCCCCGCCCCCTTCCCTCTGGCTTTGAAGCTCCCAGCAGCTTCTCCAGGCTTGAGGATGGCAATGTCAAGCCAGTGGTAGCATAGCTAGCACAAGGCTGGCTTGGCCCTACCCTCCTCAAGACTGGAGAAGCTACTGAGAGTGCCGAAGCTGGGGAGGGGGCGAGGCTTGGTGCGGCCTGGCTGCGCGCCTGGCAGCTTCTCCAGGCTTGAGGAGGGCAATGCCAAGGCAGTGGTGGCATAGCTAGCACAAGGCTGGCTTGGCACTGCCATCCTAAGCCTGGAGAAGCTGCTGGTAGAGCGGAAGCCACAGGGGGCGGAGCCAGGCCGTGCCCAGCCCCGCGCCTCTCCTCTGGCTTTGGAGCTCCCAGCAGCTTCTCCAGGCTTGAGGATGGCAATGTCAAGCCAGTGGTAGCATAGCTAGCACAAGGCTGGCTTGGCACTGCCATCCTAAGCCTGGAGAAGCTGCTGGTAGAGCGGAAGCCAGAGGGGGCGGAGCCAGGCCGTGCCAAGCTTCGTGCCTTCCCTCTAGCTTTGGAGCTCCCAGCAGCTTCTCCAGGCTTGAGGATGGCAATGTCAAGCCAGTGGTAGCATAGCTAGCACAAGGCTGACTTGGCACTGCCATCCTAAGCCTGGAGAAGCTGTTGGTAGAGTGGAAGCCACAGGGGCGGAGCCAGGCCATGCCAAGCCCCGCCCCTCCCCTCCGGCTTTGGAGCTCCCAGCAGCTTCTCCAGGCTTGCTGATGGCAATGCCAAGCCAGTGGTGACATAGCTAGCACAAGGCTGGCTTGGCC
The DNA here is from genome assembly GCA_030556195.1 of Anolis apletophallus. NCBI lineage: Eukaryota > Metazoa > Chordata > Lepidosauria > Squamata > Anolidae > Anolis > Anolis apletophallus. The sequence goes on along the minus strand of JARBWK010000005.1, from coordinate 146,638,042 downwards.
TTGCCCTCCTCAAACCTGGAGAAGCTGCTGGGAGTGCAGAAGCTGGGGGAGGGGCTTGGCGCGGCCTGGCTCCGCCCCCCCTCTGAGAAGCGATCCGGCTGGGATCGACCTCCTTTGGTCCCGGGATCAACTGGTCGATCGCGATCAACTTCCTGGGCAGCCCTGGCCTATACAAAGAGCAAAGTCATGAGGCCTTCTCGATGTTGCTGGGCTGCAACTCCCAACAGCCGGCTCAACATCGCTAATGATAAGGTTTGTGGTCTAACAATATTGAGAGAGCCACATGATCCCACTCCTGTCTATACCATTTATCTTCAAGCTGGGCCTTCTACACACACAAACTGTCACTTGAAGTCTGTTGTCATTTTCACTAGTATTTCTCTTTTGCACTATCGTCACAATTGAAATCAGTGATATGCTATAAAAGTAAAGGTCTGCCCAGTAAACTGATCTGGGTTAAAACAGCCTTGAATAGCCTTGTCAGAAAAAGATATTTATTTGCTATGCTCTATACCGCCTCTCTCAGCCCGAAGGCGACTCGAGGCGGTGAAAAAGCGGGAGCAAGTGCCCACATACAACACATCATAATAAGATAAAAACAATCATATAAAACCATATGAATCGACAATTAAAACTACAAACTACAAATCTCAGCTCCACAATCTTAAAATCGGTTTCCGTTTCATCGTCATATTAATCCTTTGATCTTGATTAATTAAAGTTCGTCTGCGAATGCTTGCTCGAACAGCCAAGTCTTGACTTTCTTACGAAATGTCAGGAGGGAGGGGGCCGATCTGATGTCACTAGGAAGGGAGTTCCAAAGCCGAGGAGCCACCACTGAGAAGGCCCTGTCTCTCGTCTCCGCCAGACGCGCCTGCAAAGCAGGCGGGACCGAGAGCAGGGCCTCTCCGGGTGATCTTAAGCATCTTGATGGTTCATAGGGAGAGATGCTTTCAGACAAGTAAGTTGGACCAGAACCATTTAGAGCAGGGCTGTCCAACTGGCGGCCCCGGGCCGGATCCAGCCCCGTAGCCTGTTGGACACGGCCCCACCTTTGCCCTCAGCCGCCATTTTTAAAAAAATTTTTTATAAAAAAAAATAATCGATTTTTTTAAAAAAAAATGGCGGCCGGGGGGGAGGGGGAGGCGGGGCAGGGAGGAGGAAGAGAGCTAGCTCCTCCTTTTCGGTGCCCCCTCCCTACCTGAGGCGGGGAGCCGCCGAAAGGGCAGAAGGGCGGCGCCAAACGGCAGCGTCACAGGCCTGGCGTGACGCGCTGCCCCTTGGCACCGCCTACTCCTCCTTTCGGCGCCCCCCTCCCTTCCTAGGCCGGGGGCCGCCGAAAAGGAGTAGGCGGTGCCAAGAGCAGCGCGTCACGCCAGGCCTGTGACGCGCTGCTCTTGGCGCCGCCTACTGCTCCTTTTTCGGCGGCTTTAGGAAGGGGCGGGGCCTGGGCTGGGGGCGGGGCTTGGGGCGGGGCCGAGCGGCCCCGCAGGTCATCAGTGACCTCTTATCCGGCCCTGGACCCGCCAGAAGTTGGACAGCCCTGATTTAGAGCTTTAAAGGCACAAACCCGCATTTTGAATTGTGCCCGGTAGCAAACTGGTAGCCAGTGGAGCTGGCACAACAGGGAGTTATGCGCTCCTGAGTGCCGCTCCGTTATCAACCTGGCTGCTGTCCATTGGACCACTAGAAGCTTCCGAACAGTCTTCAAAGGCAGAGCCACGTAGAGAGTGTTGCAGTAATCTATACAGGTTGTAACCAGAGGAGACTTCCCAAGGTACAGGCGTAGCTGGCGCACAAGTTTTAATTGTGAGACTGATCCCCTGGTTACCGCAAAACCTGGGGTTCGAGGCTCAGCGATGAGTCCAGGATCACACCCAGACTGCGAACCTGCGTCTTCAGGGCGTCAAGTGCTTGATTTATTGAGTTATTTTGTGTCAAAAGCATTGCATAAAATAGTTTATCTAAGTGCTAGGTGAAGGATATACACATACTACAACTTTACACAACCCACTGAAGTCTGGTCTTCCAGAATTTCAGAGAAGAGACTTTCAGGCAAGTACCAAGAAATGGCAAAGACTGAATCTGAAAAGTCGTGAGCTTTCCCTCAAATCAGGGCAGGCACGTATATCTTGCCAGTGGGCTGAAGCAGTGCATTTTAGCCTGCTTGAAGTGCTATTTCTTTCCCTCTGCTTTGAGCTTGGGGGCAAGGGTGTGACAGGGAAGCAAACGACTGTGTTTTCACGAAGTCTGGGGGACATGGGGGTGGTTTAGAGGCAAAACATTGTCCCAAACAGGGGGAGGGGGTCCCCAAGACCAAGGCACACAACCTGCTGGCTGCACTTCGCCTACTTCTGTCTTAAAACAATACTGTAGAAATATAACATTGTAAAATACATACGTGTGGTGCAGTTTTCCCCGTAATATCCAGTTCGTGTACAGTCGCAATCATACGTGTCAAAACCTGTTGTCATGCACACTCCTCTGTTATGGCATGGATTTGAACAGCAAGGATTAACTGAAAAAAAAGAATTGAGAAAAGAAATATAAAGAGTGAACTTTGAAGAACCTACAAGTCCAAGTCCAACCACGGCCTTAAGCAAAGCAGGTGCTCTTGGGCACCGCAGCTACTGTTGCCAATGTTCGCTTCTGCTGGGATAGTATGTATGCCTTTGATCCCTTTGCTCATGACCCAAGGCTCACCTCCGCTAGGAACCGTAGGCCTTACTTCGGAATAAACACGCAGATGATTCTTTGATGTCAGAGTGTTTTTCACTCTAAAAGCTGGTATTAAAGTATTTAAATAACATGGTCTCATCCATTTTATGAATATGCTAAACCAGTGTTTCTCAACCTGAGGGTCGGGACCCCTATGGGGGTCACGAGGGGGTGTCAGAGGGGTCACTAAAGACCATCAGAAAACACATTATTTTCTATTGGTCATGGGGGTTCTGTATGGGAAGTTTGGCCCAATTCTATCATCGGTGGGGTTCAGAATGCTCCTTGATTGTAGGTGAACTATAAATCCCAGCAACTACAACGCCCAAATGTCAAGGTCTATTTTCCCCAAACTCCACCAGTGTTCACCTTTGGGCATCTTGACTATTTATGCCAAGTTTGGTCCAGATCCACCATTGTTTGAGTCTGCAATGCTCTCTGGATGTAGGTGAACTACAACTCCAAAACTCAAGGTCAATGCCCACCAAACCCTTCCAGTATTTTCTGTTGGTCACTCATGGGAGTGCTGGGTATCAAGTTTGGTTCAACTCCATCGTTGATGGAGTTCAGAATGCTCTTTGAGTGTCGGTGAACTATACATCCCAGCAACTACTCCTCCCAAATGACAAAATCACCCCCCACAACCCCACTAGTATTCAAACTTGGATGCATCAGGTATTTGTGTCAAATGTGGTCCGGTGAATGAAAATACATCCAATAGTTTACATGATGATTCATAACAGTAGCAAAGTTACAGTTATGAAGTAGCAACGAAAATGATTTTATGGTGGAGGGGGAGGGTCACCACAACATGAGGAACTGGATTAAGGGGTCGTGGCATTGGGAAGGTTGAGAAACACTGTGCTAAACAGTATTAGGCTACCGACTATGTGACGGATGTTGCTGTCCTTGAGCAGGCAGGGATCACCAGCATTGAGGCCATGCTATTGAGAACACAGCTGAGCTGGGCAGGGCACGTCTCTAGGATGGGGGACCACCGCCTCCCAAAGATACTACTCTATGGTGAACTCACCACGGGTCAGCGCAAGAGAGGCGCCCCCAAAAAGAGATATAAGGACTCCCTGAAACAACATCTCAGACTCGGCCAGATTGATCACCAACAATGGTCCACCCTGGCCTCACATCGGGAGGCATGGAGACGCACTATATCCACAATGCCGCGGCCTCTTTCGAGAAGACACGCCAAATGGGTCTCGGAGAGAAACGACAACGCAGAAAGAACCGCATCACCCAAGGAGACTTTCTGCTGTGCTTTCTGCAACCGAACTTGCCTATCTCAGATTGGCCTTTTTAGTCATCAACGCGCTTGTAAAAAGCTTGGGATGAGTCCTTCCTAAGAATCTTCGTTCGCGAAGTAATGCCGAGAGAGAGAGATTAGGCTATTACTCATGCGTTTGAATGTACAAAGGGGATAAAATATATTCAATAAGCCTAAAACCTCCCCATTACATTCAAGAAACATGAAAGAAGTATTAGCCAATAGAAAAAAAAATTCACATTAACTTTCCATTCCTCAAATAGTTTGGAATTGATTTATTTGCGTGCATTAACTCTTAACAGCTAACCCCTTTTTATTATACTCCGGAAACCATTTTCTCTGGAAATATAGTTTGGAAAACCCAAAGATTAACATATCCTGGTGAAACTATGCACCGTAACACTGATGATGATTTTTGCCATTTTATTTTTGGTTTCACACTCAATCCTGTTGATGCACTTATAGTGCGAGTTTGGCATTGCACTGTAACGTATTGTATGTATGTTATACGTCACTTGCTCGGGTTAGGGTTAGGGTGATGTGAAGGCAAGCACAAAAACATTCCATTGGATATCTATCTATCTATCTATCTATGTATATACTGTAATAAAAGTCCATGTTTGCAGCGGTGCGGAGGTGCGGTGGTGCGGAGGGAGGAATCTGTGCCAGTGTTTCGATTGGTTGCCACTGTGGGATTATTTGCATAAAGGACACTGATTGGCCAGCCTCAGAACACCGACACTCTAAGGCACCAGATTATTTGCATAAAGGACTCTGATTGGCCAGCCTCAGAACTCCAATACTCTAAGGCACCAGACAAAGGGAATTGGTTGCTACTGAGAGACAATTTGCATAAACGACTCTGATTGGCCAGCAAAACAGAATGCAACTGAATGCTTGAGTTAGCCAAAAGACCGTTTTTTTCTGTTGGAAATGGAATGTTCATTTTCTGGGAGGTGCGGAGGTGCCAAAGAATATACGACAGCGTTTCGATAGGTTGCCTCTATGGGATTATTTGCATAAAGGACCCTGATTGGCCACCCTCAGAAATCCAACATTCTACGTCCTCAGACAGAGGGGATTGGTTGCCACTGAAATGGTATTTGCATAAAGGACTCCGATTGGCCATCCACATTCCAACATTCTAAGGTGACTCAGAGGGAAAAGGAAAGGCCTCAGGCAGTCAGACACTGCGGCCCACAGCAATGATGGATCAGGACCAAACTTGCCCAATGACCCACTTCACAACGCGACCCTCACCCATTGACCAATACAGACCAAAATTAGGACACAGAGCCCCCTTGACCCACTCTACACTCTGGTGCTGTTTCAAGGAGGATGGACAACAGATGATGGGACTTGAAATACCTTCACTCACCTTCCGAGACCGCGGCAACCCTCATCCAAAGAATGATCAAGACCAAATGTGACACACAGAGCTCCCATGACCCACTCTACATCCTGGTGCTGTTTGGAGGGGGATGGACCATGGCCAATGGGACTTGCAGTACCATCACTAAGTTCCTGAGACCACTGCAAGCCACGTAAACATCTAATAGGAACCAACCTTGGCACACAATGCCTTCCTCAAATAACCCGGGCAAAGCCAGGTCCCCAAGCTAGTATTAAAATATTTTAGAAAATGAAGTCCTGCTTTCACAACATAAAATTGAGAGGAGATCACAGGACAACTAAATCCTCATTCGAATACATAGCAGCAAAAACCACTCAGGCTCTGTGGGCCCAGGTAGATCTCTGGGGCCCTGCTGCTGAGCGTACATATTTCGGATTGCACTGGGCACCGCCCCCCCCCCCCCCCCCAACTGCATTCTTGCCACCTGGCCAACTCCTTTGACAGAGAATTAGTTGCAACAGGCTTTTGGAACACATTCTTTGGCGTGGGTGTTTTTAAGTCCATAAGTGAGGCCCCAGTGGAGGTTTGAATCCGGGAACAGTGCAGAGGAGCTCCCTCTGTCAGCTCCAGCTCCCCATGTGGGGACATGAGAGAAACCTCTCACAGGATGGTAAAAACATCCAGGCGTCCCTGGGCAGCCTCCTTGCAGACGGCCAATTGTCTCACACCAGAAGCGACTTGCAGTTTCTCAAGTCGCTCCTGACACAAAAGAGAAAGAAGTCCCAAAGCACCCAAATTCCCCATAGGGCCGCAAACCATCTGCCTTCTAAATTTCTGTGCACCTTAATCTTAATTTCTATAAGGATCCCCAAGTAAGTTCAAAGGGATGAAGAGAGAAGAGATCTCTAAAACCAGAGAGTATTAATATCATAATAATTATATCATTATATATATATATATATATAGACATTATAATATATTGAAATTATAATATAACATTATATTATATTATTTATTATATTATTATAATAAAATTATTATTTAAAAAAACCACTAAAATAAAATAACAGTGGGGGAGCTCCCACTGTTAGCCCCAGCTTCTGCCAACCCAGCAGTTTAAATACATGCAAATGTGAGGTCCTTGCTTCTACAAGAAAGGAACATATACCAAAGTGCATTGACATTAATAGACCCTGAGGAGGGACAGGCAAGATTTATTATTATTATTATTATTATTATTTCAGACTTTTCCTATTGGCAACGCTCTTTTCCAAGTGGGTCATTCAGAACCCAGTAATTCAGTTTTACTAGGAAACTAGGGGTTGACCCAAGCCCTTCTGAGATTTAGAGCAGTGGGTTCAAGCGCTGAGATGCTGAACTTCCTCACTGAAAGGTTGCCAGTTCATATCTGGGGAGTGGGGGGGAGCTCCCACTGTCAGCCCCAGCCTCTGCCAACCCAGCAGTTCAAATACATAGTAAACCACACACAGAGACCCCAACCCGCCTTTACCTCTTCCTTTTCTTTCCTCCTCTTTCTCGCCCGCGGCTTCCTTGCCGAAGAGAGAGAGGCGGGGGCGGCGCGGCTTCCTTGCCGAGGAGAGGGAGGTGGGGGCGGCGTGGTGCTTTGTGTCCGGGGGAGGGAGGGGAGCGGAGTGCCTTCTGTCCCTCATTGCGGCTCCAGGGGAGCTTCCGGGGGAGGCCCCGCCTCCCTGAGGGTCTCTGCGCAATGCCGCCTGTGACTTCATCGCGCAGAGACCCTTGGGGAGGCGGGGCCTCCCGCAGAAGCTCCCCTGGAGCCGTAACGAGGGACAGAAGGCACTTCGCTCCTTCCCCCACCCCCACCCCCCGGACACAAAGCACCACGCCACCCTGCAGCCGCCCCCCTCTCCTCGGCAAGGAAGCCGCGCTGCCCTCGCCTCCCTCACTTCGGCAAGGAAGCCGCACTGCCCTCGCCTCCCTCTTCGGCAAGGAAGCCGCACTGCCCTCGCCTCCCTCTCACTTCGGCAAGGAAGCCGCACTGCCCTCGCCTCCCTCTCTTCGGCAAGGAAGCCGCACTGCCCTCGCCTCCCTCTCTTCGGCAAGGAAGCCGCACTGCCCTCGCCTCCCTCTCTTCGGCAAGGAAGCCGCACTGCCCTCGCCTCCCTCACTTCGGCAAGGAAGCCGCACTGTCCTCGCCTCCCTCTCTTCGGCAAGGAAGCCGCACTGTCCTCGCCTCCCTCACTTCGGCAAGGAAGCCGCACTGTCCTCGCCTCCCTCTCTTCGGCAAGGAAGCCGCACTGTCCTCGCCTCCCTCTCTTCGGCAAGGAAGCCGCACTGTCCTCGCCTCCCTCTCTTCGGCAAGGAAGCCGCACTGTCCTCGCCTCCCTCTTTCGGCAAGGAAGCCGCACTGTCCTCGCCTCCCTCTCTTCGGCAAGGAAGCCGCACTGTCCTCGCCTCCCTCACTTCGGCAAGGAAGCCGCACTGTCCTCGCCTCCCTCACTCTCTTCCTCGCAAGGGAAGCCGCACTGCCCTCGCCTCCCTCACTTCGGCAAGGAAGCCGCACTGTCCTCGCCTCCCTCACTTCGGCAAGGAAGCCGCACTGTCCTCGCCTCCCTCACTTCGGCAAGGAAGCCGCACTGCCCTCGCCTCCCTCTCTTCGGCAAGGAAGCCGCGGGCCGGATGGCATCACCCGTAGAGCTGGATGTGGCCCGCGGGCCGTAGGTTGCCCACCCCTGCTTTAGATGTTCTGGACTTCAGCTGCCAGGATTCTTCGGCGTTGAGTATTTATGTCACAGAGGATAGGCAACAGAAATATAGAAGTTTAATTCCCCATCGGCCCAAAATCTCCAGTCTCTGTTTGAGTGAATAATGAAACTCTCATTCAATTCACAAGGTAAATATATAACTTTGTATTGAATTGTATTTAACAATAACTGGCAAAACATCGAAAAACAACAGCCATCACAGCTACCTTTCTAAACATCCTTTCCTCACAGATATTAAATCCCAACTAACAAATCCCAACTGTCACTTTGTAACTGACATTCCTCAAGGTTCCATTTAGCAGTCTTGAGACAGCGCCATCTGGTGTCAAACATGTCACACTGCAGGTCATCTCAAACTGCGAAAATATATCTTGTGCTGACTCATGAATTGCTATTCAAAATGCAATAATCTGACAAGGATTCCCGACAGATAGCCAAACAGGCTGGGACTTCTAGGAGTTGAAGGATCTGCAGAGCAATTCCATGGTAACTCCTGGTGGAAGCTGTTCATTTCAAGAGGGTTTGCCATTACCCGGAGATTCAAGAACACATCCAAGAATCACAGTGGTGGAAGAGGACACATCGCTTAAGGCAGTGGTTCTCAACCTTCCTTATGTGGTGACCCCTTAATACAGTTCCTCCTCTTGTGGTGACCCCCAACCATAAATAAAATTATTTTGTTGCTACTTCATAACTGTTATCAATCGTAATGTAAATATCTGATATGCCAGATGTATTTTTACTCACTGGACCAAATTTGCCACAAATACCCGATATGCCCTAATTTGAATACTGGTGGGATTGGTGTGTGTGGGGGGGGGGGGGGTATTGATTTTGTCCTTTGGGAGTTGTAGTTGATGGGATTTATAGTTCACCTACAATTAAAGAGCATTCTGAACTTCACCAATAGTGGCATTGAACCAAATTTGGCACACAGAACTCCCATGACCAACAGAAAATGCTGGAAGGGTTTGGTGGGCATTGGCCTTGAGTTTTGGAGTTGTAGTTCTCCTAAATCCTGAGAGCATTGTGAACTCAAACAATGATGGATTGAGACCAAACTTGGCAATATGCCCAAATATGAACACTGGTACAGTTTGGAAAAAAGAGACTTGATATTTGGGAGCTGTAGTTGCTGGGATTTATAGTTCACCTGCAATCAAAGGGCATTCTGAACCCCACCAATGATAAAATTGGGCCAAATTTCTCACACAGAACCCCCAGGAACAACAGAAAATACTGTCTTTTCTGATGGACTTTGGCAACCCCTCTGACATCCCCTCGCGACCCCCCCCCAGTGGTCCCGACCCCCAGGTTGAGAAACACTGGCTTAAGGGCATGCAGTTTGACATTGCTTCACATGCGGTGGCCCAACAGGATGGGGTCCAGAGGGTCGTGGTATGGAGGGACACCCACAGTCTTTGTGCAGAGAAGGCGAAGGACCTTGTCCAACTGCGTCCCCCATGATCCCCTCCTGCCAAGGAGGGAAGGTGGTGGTGCCAACGGCCTTCATCGACGCACCCTGGGTGCAACAACCTTAGAGGAGGAGGAGGAAGGTGGCAACTGCCCCCAAAATGTTCGAAGCTCAAAATCTTTCCAGAATATTTTTAAAAGAAAGGAGGAGGAGGAGAAAGAGAGAAGGAGAAAGCGAAGCCTGGGAGGTGTAGTTGCTGGAATGTATAGTATAGAACTCCACCAGCGATAGGGTTGAACCAAACTTGGCACACAGAACACCCATGACCAACAGAAAAAAACTGTATGGGTTTGGTGGGCATTGACCTTGAGTTTTGGAGTTGTCGTTCACCTATATCCAGAGAGCATTGTGGACTCAAACGATGATGGATCTGGACCAAACTTGGCACGAAAAGTCAAGATGCCCAAAGGTGAACACTGGTGGAATTTGGGGGAAATAGACCTTGCCATTTGGGAGTTACAGTTTCTGGGATTTGCAGTTAACACACAATCAAAGAGCATCCTGAACTCTTGCAACAATGGAACTGAACCAAACTTGGCATATACAGTAGTTGCTGGGATTTATAGTTCACCTACAGTCAAGGAGTATTCTGAACCCCACCGTCAACAGAATTGGGCCAAACTTCCCATACGGAACCCCCATGACACACAATCAGTTAACACACAATCAAAGAGCATCCTGAACTCTTGCAACAATGGAACTGAACCAAACTTGGCATATAGTTGCTGGGATTTATAGTTCACCTACAGCCAAGGAGTATTCTGAACCCCGCCGTCAATAGAATTGGGCCAAACTTCCCATACGGAACCCCCATGACACACAATCAGTTATCACACAATCAAAGAGCATCCTGAACTCTTGCAACAATGGAACTGAACCAAACTTGGCATATAGTTGCTGGGATTTATAGTTCACCTACAGTCAAGGAGTATCCTGAACCCCACCGTCAATAGAAGTGGGCCAAACCTTCCCAATGAACCCCCATGACACACAATCAGTTAACACACAATCAAAGAGCATCCTGAACTCTTGCAACAATGGAACTGAACCAAACTTGGCATATAGTTGCTGGGATTTATAGTTCACCTACAGTCAAGGGGTATTCTGAACCCCGCCGTCAATAGAATTGGGCCAAACTTCCCATACGGAACCCCCATGACACACAATCAGTTAACACACAAATGTGAGCATCCTGAACTCTTGCAACAATGGAACTGAACCAAACTTGGCATATAGTTGCTGGGATTTATAGTTCACCTACAGTCAAGGGGTATTCTGAACCCCGCCGTCAATAGAATTGGGCCAAACTTCCCATACAGAACCCCCATGACCAATAGAAAAGGAGGTGTTTTCTGATGGTCTTTGGCGACCCTTCTGACACCCCTCCTCGCGACCCCCAGAGGGGTCCCGACCCCCAGGTTGAGAAACACTGGTGTAGACTGAGGAGGAAGAAAAGAAGTAGAAGGTGTACTGTACAAGGAGGAGGAAGGGGAAGAGGAGAAGAAGTAGAAGCAGTAGAAGACGGAGGAGGAGAGAGGAGAGGGAGGCTGAGGCTGGGCACGACTCACCCGCGTGGATCCGAGGCAGGAGGGCCAGGAGGGCCAAGGCGCAGGGGAGCAGCAGCATCTCGGGCAGCAGCAGCGGGTCCAGGCAAGGGCAGCAGGCCGACAGCGGGGCTCGTCCGAAGCGCTGGAAAGGTTCGCCCTCCTCGCCGACCCAGCGGAGCTTGGTTTGGCCTCTTGGTGAGGGTGGCGCCCTTTATGGCCCGGCCGGTGACTCACCCGAGCCCTGGCCCGCCCCTGGCTTCTACGCACGCGGCGGCTGGGCTTCCCTTCCCACCCAACCCCACCCCTCCACTCCAGCCGGCGGGGGCTTTTCCGAGCAGCAGGGGAAGCTGGGCAGGAACCCCGCCACCAAGTCCCGCCTCGGCTTGGCTGGGAGGGAGAGCCCAAGTGGATTCCTCCTTGCCTAAGGGGATGGAGGGATGGGATCGCGGGACGGGGCTGGGCTGGGAGTGAACTGGGGGGTCTCTTCCAACTTCTGTGACTAGTCCGCAAGCCACGTGAAGGCAGGTACGCAACACAAGGCCCAGAAAGGAGCGGAGGAGAGCCGCACCTGAGAGCCAGCCCGGGCAGGAGGAGGGCGGGCGGCCCTGGGTTGGCAGAGGCTGGAGAGGCTTCCGAGGGACTGCCATTTCCTCCTGCCCGCTCAGCGCCTTCAGGGTTGAATGGCTTCCTTTTCAATACACGACAAAGTAATCACTATTGCAACTTCTATATTGGTCTACTACAACAGTGTTTCTCAACCAGTGTGCCGTGAGCGATCATCAGGTGTGCCGCGAGAAAAGCTCTCTGCCCCCCTTCCTTCCCCCCTCCTCCTGCCAAACCCCTGCTGCTTGGGAGAGGAGGAGGAAGGGCCAGGTGGCAGCGAAGAAAAAGAAGGGACCGGGGCGCCGCCTCCTTCGGCCGTTTCCCCAACCAGCCTCCAATCCGCCGTGACTCTCGCCATGACTCTCACCCCTTGCTTGTTGAAGCCACGCGGAGGAGGTTTTTAGCAAAGAAACTTTCCCCCCCAAAACCTCGAAGGCCCCCAAAACAACGATTAAAAAACCTACATTTCCCAGCATCCTCTGCGGCAGCCAGCGAAACCCATTGGCCAAAATCGGCCCACACAAAATGCAGGAAGGTTGAGTTACCATAATAAAGGTGGGCGAAGCCTGCCAAGGCTAGATTAGAATGCTGAGTGATTTGAGTTTAGTCAGTTAGTGTTTGAGGGTTAAACTGTCAAGGCCAAGATCTAGGAGGGAGACAAATAGGGCACCAGGGACACAGGCACCACTGACACACACATACCTCCAGAATAACATGAACTTGCAAAACCCACAAAAAAATCCTGCAACACAAAACCCACCCCAAACAAAATACACAACAAACACCACTGGCAAAAGCAACGCCCCGTCCACATCACAACCAGCACACAGCCAGACTAAGACAACTATGTCACCACAACACACACAAAATACACCCCACAAATACCTGACAACTTCCCCAACACAAAACCCAGGACTGCACTCACTACTCACCACCACACACCTCCAAATACACACACGTCCCAGGCACAATACTCCAGCAATTCCAACCCACACAACACAGCACAACTTCCTATCACAACCCATCCCCCCAACCTTACGAGACCCCGCACACACAACACCTACCACCACCACAAACAAAAACCAACGCCACCTATACTCCAACCACAACACTGCACTGTTACTCTACAAACACCCAAAATACCCCACCCACACAAGCATCAACCTCTACATCAACAAAGGAGACGGAAAGACAAAAAACATTGTATATCCACAAGCTCTGCAGAACGCCAGCAACACCACACACTGACAACTCTCCAGGACTTCAACATCCCACCCACCAGAACAACCCGCAACGACACAGCCATGACACCACCAAGACCATAAGTAACATCAATTCCAACCCTTACATACTCAGACTTTCTCGCATCTCCTAAATAAGGCACAGCAACGCATGCCGGGTACAGCTAGTTTGTATATAAATCGGTTACATTTTTAAGTCTCTCTCGGCACTACTTTGCAAACGAAGATTCTTAGAAAGGACTCATCCCACGCTTTTTACAAGCGCGTTGATGACTAAAAAGGCCAATCTGAGATAGGCAAGTTCGGTTGCAGAAAGCACAGCAGAAAGTCTCCTTGGGTGATGCTGTTTCCAAGTTGCAGTTCTTTCTGCGTTGTTGTTTCTCTTCAAGACCCATTTGGCGTGTCTTCTCGAAAGAGGCCACAGCATTGTGGATAGTGCGTCTCCATGCCTCCCGATGAGAGGCCAGGGTGGACCATTGTTGGTGATCAATCTGGCCGAGCCTGAGATGCTGTTTCAGTGAGTCCTTATATCTCTTTTTGGGGGCGCCTCTCTTGCGCTGACCCGTGGCGAGTTCACCATAGAGTAGTATCTTTGGGAGGCGGTGGTCCTCCATCCTAGAGACGTGCCCAGCCAGGCCCAGATTAACAATTTTTTGCGCCCTAGGCCACATTTTGGAATTACGCCCCCTACCGCGCCCCCCTCTCTCCCTCTCCCCTGAGGAGGCAGCAACAGGGGGGAAAGGAGGCCACTCACCCAAGATGCTGCCCTCTTGGCTGGCGCGCACCTGCCTAGCCTCCGGGCCGCCACTATTTGTCCTGTTGCGCTTGCGCCAAAATCCGAGGAGGAGGAAGAAGGCGTGGGAGCCGCGGCTGGGGATCTGCAGGGGCTCCTCTCCGCGCTTTGCCTTCCCTTCCTTGCAAAGGCTATCGGCGGGCAGAGGATGCTGGCAGGGCGGGCAAAGCGGGCGCCATTTCCTCCAGCTCGCTTTGCCCGCCCCACCAGCATCCTCTGCCGACAGCCTTTGCCGCGGGCAAGGAAGGAAAGGCAAGGGGCGGAAAGGAGCCCCTGCAGATCCCCAGCATCACCGCCCGAGGCTCCCGCGCCTTCCTCCTACTCCTCGGATTTCGGCGCAACAGTTTTGGCGGATTTCAGTGAGAAGAGGAGCAGGCCCGGATTACTCATAAGGCCACCCTAGGCCATGGCCTAGGGGCACAAGCCGAAGGGGGCGCCTGGCCTGGCGTCAGAGTCGCCACTCTTCATCCTGTTGCGCTGAAATCCAAGGAGGAGGAGGAAGACTCGGATGCAGGAGAAGGGCTGTCTCCACCGAAAGGGCAGCGTCCTGGTGAGTGGCCTCCTTTCCCGCCTTTTGCTAGCTCCTCAGGCCACCGCCGGGCCCTCTCCCCCACCCAAGTGGAGGAGGCCTCCCTCTGGGGCAGGCGCCTGCAGCCGGGTGCACTCTCCTCCACCGGCGCCCGTCTGGGAGGGAGGGAGACCTCGCTGGAGCTTTACTCCCAGAAGCACGCTCTCCCCGTTTCCTCCCAGAAGCATTCTCTCCTGACGTTTTGCCCCCAAGGGCAGGCTGAGACACCTTTTTGGGGGGGTCCGTGATCTGCGCCCCCTTCGGCTTGCACCCCTAGGCCACGGCCTAGGGTGGCCTTATGAGTAATCTGGGCCTGCTCCTGACGTTTCACCCCCAGGGGCGGGCTGAGACACCTTTTTTTGGGGGTCCGTGATCTGCACCCCCTTCGGCTTGCACCCCTAGGCCACGGCCTACGGTGGCCTTATGAGTAATCTGGGCCTGCTCCTGACGTTTCACCCCCAGGGGCGGGCTGAGACACCTTTGGGGGTCCGTGATCTGCGCCCCTTCGGCTGTGCCCCTAGGCCACGGCCTCGGGTGGCCTCTTGCGCAACCCGGGCCTGCTCCTGACTTTGCCCCGCCAGCGGTGGGCTGAGACACCTTTTTGGGGGGGTCCGTGATCTGCGCCCCCTTCGGCTTGCACCCCTAGGCCACGGCCTACGGTGGCCTTATGAGTAATCTGGGCCTGCTCTGACGTTTCACCCCAGGGGCGGGCTGAGACACCTTTTGGGGGTCCGTGATCTGCCCCTTCGGCTTGCGCCCCTAGGCCACGGCCTAGGGTGGCCTTATGGGTAATCCGGGCCTGCTCCTGACGTTTCGCCCCCAGGGGCGGGCTGAGACACCTTTTGGGGGGGGTCCGTGATCTGCGCCCCCTTCGGCTTGCGCCCCTAGGCCACGGCCTAGGGTGGCCTTATGGGTAATCCGGGCCTGCTCCTGACGTTTCGCCCCCAGGGGCGGGCTGAGACACCTTTTGGGGGGTCCGTGATCTGCGCCCCTTCGGCTTGCACCTAGGGCCACGGCCTACGGTGGCCTTATGAGTAATCTGGGCCTGCTCCTGACGTTTCACCCCCAGGGGTGGGCTGAGACACCTTTTGGGGGGGTCCGTGATCTGCGCCCCCTTCGGCTTGCACCCCTAGGCCACGGCCTACGGTG
Organism: Anolis apletophallus; assembly: GCA_030556195.1. Lineage (NCBI taxonomy): Eukaryota > Metazoa > Chordata > Lepidosauria > Squamata > Anolidae > Anolis > Anolis apletophallus. The sequence goes on along the minus strand of JARBWK010000005.1, from coordinate 146,622,572 downwards.
GCCTTATGAGTAATCCGGGTCTGCTCCTGACGTTTCACCCCCAGAGGTGGGCTGTGACACCTTTTTTGGGGGGTCCGTGATCTGCGCCCCCTTCGGCTTGCACCCCTAGGCCACGGCCTACGGTGGCCTTATGAGTAATCTGGGCCTGCTCCTGACGTTTTGCGCCCAGGGGCGGGTTGAGACACCTTTTGGGGGGGGTCCGTGATCTGCGCCCCCCTCGGCTTGTGCCCCTTTTGGGGTCCGTGGATAGATAGATGTCCATCCCTCCTGACATTCAGAAAAAAAGTAAAAGCCTGGCCACGGGACCAGGCGTTTGCACATTAGCACAAGGCAGCATTTTAGATTAGATTTTAATGGAATTTTTATGGACGGAACACTGTTTTTAACATAAATGAATGTGTAGGATATGTTAATGTAATTGTATTTTAATTGTATTTTATTGTTGAATGTTGGGGGTTATATACTATATTTTACTGTGTAGGCATCGAATTGTGCCTTTTTGGAAGCCGCTCTGAGCTCCCCCCCCCCCCCTGGTAAAATGGTAAAATGCCAAAAATAATAAAATAATAAACAATACACCGTACATTTTTAAGAAACTCCAGCCAAATATGCACACATATATAACTAGCTTGGAATAGTAAAGGGAAGGATGTATTTCCCTGTGGGGTTTGTTTTGCTGTGTGTCACCCACCCTGCTCAGAGCTTTTCACCTCACTTTCTGTGACAATTGGATTGTGAAACATTTGTCTTGTGGAAACAAGGGTGGGCGACCAAGCTCCAGTGGGGGCCCCCTCCCTCCTTCCCCCCCTCTTTTGGTGAGAGCTCTTTCAGGAGCAAACTTCCCTCCCAAGGGGTAGAGTTCTCTCACTTCCTATTGCCTCACTCCTCCTCTTAACTATGAGTCATTTGTAAGCCAGGTGTTTGTAACTCGGGGACTGTCACATTATATTTACGATATTTTTGAGAGTGGAGGGAGGGAGGGAGAAACTGGAGAGGCCTTCCTGCCCAGCACTAAGCCTTGGATTCCTGGCATGACACAAGCAATACCTTGGGAAGTCTGACTTGGCCACGGTAGTCCATGCTCTGGTTACATCCCGTATAGATTACTGCCACACTCTCTACGTGGGGCTGCCTTTGAAGACTGCTCGGAAGCTTCAATTGGTCCAATGGACAGCAGCCAGGTTGATAACAGGAGCGGCACTCAGGGAGCGCACAGCTCCTCTGTTGTGCCAGCTCCACTGGCTACCAGTTTGCTACCGGGCACAATTCAAAGTGCTGGTTTTGGCCTTTAAAGCTCTAAATGGTTCTGGTCGAACTTACCTATCTGAACGCATCTCTCTCTATGAACCATCAAGATGCTTAAGATCACCCGGAGAGGCCCTGCTCTCGGTCCCGCCTGCTTCTCAGTGGTGGCTCCTCGGCTTTGGAACTCCCTTCCTAGTGACATCAGATCGGCCCCCTCCCTCCTGACATTTCGTAAGAAAGTCAAGACTCGGCTTTTCGAGCAAGCATTCGTAGACAAACTTTAATCGAGATCAAGGATTAGTATGACGACGAAACGGAAACCGATTTTAAGATTGTGGAGCTGAGATTTGTATTTTGTAGTTTTTAACTATTAATTTTATATGTTTTTATACGACTGTTTTTATCTTGTGATGTATTGTATATGGGCATTTGTTGCCGCTTGTTCACCGCCTCGAGTCGCCTTCGGGCTGAGAGAGGTGGTATAGAAGCATGGCAAATAAATAAATAAATACATGAAGGAGGTTGGAGGCCGGAGAGAGAGAGAGAGAGAGAGAGACGCCCCATCTACATTGCCATACAATGCAGGTCGAAACTACATTACATAGTCATGGTAGATGCACATTGCCAGGGGCGGTCTAAGGTAATTTCGCATGGTAGGCGAAAATTATTTCGGCGCCCCCCCAAACACATTATTCCCCCCCGCCCCCCAACATTATTTTTGCACCCACTCCCCAATTTTTTTATTGGTACCTTGCGCGCACTCCTTCCATTCTTCCCACGCACCGCCGCTCCTTGCCCTGTGCAATTTGAAGGCCTTCGAAGACCCCTCCTCGCGCTTCCGGGTTTCGCCTGCCAGCCCCCACCCACGGGGCATTGCAGAGGGCCCGCTCTCCCTTGCCCTGTGCAACGCCCCATGGGAGGGGCCGCAGACAGGAAGTGCTAGGAGGCCTCTCCCCTCCCTAGCGCTTCCTGGTTTCCCTGCCAGCCCCACCCACGGGGCGTTGCAGAGGGGGAGAGCGGCCCTGTGCAACGCCCTGTGGAGCACAGCAGGGGCACCAGCAAGCGCTAGGAGAGGCCTTCGAAGGCCCCTCCTAGTGCTTCCTGGCTTCCCCTGCCAGCCCCTCCCACGGGGCGTTGCGGGAGAGCGCTCTCCCTGCCTGTGCAACGCCGCGGGGGCGCTCCCGCCAGGAGACGCCTCTGGGCCCCTCCTAGTGCTTCCTGGTTTCCCCTGCAAGCCCCACCCACAGGGCGGGAGGGGGAGAGCCTCTCCCTTGCCCTGTGCAATGCCCCGGGCACCAGGAAGCGCTAGGAGACGCTTCGAAGGCCCCTCCTAGCGCTTCCTGGTTTCCCCAGCCCAGCCCCAGAGCGCCCCGGGCGTTGCAGAGGGCGGGAGACGCGCTCTCCCTTGCCCTGTTTCCCCTGCCAGCGCCCCACGGGGGAGGGGCCGGCCCTTGCGGGCACCCCGGAGGGGCGCTAGGCAGGACGCCTAGGAGACGCCTCGAAGCCCCTCCTAGCGCTTCCTGGTTTCCAGCCCCACCCACGGGCGTGCCAGCCCCCTTGCCCACGGTGGGAGGGGCGGCAGCACCAGGAAGCGCTAGGAGAGGTCGCCCCTCCTAGCCTTCCTGGTGCCAGCCCCACCCACTGGGCGTTGCAGAAGGCGGAGAGCACTCTCCTGCCCTGTGCAACGCCCCGTGGGAGGGGCCGGCAGCGGGCACCAGGAAGTGCTAGGAGAGGCCTTCAAAGGCCCCTCCTCACGCTTCCTGGGCAAGGGAGAGCGCTCCGGAGGTTCTGGGCATACACGAAAATCTCCGCGCATGCTCAGAAGCTGCTGCAGGCAGCAGGGAGGTTTGTTACGGCTGTGCGGCCAGCGGTGCAGCCGGCGTAGCGGCGCCCCTCTAAGATGGCACCCCACGCGGCCACGTAGGTTGCTTACATGGACGGACCGCCCCTGCATATTGCAGCTTAACTGCATTTGTTGTTGTTCATTTGTTCAGTCACTTCCAACTCTTGGTGACCTCATGGACCATCCCACGCCAGAGCCCCCTGTCAGCTGTCACCACCCCCAGGGTCTCCTTCAGGGTCAAGCCAGTCACTTCAAGGATACCATCCATCCACCTTGCCCTTGGCCGGCCCCTCTTCCTTTTTCCTTCCATTTCCCCCAGCATCATTGTCTTCTCTCAGCTTTCCTGTCTTCTCATGATGTGGCCAAAGTACTCCATCTTTGCCTCCAATATCCTTCCCTCCAATGAGCAGTCGGGCTTTATTTCCTGAAGTATGGACTGGTTGGATCTTCTCGCGGTCCAAGGCACTCTCAGAACTTTTCTCCAGCACCACAGTTCAAAAGTGTCTATCTTCCTTCGCTCAGCCTTCCTTATGGTCCAGCTCTCACATCCGTAGGTGACTACAGGGAATTTATTTATTTATTTATTTATTTACTTTGCTTCTAGACCGCCTTTCTCAGCCCGAAGGCGACTCGATGCGGTGTACAAATAGCAGGAACTGCTCAAGACAAACAAATCAACAATTATCAATACAATTTCAACATATACAATTTAACATTTAACGTTAAAAACACAATATCAGCGTCTCATTATTAAGTCGATTTCCAGTTGCATCGTCGTCGTTCCTTAGGTCTCTATTTGATAATCATACTTCATTTGCAAATGCCCGGTCAAATAGCCAGGTCTTGACCTTCCTCCGAAATGTCAGGAGGGAGGGGGCTAATCTGATGTCATTTGGAAGGGCGCTCCAAACCCGAGGAGCCACCACTGAGAAGGCCCTGTCTCTCGTCCCCACCAATCGCGCCTGCGAAGCAGGCGGGACCGAGAGCAGGGCCTCTCTGGATGATCTTAAGCATCTTGAAGGTTCATAAAAAGATGCGTTCTGACATGTAAGTTGGACCAGAACCGTTAAGGGCTTTAAAGGCTAAAGCCAGCACTTTGAATTGTGCCCGGTAGCAAACTGGTAGCCAGTGGAGCTGGCACAACAGAGGTGTTGTACGCTCCCTGAGTGCCGCTCCTGTTATCAATCTGGCTGCTGTCCGTTGGACCAGTTGAAGCTTCCGAACAGTCTTCAAAGGCAGTCCCACGTAGAGAGCGTTGCAGTAATCTATACGGGATGTAACCAGAGCGTGGACTACCGTGGCCAAGTCAGACTTCCCAAGGTACGGGCGCAGTTGGCGCACAAGTTTTAACTGCAAATGCTCCCCTGGTCACCGCCGAAACCTGGGGCTCCAGGCTCAGCGATGAGTCCAGGATCACATTGCTTTGAACTGCATTGAACACTATATGAATACACACTGACCATATAATACAGTTTCATACTTTCCATTTCACTGAACCAGAGTGTCAATGAAATGGCAAGAATCGAAGTGTGGGGCTCGGCACAAAGCCACATCTCCCATCACTTCGGAGATCTTCACGTCTCTCTGCAGCCTCCTATCTTTCTCTCTTCAGCCTCTGGGTGCGTGCATCGTGTATTTGCAAAACTGGAGAAAAACTGTGGCTCAGAAAGACTGGCCAGACAGGACATCTCCGGGGAGCTTGCCAGCCATGTGCTTCTGCCTTGTGAACGAAGGAGCAGGAACACGGCTATCTCTGCCCCTAAGGCAGGCACTAGTGGCAATTTATTTCAAGGGATTCGGATTTCCAGATAAGAGAGGTGCAACCTGTAACAGATTTATTGCAACACAAGTTTTCTTCCTTTACCATTCATTTCTTCAAGTGCCTTCAGAGTGCCACAAGAGCCTTCTCCCTCTTTGACACTGCCAATGGACTTAACATGGCAGTTTTTAATATGTAACTTAATATCTAAATACATCTGGATATATTGTGTTGTCTGGCAGTGTAATGATACACATGCCTATCCAAGCAAATGAGTGTCACTTAAAGTAGGGGTATCAAACTCATTTTCACCAAAGGCCACAGAAGCCTTATGGTTGTTGTCAAACAAATTGAGCCTCTCCGCTTGGAAATGTTTGGGGTTTTTTTTACTATTTTACTGGATTTTTTGAGCGTTGCCCCCCCCAGGAACTATTTATAACAGCTTCATGACATCCAGAGTTAACTGGAAGCAAGTTTCACTCAGGGTGAAATTTCACAAGGGTCTGGAGAACAAGCCCTATGAGGAGCAGCTTGAAGAGCTGGGCATGTTTAGCCTGAAGAAAAGAAGGCTGAGAGAAGACATGATAGCCATGTGAGAGGAAGAGCCCAACCTACACCAGTGTGTTCATCAAAACTACACTGCCTCGAGGCTGTTACTGGATGGCTGCGTGCCAGTAGGTTGAGGGTGAATCCGGCGAAGACGGAGATCTTGTGGTCGGGCCGCTCGGGTGGTGTAGATGTCCAGCTTCCGACCCTGGACGGTGTGGCGCTATGCCCATCGCCTTCCGTTAAGAGCCTGGGGGTCCATCTGGACTCCCAGCTGACCATGGAGGCCCAGGTCTCCGCGGTCAGCAAGGTTGCTTTTTTTCATCTGCGACAGGCTCGGAGGCTGGCCCCCTATATCTCCCGGAATGACCTGGCCACGGTGATCCAAGCTACGGTCATCTCAAGGCTGGATTACTGTAACGCGCTTACGTTGGCCTTCCTTTGTCGGCGACCGGAAGCTCAAGCTGGTGCAGAACACTGCCGCCCGGCTCCTGTCTGGAACCCCAGCAGGCCGCCACATCACACCTGTTTTGCAGGATCTGCACTGGCTCCCAATCGAGCACCGGATCTCCTTCAAGGTGTTGGTTCTTACCTTTAAGGCCTTGCATGGCCTGGGGCCAGCGTACTTGAGGGACCGACTCACCCCACACTGTCCCCCCGAGATCACTACGCTCCGAGGATGCTAATTTATTAGAGATACCCTCGGCGAAATCGGCTAAACTGACATCTACTCGCCGGAGGGCGTTCTCCGTTATAGCTCCTACGCTGTGGAACGCCCTCCCGGCTGGAACGCGGGCTATAAAGGACCTGCTCCCGTTTAGACGCGCCTGCAAAACTTATTTGTTTAAGCAGGCCTTCGGTGAGTACGTCCTGCCCATGTTCCGCTTTAGCCGCTGTCCTGGGGTGTCACGCTATCTAATTTCTGAACTGTACCTGGGGGTTTTGTATTTTGCTGTTTTAACTGTTTAATTGTCTTAGATGTTTTATCTCATTGCTTGTGTGTAGTTGTACCTTCGGTTCCTGTGAGCCGCCGCGAGCCTCAGGGAGTCGGCGGCATAGAAACCCGAATAATAAATAAATAAAAATAAATAAATAAAACAGGCCCAGGTTTCACACTGAGTGTATAAATACATTTTAAAACATATTAACTATATGTATTACTGCGTTAGAGTGTCATTTTGTGTCAATTTGGTTGGTGGTGTGCCCCAGGATTTGGTAAATGTAAAAAAAAGTGTTGCGGCTCAAAAAGAGGTGATTGGTTGCCACAGAAATGCTATTTGCATAAAGGACTCTGATTGGCCATCCACATTCCAACATTCTAAGGTGATGCAGAGGGAAAAGGAAAGGCCTCAGGCAGTCAGACACTGCTTTACTCAAAAGCCAGTCCAGAGGTTCCAGGGTTCCAAGATTACAGGAGACTGGTCAGGATACAAAAATCCAGCAAACCTGGGGGAAACCGGCAGTATCCACCACCAAAATAAGACAGATACTTTTCTCCCAAAGATCAGTCCCAAGGTCAGCTCCTTCTATCCAGGAACACCCAGCTGAAGGCTATTTCTTGCTTGCCTCCACTCTTAATTGCTTTCACCCACAAACACTTAGAGATTACTGAACCCTTTAGAACTAAAGCTTACATTAACCCTTCCATCACCAACTGCTAGGCCTACCACCACCACCAATTACAGCAGTGTTTCCCAACCTTTTTTGAGCCGCGGCACACTTTTAACATTAAAAAAATCTGGGGGCACACCACCAACCAAAATGACACAAAATGACACTCTAACACAGTAAAGAACGGCTGGGGGTTGGTGGCCTGCTGGGAGCAGCTGCTGGGAGTGCCAAAGCCGGGGAGGGGGTGGAGCCAGGCTGTGCCATGCCCCACCCCCTATCCCCAGCTTCACCTCTCCCAGCAGCTGCTCCAGCCTTGTGGGGGTAGTGCCAAGTCAGCGGTGCAAGAGCCCTCAAGGCTCACTGTCCCCTCAAGGCTGGAGCAGCTGCTGGGAGTGCCGAAGCCGGGGAGGGGGCAGAGCCAGGCCGCGCCATGCCCCACCCCCTACCCCCAGCTTCACCTCTCCCAGCAGCTGCTCCAGCCTTGAGGGGGCAGTGCCAAGTCAGCGGTGCAAGAGCCCTCAAGGCTCACTGTCCCCTCAAGGCTGGAGCAGCTGCTGGGAGTGCCGAAGCCGGGGGAGGGGGCAGAGCCAGGCCGCGCCATGCCCCGCCCCCTCCCCCCAGCTTCAGCTCTCCTACAGAGGAGGAGCATGAGCGGTGGACGGGCTTCAGTGGGCGGGGCTCCTCCACGCGGCTTCAGCGAGCGAGGGGCGAGAGTCATGGTGGGAGTCGTGGCGGATTGGAGGCTGGCTGGGGAAATGGCCGAAGGAGGCGGCGCCCCGGTCCCTTCTTTTTTCTTCGCCACTGCCCGGCCCTTTCTCCTCCCCCAAGCAGCAGGAGTTCGGCAGGAGGGGGGAGGAAGGGGGGCAGAGAGCTTTTCTCGCGGCACAGCAGGAGGTCCGTCACGGCACACTAGTGTGCCACGGCACACTGGTTGAGAAAGACTGAATTACAGAACATAATACATGACACATTGTACCATAATAATAAATGTGACAATTCACTAAAAGCTCAGTAATCTATGTCATCATTTTCTCAAGTAACACTGAAATGCTTATTGGAAAGCTAAACCCTACTAGGAACAATATTTACTTCTCAGTAAACGGGTATTGAAACAATATGTTCCTCTTCCCAGTGAGATCCCATAGGTATCTTCTCGGTTGTGAGCCGCCCCGAGCCTGTTTGGGAGTGGCGGCATAAAAGCCGAATAAATCAAATCAAATCAGAAGTAAGAACCTCTGGGTTTTCCCTAGATAAGTGGGTATAGTATTGTAGTCCAAATATCCATTCGTTGGCACTGTATCAACAAAGCTTAAACTAAGGATCTCCTTCAAAGTGTTGATACTAACCTTTAAGGCAGTGTTTCTCAACCTTCCTAATGCTGTGACCCCTTAATACAGTTCCTCATGTTGTGGTGACCCCTAACCATAACATTATTTTCATTGCTACTTCATAACTGTATTTGTGTGTTGGGGGGGGGGTTGATTTTGTCATTTGGGAGTTGTAGTTGCTGGGATTTATAGTTCACCTACAATCAAAGAGCATTCTGAACTCACCAACAATTGAATTGAAACAAACTTGGCACTCAAAATTCCCATGACCAACAGCAAATACTGGAAGGGTTGGGCGGGCATTGACCTTGAGTTTGGGAGTTGTAGTTCACCTACATCCAGAGAGCATTCTAGACTCAACAAGGATGGATCTGGACCACACTTGACACGAATCCTCAATATACCCAAATGTGAACACTGGTGGAGTTTGGGGAAAATAGATCTTGACATTTGGGAGTTGTAGTTGCTGGGATTTATAGTTCACCTACAATCAAGGAGCCCCTTGCACCCCACCAATGATAGAATTGGGTCGAACTTCCTATACAGAACCCTCATGCCTTGAAGGAACTAGCTGGCGTGAGCCTCCATCCCACCTCACCCACTCTCCCTCACCCACACATGCGCATCATGCTGCCATGCGCCAAGCACGCCTGCTCTCCCCTCCCTGCTTGGAGTCTCAGAAACAGCCCTCCCCTTGGCTGGGAGGCCTGCCAATCACAGCAGAGGAGAGCTTTAGGTGGGAGAATTCGCAGTCTGTTTCCAAAAAGAAAGAGAAGGACAAGCGGAGAGATCTTCAACCTTCTCTGCCAAAGGGCTTCCTAAGACCAGCAGAAATATATGTTTTTTGATGGCCTTTGGCGACCCCTCTGAAACCCTCCCGTGACCCCCCTGGGGGCCCCGACCCCCAGGTTGAGAAACACTGCTTTAAGGCCTTGTATGGTCTTGGGCCAGTGTACTTGAGGGACCGCCTCTCCCCATACTGCCCCAGAGATCCCTGTGCTCCGGCGAACAAAATCTCCTCAATGTCCCCTCCATTCGACAATATTGATTGTCCTCAACAAGACAAAAGGCATTCTCGGTGGTTGCACCAACCTTGTGGAATGCGCTACCAGAGGAAGTCAGAGGAATTAGAGAACTGTCTTCATTCCGTAGAGCCTACAAGACAGTTCTCTTTCGCTTAGCATTTCCGGCTGAGTAAAGTTGTCATGCTTACTGAGTAGTTTTAGAATTATTGTATTGATAGTAGTATTTTAAGATTAACTTTGTTGTTTTATTACCCTGCTTGTTTTACACTGCTGAAGACCGCCCCGAGCTTCTGGAGGGAGTAGTCTAGAAGCCGAAATCTATCTATTTATCTATCTATTTATGTATATAATAAAAGGCAGTGTTTGCGGAGGGCGGGAGGTGCGGAGGAATATGTACCAGCATTTCGATTGGTTGCCACCGCGGGATTATTTGCATAAAGGACACTGATTGGCCAGCTTCAGAACTCCGACATTCTAAGGCACCAGAGTATTTGTATAAAGGATTCCGATTGGCCAGCTTCAGAACTCCCAACAATCTAAGGCACCAGACAGAGGGCATTGGTTGCCACTGAGAGACAATTTGCATAAAGGACTCTGATTGGCCAGCAAAACAGAATGCAACTGAATGCTTGAGTTAGCCAAATGACAGGTTTTTTCCGTTACAAATGGAATGTTCATTTTCTGGGAGGTGCGGAGGTGCCAAGGAATATGTGACAGCGTTTCAATAGGTTGTCACTAAGGGAATATTTGCATAAAGGGCTCTGATTGGCCAGCCTCAGAACTCCAACATTCTACGGCCCCAGACAGAGGTGATTGGTTGCCACAGAAATGCTATTTGCATAAAGGATTCCAATTGGCCATCCACATTCCAACATTCTAAGGTGATGCAGAGGGAAAAGGAAAGGCCTCAGGCAGTCAGACACTGCGGCCCACAGCACTGACGGATCAGGACCAAACTTGCCAAACAGGGGCCCAATGGCCCACTTCACAACACAACCCTCATTCAATGACCACTACAGACCAAAATTAGCACACAGAGCCCCCTTGAACCACTCTACACCCTGCTGCTGTTTCAAGGAGGATGGACCACAGATGATGGGACTTCAAATAACTTCACTCACCTTCTGAGACCGCAGCAACCCTCATCCAAAGAATGATCAAGACCAAATGTGACACACAGAGCCCCCAAGACCCACTCTACATCCTGGTGCTGTTTGGAGGGGGATGGACCATGGCCAATAGGATTTGCAGTACCTTCACCAAGTTCCTGAGACCACTGCAAGCCACATAAACATCTAATAGGAACCAACCTTGGCACACAATGCAATCTTCAAATAACCCGGGTACCGCCGGGTCCCCAAGCTAGTAATAAATAAAATAAATATAAATAAAAGAAGCAAAGTGTCAGCTCCCTGCAGCCGTCTCCAAATGACCGCACAGACCACAATCTGGGAACATCCCTCCCTCCTTATATACACTCTTCCAGTATTTCAAACAGTACATTCCCGCTTTTCCCCAATTCCCGCACAACCCTTCCCGCCAGAATTGCTGGCCATTGCTTCCCATGCTCCAGGCTCAGTGAGCTCCTTATCAATTGTTGAGTCTGTCAGGGATCTGGATTTGGGGCACCAAACTCCAGGCCCCGAACATCAGGTTCTGACACAAAGTGCATCGCTGATGTTCAACAAGTGTCTGAGAAATAGATGGGGGTGATGGTTGTAGAGATATACTATGTCCTGTTGCTAGAAAAATATATTACCTGTGAAAAATATAATTACAGTTTAGTTTTGATGTTAATGTAAACAATGGCTTTCTCTTCTAATTTTTTCCATGTCTGGTTGGTACAAAGGTATACAGACCCTGCCTAGTTTGCTTGCCTTTGTGTCTTCCATTTTGGCCAAGACCCGGACTGCAGGTGATCTTCCACAAGTATAAGTACAAGTAAAGGTTTCTTTTGACATGAAGTCTAGTCTGGAGGGTGGTGCTCATCTCCATTTCTAAGCCAAAGAGCCAGCGTTGTCCGTAGATGCCTCCAAGGTCATGTGGCCAGCATGACTGCACAGAGTGCCGTTATCTTGCCGCTGGAGTGATACTTATTGATCTAGTCACGCTTTTGAACTGCTAGGTTGGCAGAAGCTGGGGCTAACAGCGGGAGCTAATCCTACTCCCTGGATTCGAACCACTGACCTTTCGAACCACTGACCTTTCAGTCACCAAGTTCAGCAGCTCAGCGATCCAGTAGTAGAGTAGCCGAAGAGTATCGCGAGAATACGCAAGGTCAATTCTACACGGGGTATTTCGCTGTCAACGGCGGCGTGATCTCGCGTTGACAGCGAAATCCTGTGTGGACTGGGTGTATTCTCGCGTTCTGTACTTGTGCTCCTGAACCCGGAAGTAGGTATTTTTTTAAAAATATATTATTTTATTTTTCAATTTTTATTTTTTATTTAAAAGCTTAGGAGGCCATAGGGAAGGGGCTGGGGGCCGTATATGGCCCCCGGGCCACCAGTTGGACAGCCCTGGTCTAGCTGCTACCAGTATCTTATTGACAGCTGCTGCGTCCAGCAGTTGGAAACGGTCAAAGGTGTTCCCGCTGAGCGGCAACGGAGTCTTGAGTTCACTTACTCTATCAATTGTGGTTGGGATGTCCTGGCGGAGCGTCGAGATTTTGTCGGCAAAATAGCTCTGAAAAGCCTCAGCTGTTGGGGCCAATTCCCTATCATTTTGGACAGCTGGGATTGTTGTCAATGATCGGATCACTTTAAATAATTGAGCTGGGCGTGAGCTAGCGACTCTATCAAGGAAGAGTAGTAAACCTTTTTTGGCTTCCTTGATAGCTTGCTTATAAACATCTTAAAATTGTTTATAGGCTAATCTCGAGGCTCCATCATGGAGGTCTCGCCACACGTCCTCTAGCCGTCTCTTTTCCCTTTTCATCGTCCGTAGTTCCTCTGTGAACCATGGTGAACGATTTACTCGGGGTCCGAGAGGGCGTCTGGGGGCGATTTCATCTAGAGCAGTGTTTCCCAACCTTTTTTGAGCCACGGCACACTTTTAACATTAAAAAAATCCGGGGGCACACCACCAACCAAAATGACACAAAATGACACTCTAACACAATAAAGAACGGCTGGGGAATGGTGGCCTGCTGGGAGTGCCAAAGCCACGCCATGCTCCGCCCCCTCCCCCCGGCTTCACCTCTCCCAGCAGCTGCTCCTGCCTTGAGGGGGCAGTGCCAAGCCAGCGGTGGCAGAGCCAGCACAATGCTGGCTTGGCACTGCCCCCTCAAGGCAGGAGCAGCTGCTGGGAGTGCCGAAGCTGGGGGAGGGGGCGGAGCCAGGCCACGCCATGCCCTGCCCCTCCCCCCAGCTTCAGCTCTCCCACAGAGGACCATGAGCGGTGGACGGACTTCAGTGGGCGGGGCTCCTCCTCCACACAGCTTCAGCAAGCGAGGGGCAAGAGTCATGGCGGGAGTCATGGCGGATTGGAGGCTGGCTGTGGAAACGGCCGAAGGAGTGGCGCCTCAGCCCCTTCTATTTTTTCGCCGCCGCCCGGACCTTCCTCCTCTTCCTCCCCCAAGCAGCAGGAGTTTGGCAGGAGGAGGGGGAAGGAAGGGGGGCAGAGAGCTTTTCTCACGGCACAGCAGGAGGCCCATCACGGCACACTGGTTGAGAAACAATGATCTAGAGCATTGGAGAGTCTGATGTTCCATGTCTCCACTTGCTCCTCGATTGAATCGCTGGTAGGTTCCAAGTCCCTCAGAGCATTCAGGAACCTTGTGGGTTCAATAAGTCTCCTCGGCGAATACTCAATATGCCCAAAATTGAACAATGGTGGAGTTTAGGGAAAATGGATCTTGATATTTGGGAGTTGCAGTTGCTGGGATTTATAGTTCCTCTGCCATCAAAGAGCAATCTGAACTCAATAAAAATGGAATTGATTACGCTTGGCATACAGAACTCCCATAATCAACAGAAATTACTGGAGAGTTTTGGGGTTATTTTCCTGACATTTGGGAATTGTTGGGATGTATAGTTCAAAGAGCATTCTGAACTACCACAACAATAGATAATTGGTAACTCAGAATACACAGGACTGCTCCCCGACAGCAGGCTCCACAATGACTCGGCCTGGATCCTCGTCTCCCCAGGGTGATCTGTAGTCTGGCCTAGTCGTTCCATCATCCTGGACATTATTATTAAGGTGGTCTCAATAGCTGCCATCCACTCTTCCATGAAGGCCAGCCTTCGGGGAGACGAAAACTCCAGCTCCACATTTTCCTCGTCTCTCAGGCTAAGTCCCAGGCTGGGTTGTCAAAAAATGTGCATATTCACATGACTTCCTTCATATACCCTGGTGTGGACTGCTGTCACAACGCGGGCCCTAGCTCCACCCCGTAATCACACACACACAGACAATGTCAATTAACTATTTATTGAATCAAGAGGAAAGCAGGTGAAAAGGATAAAATGTTCAATTAAGGAATAGGATCAGTAAGTCCAAGGTAAAAAGCAATTGGTTTCAAAAGCAATCCAAAACGAGAAATCTCTCAAGCAAGGTCCATAAAAACAAGGCAAGTTGTTCAAAAGCAAACTTAGTCCGTGAAACGAACAAGGCAATCCAAAGTTCTTGGAAGAAAGAAGGTCTCTTGGCAGGACTTGGCAAGGCTAGCCAAACTATGGCTTCCAGGGAGCAGCAGACCAAAGATACACCTGTCCAGTATAGACGTGGCCGCCAAACTGAGGAACTTTCCCACAGAGTGTATACTTAATTCCCACCCTTGTGAGACCAGCGCCTCTCCAGGCTCCGCTTCCAATCTTTCCGAGTAGCCACAATACTACTCCTCCGGTCGAAGCTCCTCGCAGGTTCAGCGCCATCTGCCCCGTTATCTTCCTGGGAAAGTGCCTCCAACTCGGTTTCCATATCTTCCTCCGCAGCTGGTGGCAACAAGCGCTCCTGAGAACCGAAGCCTCCTGGTTTCTCATATTCGCAATCCGAGCCGGAATCTGGCTGGCCTTCATCATCCGAATAAGCAGAAGGCCAGGTGTCATCCCATTGTAAACTGTCAGTCGGTGATGCATGCCCATCAGCCCCTGCATCCCCTCCATCTTGGTCCAAAGCAATCGGGACCCCCGGGGCAGCACCCCGCCCCCCCGGCTGGAACGGAGTCTGGGTTGCTACAACTGCTCCAGCACATGTGCGCATTTTAAAATCCCGAAACAACTGATCAGGGCTGTCAATAAATGAAGCCATGGACACACAGGTGGCTAAATGGAAGCACAACTGGAAAGTAATTACAATTAGAGCTCTTTATAATCATTCTTTTGCTCTGAACTTTATTAATCAGAGCTTAAATTTACAGTTAGGTGAGGAGAGAGAATAAGAAACCTACTTGTGTGTACATTTAGATATCCACATGAGCGCATATAACAGAGGTGCCCACACTTTTTCAGCACGCGAGCTACTTATGATAAAGCCAAGTCAGAAAGAGAGAGAAGCAGGGCGGAGCAGGGGGAGGGGGCAGGGCCTGGCGCGGCCTGGCAGGCTTCTCCAGGCTAGAGGAGGGCCCAGCCAGTAGTGGCATAGCTAGCCACTACTGGCTTGGCATAGCCTCCTCAAGGCTGAAGAGCTGGTGCTGTAGCCAGGGCCTGGCGCGGCCTGGCTCCGCCTCCTCCCCGCTCTGGCTACAGCGCTTCCACAGCTTCTGCAGACGAGAGGCGGGTGTTAGTTGGATGATGGGATAATGGGACATGTAATCCTCTATATCAGGGCTGTCCAACAGGCGGCCTTAGGGCCGTACACAGCTCCCAAGCCCATTGCCTACGCCCCCCTAACTTGTTTTAATAAAATGCAAATTTAAAAAAATATTTTTTTAAAAAAAAAACCCCTACTTCCGGGTTTAGGCAAACATCGCGAGACTACGCCAGCCACAGACGGGATTTCAAGGGAGGTCGAAATCCTGTCTGTGGCTGCGTAATCTTGCAATAGCTGCCGAAATCTCGGATCCCGCAGGATTTGCGGCTGGCCTGGGCGCGCGCCTCCTCCCTCGCGGCTGCTTCCAGGCCAGCCCCCATTCCCTCAGAGAGAGGGAGGAGGGGAGTGAGGCAGGGAAAGCCCCTCCTGGCTCCGTCCTCTTCCTGTGCTTGGCCTCGGCTCCAGTGGGGCTCTTCGGGGGCGGGGGCGGCGGCAGCGGCAGCGTTGGCGCTTTGGCCCTGTGGCGGGGCTCCCACAGTATGGGTAAGGAAGGGCCTGGCTCGAATCAATCAATCTAAAAACAGTGGGACGTTGGGTGAGGGGGGGGAGGGGTCCCTCAGCAGCGGTTTCCTTGGCGACGCTTCCTTCCCCTCCTCCGCGCCCCCTCCCCCTTGTTGTGCTGTCTTCCCCCGCGTGCAGTGCGCAACGTGGCTTCCTTTGCGCCTGCCCCCGCGGCTTGTTTTCCCTTCAGGGAGGGAGGGAGCTCTTTGGGCCTCCTCCACCCGCCTCTGGGAAAGGAGGCCCCATCAAGCCCTGCGACGGCATTGAGGTGTTTGGGTTTTTTTTGGTGTGTCCCAATTTGAGTGTGGACTCAAATAACTCAAAGGTATTAGGAAACATTCCCCCAAATCCACCAGTGTTCCCATTTGGGTATATTGAGTATTCATGCCAAGTTTGGTCCAGATCCATCATTATTTGAGTCCACAGTGCTCTCTGGATGGAGGTGAACTACAACTCCACAACTCAAGGTCAATTGTAAGTAAATTGGAGCTGGGGAGGGGGTGGGGGCGGAGCCGGGGAGGGGGCGGAGCCAGGGGCGGAGGCAGACCCTTTGGCCCCCCAGGTGATCAGTGACCGGAATTCCGGCCCTTGGGCCCGTACAAGTTGGACAGCCGTGCTCTATATCCACAGTTGCAGAGAATCAGCAGAAGGTGGTTGATGGGTATTTGAGCAAACAGAAGCAAAAAGAACAAAGTTTGGCTTTTTGTAAAAATAGGCACAAACTTTACTTTACAAATATAGCTCCAAATAAACAATAAAGCAGTGACATGCTCTCTCAATAAACACTCCGTGTGAAGATAGAAAAACAAAGCATATAACGCAGTTCTTCAGCATACTCCCACACATTCTTCAGCAACAGGCTTCTGTGTTAACTCACACAGTATTGCAGCTCCCAGCATACCGGTCACCATTACAGCATTACAGCAGTTTATGAAAGCAATAAATGCATTTCTCCAAGCTCCAGCATTATAGCAGTATAGGAATCCATTCCTCCAAGCTTATAAATGCATTTCTCCAAAGCTTATCTCCAGGCTTTCCTTGCAGCTCCAGCAGCTTTTCCAAAACTACTCTCGAGCCATTCAGCATATCAGCAAATCAGCAACAGTCAGTACATCAGCCAGGAACTCCAGCCAGCAAAATAGCCAGCATAGACAGCAAGAGCTCCAGCATATCCAGTAAAAGCCTGCTAAAGCCTAAAGCCTAACGCAGGGCTGTCCAACTGGCGGCCCGGGGGCCGTATACGGCCCCCAACCCCTTCCCTACAGCCCCCTAAGCTTTTTAATAAAAAATAAAAATTGAAAAATAAAATAAATAATAAAAATTTTAAAAAACCCCTACTTCTGGGTTCGGAGCAAGTATCGTGAGAATACGCAATCCACACGCGATTTTGCTGTCAACGCGAGATCACGCCGGAGCGTGACAGCGAAAATCCCGTGTGGATTGCGGCTTCTCGCGATACTCTTCGGCTACTCTACTACTGGATCGCTGAGGCCCACAGACACGATTAGGACCTTCTTCGACTCAGTCGGTCGTCGCCTCTCTCGTCGTCCGGGTACTCCTGGATCCTGCGCATTTGGAAAAGGTAGGCCGAAGCAGGGGGCTCCTCAAGGGGCTCCTCCTTCCCTCCCCCATCTCCCCTCATGTATTAAATATAAAATTAAATATATTTAAAGATGAAATAAGGGGAGATGGGATACATTAAAATAAGGGGGAGGGGAGGATGGAATTAAATATATTTAATATTAAATTAAAATAAGGGGAGAGGGGAGGATGGAATTAAATATATTTAATAGTAAATAAAAATAAAGGGAGAGGGGAGGATGGAATTAAATATATTTAATATTAAATTAAAATAAGGGGAGAGGGGAGGATGGAATTAAATATATTTAATATTAAATAAAAATAAGGGGAGAGGGGAGGATGGAATTAAATATATTCAATATTAAATAAATATAAGGGGAGAGGGGAGGATGGAATTAAATATATTTAATATTAAATAAAAATTTAATATCTTATCCCTGCATTTTATCTCAGTAAAAGATTATATTTGACTGTATGCATGCCCCTTTTGAATGCCCACCCTGCATTTTATCTCAGTAAATATGAGATAAAATGGGGGGAGAGGGCAGAGCCGGGGGCGGGGGCAGACCCTACGGCCCCCCAGGTCATCAGTGACCGGAATTCAGGCCCCTGGGCCGGTAGAAGTTGGACAGCCCTGAACTAACCCAAACTGTAACAAAGGAGATTTATACAAACACAGCTGCCACACCCTACTGGAGTCAGGCAAACCCAGCTGCACCTTTTTAGACACACCTACAGTAGTACTACTACAGCACATAAACCAAAAGAAATAGATACTCACAACTCAAACAATTGTTTTATATCTTTACATTCTGACAGAGAGTATGCCAAGCCAGTAGTGGCATAGCTAGCCATACTGGCTTGGTATACCCTCCTCAAGGCTGAAGAAGCTGTGGTAGTGCTGTAGCCAGCGGAGGGGGCAGGGCCTGGCGCGGCCTGGCTCCGCCCCCTCCCTGCTCTGGCTACAGTGCTACCACAGCTTCTCCAGGCTAGAGGAGGGTATGCCAACCCAGTACTGGCATAGCTAGCCATACTGGCTTGGCCATACCCTCCTCAAGGCTGAAGAAGCTGTTGTAGTGCTGTAGCCAGGGGAGGGGGCAGGTCCTGGCACGGCCTGGCTCCGCCTCCTCCCCGCTCTGGCTACAGTGCTACCACAGCTTCTCCAGGCTAGAGGAGGGTATGCCAAGCCAGTACTGGCATAGCTAGCCATACTGGCTTGGCCATACCCTCCTCAAGGCTGAAGAAGCTGTGGTAGTGCTGTAGCCAGGGGAGGGGGCAGGGCCTGGCGCGGCCTGGCTTCGCCCCCTCCCTGCTCTGGCTACAGTGCTTCCACAGCTTCTGCAGGCTAGAGGAGGGTATGCCAAGCCAGTAGTGGCATAGCTAGCCATACTGGCTTGGCCATACCCTCCTCAAGGCTGAAGAAGCTGTGGTAACGCTGTAGCTGGGGGAGGGGCCTGGCGCGGCCTGGCTCCGCCTCCTCCTCGCTCTGTCTACAGTGCTTCCACAGCTTCTGCAGGCTAGAGGGGGGTATGCCAAGCCAGTAGTGGCATAGCTAGCCATACTGGCCTGGTATACCCTCCTCAAGGCTGAAGAAGCTGTGGTAGTGCTGTAGCCAGCGGAGGGGGCAGGGCCTGGTGCGGCCTGGCTCCGCCCCCTCCCTGCTCTGGCTACAGTGCTACCACAGCTTCTCCAGGCTAGAGGAGGGTATGCCAAGCCAGTACTGGCATAGCTAGCCATACTGGCTTGGCCATACCCTCCTCAAGGCTGAAGAAGCTGTGGTAACGCTGTAGCTGGGGGAGGGGCCTGGCCTGCCTCGGCCTGGCTCTGCCTCTTCAGGCCCAAGCCAGTAGTGGCATAGCTCTGGCTACAGTGCTTCCACAGCTTCTGCAGGCTTCTCAGGCTAGGAGGGTATGCCAAGCCAGTACTGGCATAGCTAGCCATACTGGCTTGGCATACATTCCTCCTCAAGGCTGAAGAAGCTGTGGTAACGCTGTAGCTGGGGGGGAGGGGCCTGGCGCGGCCTGGCTCCGCCTCCTCCTCGCTCTGTCTACAGTGCTTCCACAGCTTCTGCAGGCTAGAGGGGGGTATGCCAAGCCAGTAGTGGCATAGCTAGCCATACTGGCTTGGCATACCTTCCTCAAGGCTGAAGAAGCTGTTGTAGTGCTGTAGCCAGGGGAGGGGGCAGGGCCTGGCGCGGCCTGGCTCTGCCCCTTCCCCGCTCTGGCTACAGTGCTACCACAGCTTCTCCAGGCTAGAGGAGGGTGTTCCAAGCCAGTAGTGGTATAGCTAGCCACTACTGGCTTGGCATACCTTCCTCAAGCCTGGAGAAGCTGTGGTAGCGCTGAAGCCGGGGGATGGGGCGGGGCTTCACGCGGTATGGCTCCACCCCCTCAGAAGAGGCCCATCCAGCTGGGATCAACCTCCTAAGTCGATCGCGAGCCACCTGATGAACACCCCTGGCATATAAAGTCCAGCGCATCTCGGAAAGAATTAAAAAATAAAAACAACAGTAAAGTTCTGCCAGATGTCCCTCATTCATCTTGTCGATTTCTAAAATCCTCAACAAAGAAAGGTGTCAAGATGGTGGGGGACCATTCACCAGGACAGACAGGTCTGTCTCGGTGTCAGGAACTTCAATGCTTTCCAGTAAAGACGCTACAGAACTGCTGCTTCTTCCAGTGGTAGTTTATTGAAGACACAAAACCTATAAAGCTGAAGCACCCGCTTCCCATCACCACAATCCTTATATACTAATCCCTCCCCCATGCAATGCCTGGAGAGGGTTGCATCCTGACTCAGCAATCCCAGTGAGTCTTTGCATTACCCAGAGTTCCCTGGGTATTACATCATACCCCAGAGTCTTATCTAGACCAAAGGTCATAGTCCCAGTATATTCAACTGCAAAGAAATAGAGCAAAGTTCATGGTTGAGTCATCTCTCTCTGACTCACCAACTCAGGTGAAAGTAGTAGGCTCATGGCAGGCTGGGATCTGTCTCTGGCCCCAGGCATAGAGATTCTAGCCCTGACAGTCGGACTTGCTGTCAGGTTCCGTGATTTTTGCCCCAGTTATTTGATCTGCATTTTGATGCTGCCTGGAAGTGCTTTGTGTCAAGGTCTTGCGTGACAAAAACTCTGTGCTAGACTAGCAAGAGTAGCATGATCTATTTCTCAGAAACAACTAAAATAGATTTCCTAAAGCTGCAAGAAGACTTTGAATTCATTGGAACCCTCTTTCAGACCGGATTTTAAGAAACGGAAAGTGGGGTAAGGAAGGATGTTGACCAATGTTCTCTAAAACCCACTAACATGCTTTCTCACATCTATCTCTCTCTCTCTCTCTCTCTCTCTCTCTTTTCTTCATAATATCCGGTCAGAAAACAGTCCTGGAGAACATGAATTGTTAAATGGTGGCCAAAAAAAAAAGCCAATGGGATTTTGGCCTGCCTTAGTCAAACCACACCTGGAATCACACTGTGTCCGATTCTGAGCACCGCAATTGAAGGGAGATGTTGGCAGGCTGGAATGTGTCCAGAGGAGGGCTACAAAAATGACCAAGGGTCTGGAGAACAAGCCCTGTGAGGAGCAGCTTAAAGATCTGGGCATGTTTAGCCTGAAGTAGAGAAGGCTGAGAGGAGACATGATGGTCATGTATAAATATCTGAGGGGAAGTCATAGGGAGGAGGGAGCAAGCTTATTTTCTGCTGCCTGGAGACTAAGATGCAGAACAATGGCTTCAAACTGCAGGAAATGAAGGAGATTCCACCTGAACATTAGGAAGAACTTCCTGACTGTGAGAGCTGTCCAGCAGTGGAACCCTCTGCCCCTGAGTGTGGTGGAGGCTCCTTCTTTGGAGGCTTTTAAGTAAAGGCTGGATGGCCATCTGTCGGGGGTGCTTTGAATGCTATTTTCCTGCTGCTAGGCAGGGGGTTGGACTGGATGCAGGGACGGTCCTACTGGTAGGCAAAGGACGCCGCTGCATGGGGTGCCATCTGGGTAAAGGGCGCATCCACCCGCCAGACAGCGTCCGGTCGATGTTCCGCGGCCGAAGAGGAGCCTGACGAGTAGTAGCGCTGCTGCAGAGACGCCGAGGAGAGCGGCGTGCTGGAGCGCAGGAAGAGGTTGCTCGTTCCGCCACCACCGGTGCAGTAAGAGCGCAGGGAGACCCCCAAGGAGGAAGAGGAAGTGCTGAGGAAGCGCGAGGAAGAGAAGAAAGCAGCGCCCACGCGGGGGGAGGAAGAGTAGGAGCCCAGCGCGGGGTCGAAGGTGCGGTGGTAGGAGGTGGAGGCACGGAGGAGGCAACACCCTGCCCTGCAAAGAGGCCGCCCTCTGGCTCTTTCCTTTGGCCCGGCTTGCATGGCGCCCCGATCCGCCCCTTCTTCTCCCCCCAAAATTAGAAGAAGAAGGGGCTCTCCTACCCATAATGTTTTTTTTGGGGGGCACCAAAATGTTGGGGGCGCCAAAATAATGTTCGCTTACCATTTAAAATTACCTTAGATCGTCCCTGACTGAATGGCTCATGAGGTCTCTTCCAACTCTATGATTCTATGCTTCTATGAGTCTATGGAGGGGTCTTGCAGGTCCCCTCCAACTCAATAGGGGGAGCATAATAATTGGATGTCAGGAGAGTTTGGATGGTGCCTTTCTACCCAGAAGAAGGGTTTCAGACTACATTTCCCTTGATGTTGTCTGTACTATAATTTCTGTTCCTGGGTTATACATGGCAGTTCCTAATTGGTTCTGACATAAAAACATGGTAAAAGTTTTTTTTTACGCTGCAAAAACTTTGTGTTTGCACAAGGGACATTGTCCTTGTATATATAGGACATTTTGTTGAGTCTCCATCGATTTAACACAGTTTCTACCACAAAAACAGAGTTTCTGGAATAAAACAATGGCTTTCAAAGTAAGGACCACACAATGAAACAAGAAATAACACTTTCAAACAAAGAACAGATTTTCTTTATTATTAAAAATAATTTAAATTAAAACTTTGAAAATTTTCCAAAAATCCATAGATAAGCGGAACATCTTGAAATTTTTTGAGCTTACAGTGGTTGGTTCGTAGCTTGATTGGTTCGTAGCTTTGGGCTGGAGTGTCACCAATATGCTGATGACGCCCATCTCATTCTAGGGATGGAAGGCCAGCCCAAATCCGCACCCGATAATTTCCATCGCTGGATGGCTGCGAGCCAGTAGGTTTATTTTATTTTTTTATTTTATTATTCGGGCTTCTATGCCGCCGACTCCCTGAGGCTCGCGGCGGCTTACAGGAGCCGAAGGGCACAGTAAAATACAGGCAATAAGCAGTTAAAAACAATTAAAAACAACAGCAGTATAGTAATTAATAACACAGTTAACACAATGAACAGCACATCATCCTCAGAAGAACGAATAGATGGCGGGGCATGGGCAGGACTTACTCACCAAAGGCCTGCTTAAACAGGTATGTTTTACAGGCCCGTCTAAACGGGAGCAAGTCCTTCATAGCCCGAGTTCCGCCCTAGCCTGAGCTTCTGGGTCACCGACAGAGGAAGGCCAACGTAGAGCGCGTTGCAGTAATCCAGCCTTGGGATGACTGTGGCTTGGATCACCGTGGCCAGATCGTTCGGGAGAGATAGGGGCCAGCCTCCTTGCCTGTCGCAGATGAAAAGCGATCTTGCTGACCGCAGAGACCTGGGCCTCCATGGTCAGCTGGGAGTCCAAATGGACCCCCAGGCTCTTTACGGAAGGCGATGGGCATAACACCGCACCGTCCAGGCTCAGAAGCTGGACATTAACATCACCCGGCGACCCAGCCACAAGATCTCGTCGCCGGATTCACCCTCAACCTACTGGCTCGCAGCCATCCAGTAACGGCTTCGAGGCAGTGTTGGAAATTATCGGGGACAGAACCCGGCCTGCCCTCCATCCTCAGAATGAGCTGGGTGTCGCCAGCATACTGGTGACACTCCAGCCCATAACTCCGCACCAGCTGTGCAAGCGGCTGCATGTAGATGTTAAATAACAGAGGGGAGAGAATGGCCCTGGGGACCCCACAGAGTAGTGGGGAGCCCTCGAGACCACCTCGCCCCTCCTCACACTCTGAGACCGCTGGTGGAGGAAGGAGGTCAGCCATTTAAGGTTGAAGGTGAATCCGGCAAAGACAGAGATCCTGTGGCTTGGTCGCCCGGCCGGTACGGAGGTTCAGCTTCCGACCCTGGACGGTGTGACGTTATGTCTGTCGTCATCAGTTAAGAGCCTCGGTGTTACTTTTGACCCTCAGCTGTCGATGGAGACTCACATCTCCACCATCAGCAGAGTGACGTTTTTTCATCTACGCCAGGCGAAGAAGCTGGCCCCCTATCTGTTCCGCCGTGACCTGTCCACAGTGGTCCAAGCTACGGTCATCTGAAGGCTGGACTACTGTAACGCTCTTTACATTGGCCTTCCTCTGTCGGTAATCCGGAAACTTAAGCTGGTGCAGAACGCTGCAGCTCGGTTGCTCACGGGTGTTCCGATGAGCTGCCATATCACACCCATCCTGCGTGAACTGCACTGGCTCCCTGTGGAATGCCGGATTACCTTCAAGGCCTTGAATGTACCTAAAGGACCGCCTTATCCCATACTGTCCCAACAGATCCCTACGCTCAGAGATGCAAAATCTCCTTGTGGTCCCAAGTTCCAGGGTTTTCCATCTGACCGCAACAAGGAGAAGGGCTTTCTCGATCATAGCTCCAATCCTCTGGAATGCGTTGCCCTTCGAAGTCCAGGCCCTTCAGAGTCTGTTAGCTTTTCGGAAGGCCTGCAAGACCCTACTGTTCCAACAGGCCTTTGGGTCTTAAATTGTTCGGCTTCTCCTGATACTACGTGTATTTTAGTGCTATTGTTCTTAATCCTGTATATGGTTTAAAAATGTCTGTTTTAATCCCTGTTTTATCTTGTAAGTCGCCCCGAGCCAACTGGGAGTGGCGACAAATAAATTTGAATAAACAAATAAATAATAAATGTGTTTTCCACTGTACGTAGCAAGTTTCACCTCAATAGCTTTAAAATGATGGAGATAGGAGCCCCTGAAGTTTCCCACGGACAGGGATGTTTTCCTTAGTGTGCATGCGCCATTAACAAAGTAATTATGAATTTTTGTTAATCTGGTTAGAGTTCTGAAATTTTCACCTCCGAAACATTAGAAACACTTTAGAAATGAAGCACCAGCGCCCCCTAATTTTGTATGCACTTTAGAACAATTTTTAATGCATCACACATGCCTAGTAAATGGCTAGACCTTGGCAAGACTACAGAATATCTACTTGCTGAAATGTCCTCTTTTGCCAACAATGAAATATACAGAGGGCCCTTAATTTTCACCGGGGTTTGGTTCCAGGACCCATAATTGGATACCAAAATTGATAGACCCTATCTATCTATCTATCTTTCTATCTTTGCAGTCACTGTTCCGTCTTTCGGACAGCTGTTTTGTGTTACTCCCAAAGTTCTGGATGGCAGCATCCTCTTGCATTTTCCTTTAGGGTTGCCATAGACCCACTGGCACCCTGTTTAGTTAATCATTTACAGGTTTGCAGCCAGTTTTGCAAAGCTTGCTGCTAGAGCCTTGCAAAATGTATCCCTTTGGTTTGGGGTCCGCCCCTTTTTTCCCTGGGGATGTGTTCTCCATTTGGAGATCCCTCTTTAGTCTTCTCCAGGCTAGAGAACGACTCAGATGTGCCTTGGTCAAGCTAGGTCAGCTCAGATAGGCCATTGTAAGTACTGGGATCTTCTAACTACCTTAACTTTGTGTTGTTGTAGTGTGGATAGCTAGCCAATTTACTTTTCTATAGTCCTGTACTATCCTGCTGTATTTTTGGGGGCTATCTGGCTGCAACCGTCACTAGTTTTGCCTACAAAACTGACTTTGCGCTTAGATCAGTGTTTTTCAACCTTTTTTGAGCCGCGGCACACTTTTTACATTTACAAAATCCTGGGGCACACCACCAAGCAAAATGGCACAAAATGACACTCTAATACATATAGTTAATATGTTTTTAAATGTATTTATACACTCAGTGTGAAACCTGGGCCTGTTTCGATGAACACAACATAGATGTCCTGGCAGGAATGGCAGAAAGACACACACGAAGGTCTTGCTCAACAACTGGGAGTTATAGTTCACCCCCAATCAAAGAGCATTCTGAACTCCACCAATGATGGAATAGAATCAAACTTCCCACACAGAACTATCATAACCAAGAGAAAATACTGTAAGAGTTTGGTGGGCATTGACCTTGAGTTTTGGAGTTGCAGTTCACCTATATCCAGAGAGCACTGAGAAGGGGAGGGAGGAAGACGTGGGGTGAGTCTGCGCAGTAGCGCCCGCACGGGTCACGTCTTCCTCCGTCCCTCCTCCCACAGAAGTGGCAGCGTGAGCAAAGCAAGGCAAAGCAAGCAGAGCGAGGCTGGGAAGAAGGGAGCCCAAGTGGAGAAGAAAAAGTGTTTGGCAGGAGGGGGAAGAAAGGGTATTGGAGGTTCCCATTTCCCACGGCACATCTGACGATCGCTCACGGCACACTAGTGTGGCACGGCACACTGGTTGGGAAACACTGGCTTAGATCGTGGAAGATCCGTTCTTCCTAAACAGCCAGCCAGAGTCAGGATAGGGAATATCCCCGGATTTCCTTATCATAGGTGGTAGCAAAGGGGGATTTTTCAATCTTTGTCCCAGTAACCAAGTATATAGAAAGGAACAAGCCTGTGTTCTGTTTTTGCAACCATTAAGATCTGAACCAAGTCTGCCAAGGACTTTGCTTGAATAAAGTTTGTGTCTGTTTTTCAACCTTAACCTGAAGTGGTTTTTGGGACCCCTGAGCTCCGAAAAGAAGGCACCTGCAGTCCCCCAGTTTATAGAGAGAGGCACATTAAAGTTCTATTTTTTAAGTGCCTGTTTGTGACGGCACAGTCACGCCTAGGCCTAAAGGGAGTGTGTAGCACACCAGTTCTCGTTTGTGCCTGGTGGGCAGGGGGCAGCACCGGGGGTCCCACTAGCATTGGAGCCAGTTGATTCGGAAGAGGATTTGGAGGGGCTAGAAGAAGGGGAGTTTGAGACAGCTGGGCCTTCTTCTCCCACAGAAAGCCTGGCCTGGGATGACGGCTGGCCTGACCATACGAACAGCAGGAAGGCCAGTTGGAATTGAAAAGCACTGATAGTGAAGATTATGAGCGGCCCGGGGGGAGGCTCAAGAGAGGATGTGGGAACAACTGAAGGAGAGGCCCGGGAAGCAGATGGGGAGTTCGACTCTCACGAAGATAGGGAAGCAGGTGCTGGGAGGCAAGGTCGAACCTTTGATAGGAGACGGAGCATTGAGGCTAGCAGGAGGGGTTGGTTCCACAGCCTAGACCGACCGAGGGCTCGCAGCACAGATTGGAGGAGGAGAAGCCTAGAGCGTCGGGGGCCTCGTCAAGGGGATTAAGTATAGGATCCGTGGGAACGAATCCTCAGTACTTCGGCCACGTCTCACCTATGCAGATGTGTAGCGAAGCCAAGACCACGTAGCTAAGTTTGGGGCTAGTGGCCTGCCAAGTAGAGTTTTGCCTTGTAACCTTGCTTTGTTCCTGATCTGCTAGTCAAGCAGAGCTTGCCAGGTTTTTGGATATACTGCCAAGTTTGCCTTTTGGACTATACCTTTACTTTTGGATTATTTGATATTTTTATGGACAATTACCTTTTCGACAGAGTGACCGAGTGAATTGCTGTGAAGATCCTATGCCCAGGGGACGCAGATGCCTTCCTCTATGGGAGAGGGTCCCAAATCTCCACAGACCAAAATTTCTTGAGAAAGTTAACTGGATTTATTTCTTACAAGGCACAAAGCTGTAGGTGCCTGGCTCTTAAATTAATTACAAAGTCCAAATATTTGCAGAACTCAAAAAACAGGCTTAGAGTCTCTTTCTTCAGTCTGTGGAAGATGGATGGTGATTGCCTCTCCTTCTCTTTGTCTCTGGTCAGCAGCCATGGATAGTAGACAGACCACAGCCACTGGATTCCTATAAGGTGAAGTGCGAGTCCTTCCTATTTTGAGTCTAGGGCTGTCGAAGGCGGCCAAAGTTCCACATCCTTCACCCAGGCCTTCCGACATGCCCAGTATGGATGGGTGGACTCTGGCAGGATTTATATATTAAAAGAAGGAGGCAGGCTGGAGCTGACTGCCCCGCAAAACTCAGCCATACGTCCCTGGCAGACACTGAGCAAACAGAGTGGTCTCCCCCCTTTTATAACCTTTAAAATTGGAGGGAAATCCTGAGACACTGATTGGATGGGACTCTGGGATGATTTTTGGAGGGAAAATCCTAGGTGGCGATTGGGGAAGACTATGAGGAGATATTTGGAGGGAAAACTAAGAGGCTGAGCCCCTCCCACCCAAGAAAAACAACAATCCCAGCCCAAAAAACTATAAAGAAGCCTGTTAACAGTGACAAGGCCTAGCAAACATACAAAATATGTAATCCTACACTTTCAATATGAATAGGCCAAGGTTTGCGCAGGATGCAACACTATCTATCTATATAAAACTAGCTGTACCCGGCACGCGTTGCTGTGCCCTATTTAGGAGATGTGAGAAAGTCTGAATATGTAAGGGTTGGAAATGATGTTACTTATGGTCTTGGTGGGGTCATGTAGGCATGAATTGCGCACTTTCTACGTGTGCTCCACATGATGTCATCTGGAAGCATGAGTTGTATTGTCTTCTATAGCGAAGGAAGTGTTTTGATTCTGGAGTGTGTCCACTCAGCAAAGTCTGTAGTGGTTGTGGAGGAGTGGCAAGTGGTGGTAGAGAGACTTTACCGGCTAGGCAGCACATTCCTGTTGTTTCTGCTGGGTATTTCAGGGCTTTGCAGTGTGTGCAGATGTGTGTTAGGGTGCCAATGTCGGCCTCTGGCGCCATGCTGTAGTCTTCTGCAGCGTTGTATCTGAAGGCTAGGCGGTGGAATTGGTTGTGGTGTTTTTGAAGTTTGTTTTCTGTGTTGCAACGTCATGTTTCTGCGCTCCTTGCGCGCTGCTGTTGTGTTGCATTTCTGCGTCTTTGTTGTTCCTGGCTGCGCGCTTCTTCTTGTCGTGCAGTTCTTTGCATTTGGTTCTCAGCTGTGCGTCGTGCAGTGACCTGTTGTCTGTGTCTCTGCTGCGCAGTGTGTTTCTGTTCTGGCGTTTGTTCTGCCCATTTTTGTTTGATGTATGTAGCGTTGTGAGTGTGTCGTCCAATGCTGTTGTTTTTATAAGGCATGGCTTGTCTTTTGGGTCAGTTTCTGTCTGTGTGGAAGGAAGGAATGGTTTTTGTTTGTGGTGGTGGTAGGTGTTGTGTGTACGGGGTCCCGTAAGGTTGGTGGGATGGGTTGTGATTGGAAGTTGTGTTGTGTTGTGTTGTGTGGGTAGGAATTGCTGGAGAATTGCTCCCTCATAGAGTTTGGTTTTGACAGTTTAACCCTCAAACACCAACTGACAACTGAAATCTCTCAGCATTCTATCCTAGCCTTGGATGGCTCCTGCCAGCATTGCTATGGTTACTCTTCCTCTCTGCATTTTGTGTGGGCCGATGTCGGCCAATGGCATTTGCTGGCAGCCGCGGAGGATGCTGGGAAATGTAGGGTTTTTTTACTCATTGTTTTGGGGGCCTTTTAGGTTTTTTGGGGGGGAGTTTCTTTGCTACAAACGTACCTTGCTTGAGGCCTATTTCTGTTGGCAAGTTTGGTGTTTCTGCGTTGTAAGGTTTCTCTGTTTGAGGTAGTCTTCCCATGACGGCTCTTCCTATATATAATAGATCCTTCATGTCGTCCTGACAGGCTTATAGACAAAGAAGTGTCAACAAGGGGTGAACCTATCAATATCAACAAGCTCACAGTGAAAATACGTTCCAACGATGATAAATGTAGTCTATACACAATATATCATGAAAATATGCAATGCTGTATTAGCACAAACAATGTTACAAAATACATGCAAGTCTATCCAAGACATAAACATAGCGGACGGACTGAACCCCTCGCTTCTTGCATAATCACTGTGGCAATGCAGATAATATACAATGTAAGTGATACACAAAAAGAAACACTGTTCAAACAGTAAGCAAACCTCCACGAAGTATGGGAGGTAGTCCCGGAGAAGCGATAGTTCAAAGGGTGGTCCCCCGCGGCGGCGCGCGGTTCAGAAGGGAAGCAGCGGCGTGGAACTCCGGCGGAGATGCAGAGCCGCGTTCCAAAGGGAGCGAGATTGCCGGCGTGCGCCGGAAGTGAAGCCAGAAAGCGATATGGTGTTTACAGCAGCGACTGTCGTGCTATGGGGCGCTCGAGTAGGAGCGCGGTACCCAAATTAAAGGGAGAGCCGGGACAGTGCCAAACGGCCGAGGTTTCTCCAAGGCGCCAAGGATGTATTTTGCCATTTTCGCATCATACAGACGCTTCATCAGGGCGCGTCGCTATGTGGGTGAATCTAGGCAAATCAAACAAGGAGCATCACAGATGGATCATTCATATGGCTGAACGCGGCTCTGCATCTCCGCCGGAGTTCCACGCCACGGCTTCCCTTCCGAACCGCGCGGCGCCGCGGGGACCACCCTTTGAACTATCGCTTCTCCGGGACTGCCTCCCATACTTCGTGGAGGTTTGCTTACTGTTCGAACAGTGTTTCTTTTTGTGTATCACTTACATTGTATATTATCTGCATTGCCACAGTGATTATGCGAGAAGCGAGGGGTTCAGTCCGCCCGCTATGTTTATGTCTTGGATAGACTTGCATGTATTTTGTAACATTGTTTGTGCTAATACAGCATTGCATATTTTCATGATATATTGTGTATAGACTACATTTATCATCGTTGGAACATATTTTCACTGTGAGCTTGTTGATTTTGATAGGTTCACCCCTTGTTGACTTGTCTTGTATAAGCACCCCCCTTCCTTTTCCTTTGTGACACTGTTTATAGACAAAGAAACCACACAAGGCAGACACACAAAAACAGCCCACATACCCAGAAAACCCTACGAGGTACGTTTACCACAAAAAAAAACCCAAAAAGGAGACAACGGCCACAAATCCAAACAAACATTATGGACTACAACTCCCATGATCCCCACGCCGCCACCCTCTGGCAGTTTAGAGTGTTGGAATGTTGGTGGTGCTGGCCACTCAGAGGCGTTATGCAAAACAGGCAGGTAATAAAAGGCAATACAAGAGGTAGCAGCTGGTGAAGGGACTAGCAAAAGGAAGGAAAAAATGGTAGGGGGGAATGGAGGGAGGGAGACAAGGGGAGCCAGAACTGATACAGAAAGGGGAGGGATGGCAGGAAGGAGGAAAAGGAAAGAAGGAAGGGAGGGAGAAGAGGCAGGAGGACAGAGGGAAGAGAAAAGCTGAGGGATGAGGGGGAGAGGGAAGAAAGTATAAAAGGCAGGAAGGGATGTTACTGTTGGTCTTCACGACATGCACACACATATGTACATATAGACATGCACACATACACACATGCACTGAAATATACACATGCACACATACATACACACATCTGTACTTACACATATCTACACATATACATGCATATACATATACAAAAACACACATATACATAAGTACATACACATACACAAAAACACATATGTATACATAGACACAAATCCATATACTGTATATGCATACATACACACACACAACACATCTATATAGACTGGGACACAGGTAAGAGAAAAAGCCACAGCAGCGCGTGGTCGGGTTCAGCTAGTGTAAAATTTTGTTCCTTATATAACATAGACAAATTGTGCTTTTTTCAGATGTTTTCAAGTCATGGTTGGTGGAATCCTTGGATGCAAAATCTGTGGATATGGAGGGCTGGCTGTATAGGAGCTTTGTCTTCTTTTTCATATGGTTGTCCTTCCTCCAGATTTGCAACTCGGTTTGTTACTGAAGGATATGTTACTCATAATAGTCTAGTTACACTACTATTGATTGTAGTAGTCAGGGCCGTAGCCAGGATTTTGGTTCGGGGCTGAGTTTGGTTCGGGGGGCTGAGACTGGGTGGAAGAGGGTTTACCCTAGGAAATCTTTTGTATTGTTATCCCAATAACCCCATGAAGGTGGGATATAATTTATTTTATTATTTATTATTCGGGCTTCTATGCCGACTCCCTGAGGCTCGCGGCGGCTCACAGGAACCGAAGGTACAACTACACACAAGCAATGCGATAAAACATCTAAGACAATTAAACAGTTAAAACAGCAAAATACAAAACCCCCAGGTACAGTTCAGAAATTAGATAGCGTGACACCCCAGGACAGCGGCTAAAGCGGAACATGGGCAGGACCTACTCACCGAAGGCCTGCTTAAACAAATAAGTTTTGCAGGCGCGTCTAAACGGGAGCAGGTCCTTTATAGCCCGCGTTCCAGCCGGGAGGGCGTTCCACAGTGTAGGAGCTATAACGGAGAACGCCCTCCGGCGAGTAGATGTCAGTTTAGCCGATTTCGCCGAGGGTATCTCTAACAAATTAGCATCCTCGGAGCGTAGTGATCTCATGAGTCGGTCCCTCAAGTACGCTGGCCCCAGGCCATGCAAGGCCTTAAAGGTAAGAACCAACACCTTGAAGGAGATCCGGTGCTCGATTGGGAGCCAGTGCAGATCCTGCAAAACAGGTGTGATGTGGCGGCCTGCTGGGGTTCCAGACAGGAGCCGGGCGGCAGTGTTCTGCACCAGCTTGAGCTTCCGGGTCGCCGACAAAGGAAGGCCAACGTAAAGCGTACAGTACTCCAGCCTTGAGATGACCGTAGCTTGGATCACCGTGGCCAGGTCATTCCGGGAGATATAGGGGGCCAGCCTCCGAGCCTGTCGCAGATGAAAAAAAGCAACCTTGCTGACCGCGGAGACCTGGGCCTCCATGGTCAGCTGGGAGTCCAGATGGACCCCCAGGCTCTTAACGGAAGGCGATGGGCATAGCGCCACACCGTCCAGGGTCGGAAGCTGTACATCTACACCACCTGAGCGGCCCGACCACAAGATCTCCGTCTTCGCCGGATTCGCCCTCAACCTACTGGCACGCAGCCATCCAGTAACGGCCTCGAGGCAGTGTTGGAAATTATCGGGGATGGATCCCGGCCTGTCCTCCATCCTCAGAATGAGCTGGGTGTCGTCAGCGTACTGGTGGCACTCCAGCCCATAACTCCGCACCAGCTGTGCAAGCGGCTGCATGTAGATGTTGAATAACAGAGGGGAGAGAATGGCCCTTGCGGAACTCCACAAACTAATGAGGAGCCCTCGGAGACCACCTCGCCCTCCTCACACGCTGAGACCGCTGGTGGAGGAAGGAGGCCAGCCATTTAAGAACTGTCCCCTCACTCCAGCCATGGCCAGGCGGTGGATCAGTAGATTGTGGTCGACCGTGTCAAACGCTGCCGTGAGGTCCAATAACACGAGCAGCGCAGACCCGCCTTGGTCGAGCTGGCAGCGGAGTTGATCTGATATAATGAGCATGATGATCAGATCATGATATGAATAAACATAACAGTTTAAATAATGTACCAGTAAGGCCTTCTCGCGGACCACCCTGAGAATTTGGGGGGGGGGGGCTGAAGCCCCCTTAGCTCCCCCCCCCCTGGCTACATGCCTGGTAGTAGTGCATGCAAAGTAGTATGTGCCTTTTGTTTAATTCAAAATTTGGGTTTTTTAAATGTGCTTTACTCACTAAATACAAAAGGTTATATCTTGCTATTCTTCTTCTTGCTAAAATTTTGACATTTTACTATGCTTTTGATTCCACAATGAAGTGGGAATTTATCTATATCTGGACATTACTTGTCCTTAATTTTTGTGGATGCATAAGGCAGTCTTTCTCAACCAGTGTGCCGTGGCACACTAGTGTGCCGTGACGGACCTCCTGCTGTGCCGCGAGTAAAGCTCTCTGCCCCCCTCCCCCCCCCCCTCCTGCCGAACTCCTGCTGCTTGGGGAAGGAGGAAGGGCCGAGCAGTGGCGAAGAAAAAGAAGGGACCGGGGCGCCGCCTCATTCGGCCGTTTCCCCAGCCAGCCTCCAATCCGCCATGACTCCCACCATGACTCTCGCTCCTCGCTCGCTGAAGTCGCGTGGAGGAGCCCCGCCCACTGAAGCCCGTCCACTGCTCATGCTCCTCCTCTGTAGGAGAGCTGAAGCTGGGGGGAGGGGGCGGGCCATGGCGCAGCCTGACTCTGCCCCCTCCCCTGGCTTCGGCACTCCCAGCAGCTGCTCCAGCCTTGAGGGGAAAGTGCCAAGCCAGCATTGTGCTGGCTCTGGCACCGCTGGCTTGGCACTGCTGGAGCAGCTGCTGGGAGAGGTGAAGCCGGGGTAGGGGCGGGGCATGGCACAGCCTGGCTCCGCCCCCCCGGCTTTGGCACTCCCAGCAGCTGCTCCCAGCAGGCCACCAACCCCAGCCGTTTTTACTGTGTTAGAGTGTCATTTTGTGTCATTTTGGTTGGTGATGTGCCCCCTGATTTTTTTAATGTTAAAAGTGTGCCGCGGCTCAAAAAAGGTTGGGAAACACTGGCATAAGTAAACGAAATGCCAATGTGATTTGTTAGGGGGGAAATTCCTTAGTTGTAGCTTGCTCCTAACTATCACCTTAAAGAACCTTTTTGTATCTGTCCAAAGTTACTGGAAGGGTATCAGGATTGTGATGAGATTGGAAAAGGTGCATTTTTGCCACTGAAATTATTTTTTTAAAACCCTTTATATTGCTGTTAGTTTCTTCAGATGTTTTGCAACATGCACCCTGTAGCCCACAATTCTTGATGGTTGACCTAAAACTTTCCATAGTATGACTCAACATTTTTCCAGATTTCCTTCTATTTCTCATTTCCTTGTGTCATTGTGATGTCATAAGAGTCATCTTTTGTTTAATACCAAGGGTATGGGGTGGGGAATAGTTAGAAGGTTTTATTTCTTCAGTCTGTACTTTTCCAAACCCTTCGCTGAATGATATAATAGTTCTTTTTATAAAATGCTCTTTAGGTGTGGAAGACGCCAAGGTTTGATTTTTGGAATGTGAATACAAATAGAACAATATTTCCTAAGAGGCCGCTAGGGGGCAGGCTGTCATTTTATTTGGGGGGGGGGTGTTAAGGTAGAATGCAATACTCGACTCTACAAAAGCTGGGTTCCAGGGGGCTTTGATCCATTCTATATGCAATAAAGAATATTCAGGCACAAATAGTATTGTATCTGAATATTAAAACCCTTTCTCTCCCAGCTCCCTAAATATTGTGCGTGGATATGCATTTATTCTTGTAAGAATGCTAATTGCCGTGAATGATTGCAAAGAATGGTTCATCTCTCCTGGGGAAACGGCTTTGTTTCGAAACTCTTATGAGAGCTAGAAGTTCACCAGCTACGGCTAAGCAGTGTCTAGAGCAGGGCTGTCCAACTTCTACCGGCCCAGGGGCCTGAATTCCGGTCACTGATGACCTGGGGGGCCGTAGGGTCTGCCCCCGCCCTGGCTCTGCCCACTCCCCGGCGCCCTCTCCCCTTATTTTTATTTAATATTAAATATATTTAATTCCATCCCCCCTCCCCCCTTATTTTAATGTATCCCATCTCCCCTTATTTCACCTTATATATATTTAATTTTATATCCAATACATGAGGGGAGATGGGGGAGGGAATGAGGAACCCCTGCTTCGCCTACCTTTTCCAAACGCGCAGGATCCAGGAGTACCCGGACGACGAGAGAGGCAACGACCGACTGAGTCGAAGAAGGTCCTAATCGCGTCTGTGGGCCTCAGCGATCCAGTAGTAGAGTAGCCGAAGAGTATCGCGAGAATACGCAATCCACACGGGATTTCGCTGTCAACGCCGGCGTGATCTCGCGTTGACAGCGAAATCCCGTGTGGATTGCGTATTCTCGCGATACTTGCTCCGAACCCGGAAGTAGGTATTTTTAAAATTTTTACTATTTATTTTATTTTTCAATTTTTATTTTTTATTAAAAAGCTTAGGGGGCCGTAGCGAAGGGGCTGGGGGCCGTATATGGCCCCCGGGCCGCCAGTTGGACAGCCCTGGTCTAGACCAGGGGTGCTCACACTTTTTCAGCATGCGAGCTACTCTTAAAGCAACCAAGTGGAAAAGATCTACCTGCCCCCACGCGCTCCCACGCGCTCCCGCCGCCGCGTGCTCCCGCTGCCTTTGAAATCATAACACTTGTGGGAATTGTAGTTTCCCAAGGTTCTCGGTCCTTTTTGTCAACATTTTACAAGGTTTTAGTACATACAGCCCCCCCGGACCAAGATCACATAGCAATTAAAGCGGCGTGAAACCGCATCAACTCTATAGTGCAGATGTGATCACATGGTGGAGAGCTGCAAGGCTTACCGGCCGCCTCCACCTTGAAGTCTTTCGCAGCTGCAGTCGATGGAGAAGTGACCCGAGGGCACCGCCTGCTTCCTGTCTCGCTCCCATCCCAGCAGAGACAAAGGAGCGAAGGGAAGGTGCCGGGGTGCCAAGGCATGCCAGGAAATGTAGTCCCTCTGGCCCCGGCCCTCGCCCGGGGAGCCTGTTCCCAGCGACGCCTGCGAACGACGAATCCCAGCAACCTTTGCGGCCACCTAGAAGCGGCGGAGTCTCCCGCCTCACCAGCAGGGGGCGCTCCTGCCATGCGCATGCACACCCTGCGTGCACGCGTGCTCCTGCTGCTGGCTTCTGCTCTTGCGGTGCTTCTTCCGCCTGCGGGGCATTGCAGGAAGGAGGCAGGACCTCCAGAGGGAGCGCTCCGCCCTGCCTGTCTTGCCAGCAATGCCCCGCAGGCGGAAGAAGCACCGCGAGAGCGGAAGCCAGCAGCAGGAGCACGCGTGCACGCAGGGCGTGTGCACACATGGCAGGAGCACCCCATCCAGCTGGTGAGGCCTGAAGATCGACTGGATGTGGGCCGAAGATCGACCAGTCGATCGCGATCTATGTAATGAGCACCCCTGGTCAAGACACTTGTGCATGCTTATAGGAAATAAATAAATGAACACCTCCATATTTGCGAGTTTCATTTTTCAGATTTGGTTATTCATGGATTTGCTTAATATGTGTGACTCTATGGTCAACGTCCGATAGAAGTTGACTATAGAATGGTGCTGGAGGACCTGGAGACTTCTAGAAAGAATACTTCTGTAAGCATTTGTAAATCCTCCAGTGTTTCATTATTAACCTCTGATTGTAGAGTCACAATGAAGGGCTTAGAAATTCCTACAGAGATGTTGACTCGGGTAAAATAATATTTTAATGTGCAATTTTCCCACGTTCATACGGGTTCAGTGCCCTGGCCCCAGCAATGTACAGGGATAGGTGTAGAATTATTTTTTTGCTGATATTTCCGAAATGTCTTAACTTTTCAGAAAGCCTGAAAAATCTGCTGATGTGACTGCAGGACCTACAATTGCTGGTACATGTAATGAACTTGTCTCATGGCTTGATGAGTTGAAACCAAGAACTTTCTGATTGCAGAAAATATGATATGGTTTGCCACACCTTGTATCCTCCAGTAAATGGAGAGGAAATGGATTTTCCCAGCAATTGTGTGTTGTTATGAGCTATCCTTCTACTCCAAAGTAAAGGGGAAAGGGCTTAACAAACAACCTGAACATGTAAATTCTCCCTGAAACTGTTGTAGCAACCTGTATTTTACTATTTATCACTACACCATTGGCAACATGTACTAGCTAGGTTGTCTCCCATACCTTTCCTGGATTTTTAAATAGAATAACCATTTTTGCATGTACTCAGATACAGCCTGTAATGAAATTCAATATTTTCATATGGAAACTTCTTGCAAATGATCCCAGTCTGAGTATTCCTTTGTTTGAAGTCCACAGATAGAAAGACATGCTTCAAAAAAAGTGAAAATACTAACAGGCATATATGACAGCAAACAGTAACTTTTTTGTCTTTCTTTCCCCAACGTGATACTATTTACGTACTACTACCAAGGCAGTTAAGTCTGAGAATAAGGCCTGCTGAACCAGGCCCGGATTAACTTTTTGTGGCGCCCTAGGCCACACTTTGGAAGCCTCGCCCCCGGGGGCGGGGCTGCTTGCAGGGGGCGGAGCTGCTTGTGGGGGGGCGGAGCCACTTGCGAGGCGGGGCGGGCATCGGCTCCTCCCACCTTCCGACTCAGGCAGGCCATGTGGTACCCAAGCCGGCCTGGCAGAGCGGGGAGGCTTTGGGGAAGGAGGAGGAGCAGAACGAAGGAAGGAATCCTTCCTTCCTTCTGCTCCTCCTCCTTCCCCAAAGCGTCCCCTCCGCCAGGCCAGCTTGGGCGCCACGTGGCCTGCCTGAGTCGGAGGGTGGGAGGAGCCGACACACGTGCGCTGGGGCAGGCGCACAGCGCATTGGAGGCTCTGGGAGTGTGTAGGTGCTCCGCGCGCAGGTGCAGAAGCACCCAAAGATCGCCATTTTTAAAAAAATCATTTTTTTTAAAAAAAACAATTGGGGGTCCGGATTTGGCACCCCCCCCCCCCCCCAGGGCTACGCTCATAGGCTACGGCCTAGTGTGCCCTTATGGATGATCCGGGCCTGTACTGAACACAATGAAACTTAGGACAAATTCGATTGAAAGGCTCTGAGTTCCATCATTTGCTCCTTAACTGAATTTTCATGGTAAGAAAACAGAAAGAAGAGGCCATGAAAGGTTCACATATTGAAAATGCCATTTCCGGGTCCCTGATGAAGTTCTGCAAACGAGGCACGGCAATTGCATAATAAGAACTTTTGCTTCCGAGACTAAGAGGACTGATCTTGCCCAATGTTGAACTCCTGCTCCTGACATGGCAAAATAGAACAGGTGAAGACTTTCCCTGCACAGTTCATTTTCTTTCTTAATTAATTGCTCAGTGGGTACGTATCTTAGGGCAGTGTTTCCCAACCAGTGTGCCGGGGCACACTAGTGTGCCGTGAGAGATCATCAGGTGTGCCGTGGGAAATTGGAACCTCCATGAGGGGAGGGGGGAGAGTCTAGTGTGTTGAAGTATAAAAACCTTAAGAAACCAACCTCTATAAAGGCCCAAAATTACAAACACCCCCCCCCCCCATTGTCTACTTGGTCTCTCCCTCTCCATGCATCGGGAAGACCTGCCTCCCTTTCCCCAAGTAGTGACCTCCTCTTGCCTCCTGGGGGTTCTGTGTGGGAAGTTTGGCCCAGTTCTATCATTGGTGGGGTTCAGAATGTTCTTTGATTGTAGGGGAACTATAAATCCCAGCAACTAAAACTCCCAAATGTCAAGGTCTATTTCCCCTGAACTCCATCTGCATTCATATTTGGGCATATTGAGTATTCATGCCAAGTTTAGTCCTGATCCAACATTGTTTGAGTCCACAGTGCTCTCTGGATATAGGTGAACTACAACTCCCAAACTCAAGGTCAATGCCCACCGAACTCTTATAGTATTTTCTCTTGGTTATGGGAGTTCTGTGTGGGAAGTTTGTGTCTTTCTGCCATTCCTGCCAGGATATCTATGTTGTGTTCATCGAAACAGGCCCAGGTTTCACACTGAGTGTATAAATGCAATAAAAACACATTAACTATATGTATTACTGTGTTAGAGTGTCATTTTGTGTCATTTTGGTTGGTGGTGTGCCCCAGGATTTTGTAAATGTAAAAAGTGTGGCGCGGCTCAAAAAAGGTTGGGAAACACTGCCTTAGGGAAAATCACATGAGCAACGCCAGACATGTTTGGTTAACAGCTGTATCTTACTAACAGATGCTTACTCTGGATTGTTGAGGTTTCTCCCAAAAAAGAGAGAGAGAAGGGGGAAAAGAAGGAGTGAAAGTCAGGACAAACTTGTCACATTGGGATATAATCTGTTTATTAGGGCTGTTTCCGAATTTCGGAAGTTTTTTGCCCACTTCCGACTTTTGAAGCCATTTCAAGAGCAGCCCTCCCAACAGGAATTCTGAATTCCAAATTTTGGAATTCCGAATTTTGAATTTTGGAATTCCGAATTTTGAATTTTGGATATCATTTCCGAATTTTCTTGCTGATTTCTCATTGTCTGATGGCTAACAGCTGACTCTACCTTCTGCTGATTTTTTTTGCCCATTCTTGAAAGTGGACGCCATTTTTGAAGACTTCCAAATTTCGGAAATACTTCCGAATCAATTCCGAATTCCCCCCCCCCAAAAAAAATCGGAAGTCTATCACATCCGAAGCTAAATCGCAATCAACATCCAAATCGACTTTTGAAGCACTTTTTAAATTTCAGAAACAGTCCTAATGTTTATATCAGAATGCACCCCATATTTTCTTAGGACTGAATGCATACTGTATTGAGATGGGATGCCTACTCCCCTCATCACACGTGATTATTACGGTTCTTATGATTTGAAAATACTGCGCTTTGACTCATCACCACGGAAAGCTGGCTCCTCTCATCCATTCTGTTGGGTTCATCCCTGCACTGTTCAAGCCTTTGGTCGTTTCAAGTTTCCAGTCATCAAAGACAGGGCTTAGGGAACCCCTTCCTTCCCCCGCATGCCTAGAGCAGTGTGTCCCAACCACTGTAGGGGAACTATAAATCCCAACCAGTGTGCCGGGGCACACTAGTGTGCCGTGAGCGATCAGCAGGTATGACGTGGGAAATTGGAACCTCCAGGATGGGGGGAGGGGGAGTCTAGTGTGTTGAAGTATAAAAACCCTAAGAAACCTACCTCGATAAAGGCACAAAATTACAAACACCCCCCCCCCCCGTTGTTTACTTGGTCTCTCCCTCTCCATGCATTGGGAAGGCAGCCTCCCTTATCCCAAGTAGAGACCTCCTCTTGCCTCCTGGGGGTTAAGTGTGGGAAATTTGGCCCAGTTCTATCATTGGTGGGGTTCAGGATGCTCTTTGATTGTAGGGGAACTATAAATCCCAGCAACTACAACTCCCAAATGTCAAGGTCTATTTCCCCCGAACTCCATCTGCGTTCATATTTGGGCATATTGAGTATTCATGCCAAGTTTGGTTCTGATCCAACATTGTTTCAGTTCACAGTGCTCTCTGGATATAAGTAAACTACAACTCCAAAACCCAAGGCCAATGCTCACCAAACTCTTATAGCATTTTCTCTTGGTTATGGGAGTTCTGTGTGGGAAGTTTGTGTCTTTCTGCCATTCCTGCCAGGATATCTATGTTGAGTTCATCGAAACAGGCCCAGGTTTCACACTGAGTGTATAAATACATTTTTAAAACATATTAACTATATGTATTACTGTGTTAGAGCAGTGGTTCTCAACCTGGGGGTCGCGACCCCCAGGGGGGTCGTTTGGTCATTTTCGGGGGGTCGTGAAGCCTCCTTGGCTGGCCCCACCCCCTCTAAAATGGCTGCCGACCCCCCGCCGACTCCGCTGCAGCCGGCCAAATGGCATTCCTGGTAGGCTCCTTCTGCTGCTTTTCCCACCGATCTGTGGGTAGTCAGGAGGAGGAGTTTTGGAGGAAAAAGGCAGGGGGGAGAAGACGCACCCTCTGTTCTCGCCTCCTGTCCCGCGCGCTATTCCCTCAGCCTCCTTCCCCTTCCCCAGTGAACCACAGGTAACTAACCAGGGCTTTGACACACGAGCAGTTCCATCCTTCAACGAGCCCTGCTCCAAAAGTTAGCAAAGAACCCAGGAGGTGTGGAAACGGGGGCCGAGGCTGTCCTTGCGCTGCTTTCGTGTGCAAACAGCCGCCTCGGCCTCGCCATTTGACCTTCCGCTGCCTCTCCAAGCGAGGGGAAGCAGCAGCAGCAGCAACTCTGAGTGCCGTCTCCTCTTTGCTCTGCTCTGCTGGGACCCCCATCTCCCTGCCTTTCTCCCTCTCCACTCCCTCTGAGCTCTGCCTAAACTCTCGCTTCACCCTCCTCCTCCTCCCTTTTCTCGCTAGCCCAGAGCTGCAACATTTTAGCCAGAGATCTCTCTGCAAAAACACAGCAGAAGAACCCTCGTAGAAAAAACTAGAAGAGAGCCTCCTTTTCCCTTGTAGATCTCTCTCTCCCCCTTTCTCTTCCCCAGGAAAGGGACCGGGAAAAGAGGAGCCCAAAGGCAGGGAGAGGGAAACACTCACTACCTCGCTTTCTCTCTCTTAACACACACAGGAGGAGGAGGAAATGGGGGGGGGGATTAAAAGGACACAAGGCTGTTTATCCCCAACATGCTGCCTGGCCTCAGACCCTAAAAAGAGGACTGCCAACCCGTGGCTGG
This sequence comes from Anolis apletophallus, assembly GCA_030556195.1. Classification (NCBI taxonomy): domain Eukaryota; kingdom Metazoa; phylum Chordata; class Lepidosauria; order Squamata; family Anolidae; genus Anolis; species Anolis apletophallus. The sequence continues at coordinate 146,581,212 of JARBWK010000005.1, read as the reverse complement.
CATGTCTTTGTCAGTTTCACCTCTGAAACCCTCAAACTAAATGGCACAAATCGAAGGGAGGAAGGAGGGAAGGCAGGCAGCGAAGAAAGAAAGGTTTGGATGTGGAAAGAGGGAGAAAATAATGAAGGGGAACCGAGGAGGGTTGAGAGAGGCAAAGGAGGGCACTCACGTGAAGAAGGAAAGAGCTTGGGCTCCTCCTAGCATCCCCCCCTCCTTTTGATCGGGTTGAGGGAGAGAGAAAAGGAGCCAAGGCGAGAGGTTGGAAGGAGGGGAAGGGGGGGGGGGGAGGTGCCTGGCTTGGTTGCCTTCTTTTGGGTCGCTCGCGCACCTTCCTCTCCCCAGTCCTTCTCACTTCCTCCCTTCCTATTCCAGTTTCCCCATATTTTCCAACACCCCTTTCCCACTCGTGTCTTTCATTTTTCTAGCTTCCCCAGTCTTTACTATACCCAGCCCCTCTCTCCCACTATTCCAGCTTCCTTTCCACTTCAGCCTTTCCCAGTTTCTATTTCAGTCTTGCCCCTTTCCCTACTAGTTTCACACTTTCTCATCTTGTTTCTCACCCCAGTCTTTCCCACTTTTCCACCCCCCTTCCCCCACCACTTCAATCTATCCCACTTGCCCCTTGCCACTTCAATCTTTTCACCATTCCAGGCTCTCCTTTGCACCCCGTCTTGCTCATCATGCAGTCTTCCTTTCCCCATTCCAATCTTTTCCAACTGCTCTACTTTACCTCCCCAATTTCCTCAGCTTCTCCCAAGTCTCTCCAGTATTTTCTGTTGATGATGGGAGTTCTATATGCCAAGTTTGAGTCAATTCCATGGCTGCATGAGTTCAGAATGCTCTTTAATGGCAGGAGAACTATACATCCCAGTAACTCTCAAATACCAAGGTCTGTTTTCCTCAAGCCTCTCCAGTATTTTCTGTTCATCATGGGAGTTCTGTATGCCAAGTTTGTTTCAATTCTATTGTTGTAGTTCAGAATGCTCTTTGATGGCAGGGGAACTATTAATCCCAACAACTCCCAAATGCCAGGAAAATAACCCCAAAACTCTCCACTGTTGATTATGGGATTTCTGTATGCCAAGCTTGTTCAATTCCAGTATTTTCTGTAGGTCATGGGAGTTCTGTGTGCCAAGTTTGGTCCAGGCCTGTAATTTGTGGGGGATCTCGGTGGTCTGTGGAAGTCAGAGCTGAATTGGTTGAATATACTGCAAATCCCATCATCCATTGTCCATACTCCCCCAAACATTGTTTTTGTGATTAATCACTATGCTTTAATTAGGTTCAATTTGTAACAATGAAAATACATCCTGCATATTAGATATTTGCATTAGAATTCTAAGTGTAGCAAAATTATTTATGAAGTAGCAACAAAAATATGGTTGGTGGTCACCACAACATGAGAAATCTTATTTAGGGGTCACGGCATTAGAAAGGTTGAGAACCACTGTGTTAGAGTGTCATTTTGTGTCATTTTGTTTGGTGGTGTGCCCCAGGATTTTGCAAATGTAAAAAGTGTGCCGTGGCTCAAAAAAGGTTGGGAAACACTGCTCTAACACAGTAATACATATAGTTAATAGGCATGAGAAAAATGAAACGGAAATTAAAAGGATTCGTAAGAGATTCGTATGTAATGGGACTTTTGAGGTTTTACGTATCGCTGCCGCGATCCCGGAAGTAGACTTCCTTTTACGGTCCGTGAGGCCAACAATTTGCGTTAGGATCATAAGAAATTCTTAAGTATTAATTAATTAATTATTGTACTACTCACTTCTCCCTGTCTTCTCCCCCTCATTTCCTTCCCGCCTTCATTCAGCTTCTTCTTTTTCCCGCATTTCTATGAGGAACTGGAAGTGACACTGCTGCTAGGTAGGCTAGGCAATGCATTCTGGAAAGTGTAGTCCTCCAGGCTTCCCCTCCTTCTCTTCCCCGTTGCTCTGCTGCCATGCCCCATCGCAGGGGCCTGCTTCACACACACACACACACGCTCGCGCTTCTCCTCCTCTCTCTCCCTGCGCTCTCTCAGATGCTTCTCTTCCCCATTGCTCTGCCATGCCCCATTGCAGGGGCCAGCTGCAGCCCTCCAGGTACGTGTTTTGGACTTCAACTCCCACCATTCCTCACAGCCTCAGGCCTCTTCCTTTTCCTCTCAGCCTGGGCAAACTTGGGCCCTCGCTCCCTCAGGATCGGGTGAGAGAGGCAGCGAGGAGCGAGGGGGCTCCTCCTCCTTTTCTTTGCTGCTTCCAAGAATAGAATACCCTCCCTCCCTCCCTTCCTCCTTCCCTCCCTTCCTCCTTCCCTCCCTCCTTCCTATTTGGAGAGTCCCATCTAGAATTCAGTGTGGTTTATTCAAGTTTTGGCCTACAACTCCCAGAAATCCCAGCCAATTTACCAGCTGTTAGGATTTCTGGGAGTTGTAGGCCAAAACCATCTGGAATGCGCATGCTCTGGCATACGAATTACTAACGAATTTCGTTAGTACTTAAGTTACATTTCCGAAATTTTTGGGAATTTTTTTGTAAGTCTTTGATATACTAATCAAAAAAAAAATCCCCCCCCATTTGATATAAGAATCGCCATTTTAGGATTCTAAAACATGCCTAATAGTTCATATGTTTTTAAATGTATTCATAATGCTTCCATCTCTTTTTAAATTCAGTTGCGTTTAGAAAAAAGGGATTTTCCACGTAGAGTCTGAAATAGGAACCAGGTCGAATGAGAGTGAATTGTAGCTTTAGATTTTCCTTGTCTTGTGGTTTAGCCCAGCCTATAATGATGAATTTATTTTTTGCATACTGCACACGTTATTACTGAACACACATCTATGGGCAAATTTCCTGTGTGGTTTTTTGTAGACTGGCCTCTGTTGTGTAATAACAGATATTGATTCACTGCCTGATGTTTTACTCATTGTGTGTTCACCTTTGCACGCAATTATTTGCCTATGTATTGTTAATTATATGCTTTGCATCTATTCCAATTCATAAATTACAACTGCATTATCAAAAATGTGGGTCCAAAAGAAAATGGAAGTTAATGAACTTCTTAAGAAAACTATTTAGAGAGGCCTTGCTCTGTTGCAAGAATAAGCTTGCTCGGGAGTTCTTCCTGTCAATCTACAGTAGATTATTTCCTGTTGTTGCTGCTACATTCGATCTTTTGTTATTCAGATGGAAATCACAATTTCATCATTATCTTCAAAGGAGGAAAAGACACCCGTCATGCCTGGAAATGCCCCACAAATGCATGCCTTCTCACATTCTTAGGCCCCAATGATTTAATGCAGGGTAACATCTTCCCTGGAGGTGTTTTCTGGAGATTTTCTGGAAGAAAATTCGGAGAGTGCCTGGGACCGCAAGAAGATCAAACCAGCCCATACTCCAGAAAATAAAGCCCGACTGCCCACTGGAGGGAAAGATATTAGAGGCAAAGATGGCAATGTAATGAGAAGACCGGAAAGCTTGGAGAAGCACCGGGAATGTGAGGCAGCTGGCTAAGTGTCAGCTGCATAAGATCTCTCTGACCAGTAGGTCAGGAGTTCGAAGCCTGCCCGGGTCAAGGTGGGTGCTCGACCTTAAGTGTAGCCTGCTTTCGACCTTTGCAGCCCGAAAGACAGTTGCATCTGTCAAGTAGGAGATTAAGGTACCGATTAAGGCAGTGTTTTTCAACCTTTTTTGAGCCGCGGCACACTTTTTACATTTACAAAATCCTGGGGCACACCACCAACCAAAATGACACAAAATGACACTCTAGCACAGTAATACATATAGTTAATATGTTTTTAAATGTATTTATACACTCAGTGTGAAACCTGGGCCTGTTTCAATGAACACAACATAGATATCCTGGCAGGAATGGCAGAAAGACACAGACAGAACTCCCATAACCAAGAGAAAATATTAGAAGGGTTTGGTGGGCATTGACCTTGAGTTTTGGAGTTGTAGTTCACCTATATTCAGAGAGCAATTTGGACTCAAACAATGTTGGATCAGGACCAAACTTGGCATGAATACTCAAAATGCCCAAATGTGAACACAGATGGAGTTTGGGGGAAATAGACCTTGACATTTGGGAGTTAACAGTTTCTGGGATTTATAGTTAACACACAATCAAAGAGCATCCTGAACTCTTGCAACAATGGAATTGAACCAAACTTGGCATATTGAATTTTCATTATTAACAGAAAGTCCTGAAAGGGTTTGCTTGGGAATTGACCTTGAGTTTGGAAGTTGTAGTTCACCTACACCCAGAGAGCACTGTGGACTCAAACAATGTTATGTTATGTTGTTGTTTGTTTTCTATCCAGAATCACAATGTTGGAAGGAGGCTCACCACTTTAAGGTCCCTCTAAAACAGGCATGGGAAAACTTCGGCCCTCTGGGTGCTTTGGACTTCAACTCTCACCATTCCTAACAGCCTGAGGCCCTTTCCTGCTTAAGTGGCTGAGGGGGGTGAGGAAAAGGGCCTGAGGCTGCTATGAATGGTGGGAGTTGGAGTCCAAAACAACTGGAAGGTCCAAGTTTGCCCATGCCAGCTTTCGACAGAGACTTCTTCCTCCCCCTTCGCGCCCTTTCTTCCCCCTCCTGCCGAACACTTACTTTTTCTTCTCCACTCAGGGGAGGAAGACGTGACCCGTGCGGGCGCTACTGCATTGACTCGCCCCACATCTTCCTCCCTTCCCCCTCCCCTCCTGAGCACGCTCACGCTGCCCCCTCGGATCAAAATAGCAACAGCGTGAGCAAAGCAAGGCAAAGCGAGCAGAGCGAGGGTGGGAAGAAGGGAGCCCGAGTGGAGAAGAAAAAGTGATTGGCAGGAGGAGGAAGAAAGGGTATTGGAGGTTCCAATTTCCCACGGCACACCTGATGATCGCTCACGGCACACTAGTGTGCCACGGCACTCTGGTTGGGAAACACTAGATTAAGGTACCACGTCGAGTAGGGAGGCAAATTTTGACTGAATTATGAGGCCATTAAAAGAACTCCAGGAACTCTGAGGAATGCGGAAAGGAACAACAAGGGATGCTGAGAGATGAGGAGTGCATCAGCTCCCCCTGGTGGCCAGAGTTTGCCTCTGTTCGTTTATATATCTATATATATATATAAATCGAGTCGTCGTGGGATGTCCTTTATACACGGCCAAACTATACCCCCCAGAAACACACATCCCACGACACGTTACAAACATAGCACAAGAAAACACCCCTACCTACCTTGCAACCCCCCAAAAACAGCCCCCAAAAACCGCCCATTGCCGCGAGCGCTGGAGAGAGGCAGAGCAATCGCGCAGGCGCACTCCGACCCCCCCTCCCTCCCTCCTTCCTCTTCAAACCCTCCCAACCGCTCCCGGGAGAGGGACTGGAAGAGGGGGCTTTGCGACGACGAGGGCGCCACCATCCCCCCCTCTTCCGCCGCCTCCTTCGCCACCTCGCAGCCGCATCTCGCCCGATCACAGCGGAGGTGGGAGGGAACCTGACCTTTTCCCGGCCAGCTCTTTCTCCTTCTCGCCCCGCACTCCTCCCTTCATTGGTGGAAGGAGGACAGGGAGAAGAGGAGAAAGAGGTGCCCGAAAAAGGTCCTTGGCTCCCGCCTGTGCCAGGATCGGGAGGACATCGCCGGAGCCAGGACGGCCCTGGCGGCAAGGGAGCCGGAGAAGAGGAGGGGGCGGAGGAGGAGGAAAGAGCAGCGAGGGGGAAAGGATCACAGTCTCTATACACACACATCCACACATACAAACACATATACACATACACACACATATATAAACACACATACATATATATACACACACATATATACATACACACACACATACATACACACAAACATACACATATATACACACACACAAAACACATGCCCACATCATTTCCAACCCTTACCCAGACTGCCTCGCATCTCCTAAATAGGGCACAGCAACGCGTGCCGGGTTCAGCTAGTTGTGTATATGAAAACAGAAGGAATTGTCTGCTACTATGTGTACTGTAATCCGCTCGGAGTCCCCTTTGGGGCGAGAAGAACGGAATATAAATAAAGTAAATAAATATAAATAAAGTAAAATAGAAAAGAATGATGCTGGGGAAAATTGAAGGAAAAAGGAAGAGGAGCAGACCAAGAGCAAGATGGATGGATGGCATCCTTAAAGTTACTGGTTGACTTTGAAGGAGCTGGGGGTGGCCACGGCTGACAGGGAGCTATGGCGTGGGCTGGTCCATGAGGCAACAAAGCATTGGAAGTGACTGAATGAATAAAGAACAACAACATCTTCCCAGCAAAAGGAAACGACATTTGGGTGCCCAGAAGACAACATTTAATTGATTTAAAATTCTTACATTACTACCGTGTTTCCCCGATAGTAAGACACCCCCGATTGTAAGACGTATCGGGGGTGTCAGGGGGGTTGGCTAATATAAGCCGTACCCCGAAAGTAAGCCGTACCTCGTCGCCACGCCGCCGCCGTGCCGCTGCCGCCGCTGCAACCAGCCCATCGGCCGCGGCACACCTCCGCGGCGCACCTTTCTGCCAGGCCTCCAAGGAAGGGAGGGAAGAGAGCCAGAGGTGTGGTGAAGCGGCGCCGCGTCAGAGTGACGCGCTGCCGCTTCGCCACGCTTCTTGCTCTTGTCCCCCTCCCTTCTTTCATCCAAGGAAGGGAGGGGGAAGAGAGCAAGAGGCGTGGCGGCAGCGCCGCATCAGAGTGACGCGTCACCGCCCGCCACGCCTCTTGCTCTTTTCTCCCTCCTTCGTCCAAGGAAAAGCTGCGCCGCGGAGGTGTGCCGCGCCGATGGGGCTTGATTTGCGGCGGCAGCGTGACGGCGGCGTGGGCGTGGCGTGGGCATGGCGGCGGGGTACGCCTTAGTTTATATAAGACGTACCCGAAAGTAAGACGTAGGGGGACTTTTTCGGGGGAAAGAAAGTAAGACGCTGTCTTACTTTCGGGGAAACACGGTAGTAAAAGTTTTCTATTTCCTGGTGGTATTTAAGGCCGGATCCACACAGGCCTTTATCCCAGAAGCATCCACATGCGCTTTCTGGGGTGGGTGTCCAGACGTTCTGTCGGGACTAGCCCAACAGACTGTCTGGAGGCCCTACCCACTCCCCCCCAATTCCCCAGACCCTTTAAAAAATAATAATAAACGTACACATCCCCCATTGCAAGCCTCAGCAGGCTCTCCCGGCATGTAGAAATGATGTGCCAGGATGTGCCAATGATGTGCCAGGATAGCGGGGGGGGGGGGGTTCTATGCGCCGGCAGAGCCTGCTGAGGTTTGTAATGGAGGATGCGTAAGTTTTTACTACTTTTCTGAGGGGGCTTGGGGCTTTGGGGAAAGGGGTAGGAATTCCCACAGTTTACCGGGCTTATTTAGCCTGGTAGACTTGGGGAATAGCCCAGGCACCGGAAATGGTGGATTTATCCCACACCTTCCAAGAAGGTACAGAATAAATCCACTATCAAATTAATTCGCTACAAACCAGGGTTTTTCTAGTTTGTAGCAAATTAATTCGGGACTTTCCAGAAGGTTGTCTGGACAGGCCCTCCTTTATTGCAGTAGATACCACAATAAAGGCCCTGCCTGGACAGGCCCTAAAAATCTGCCATCTTCCTCTTCCTCCTTGATGAAAAAGTCAGTTCTACATATCACACCCTCTTACTTACTTAGGAGAACCCTCGTAGCCTGAGGATGATGGTCTCCAAGTCTGGTGTCTTGGCGGTGGGTTCGTAGGTGGCTGTGAAACCCTCTTATTTATTTATTATTCAAACTTGTACGCCGCCACTCCCCGAGGGCTCGGAGCAGCTCAGAGTCATATAAAACAGCACAGAGAACAAAACAAGTTAAAGATTAACCAGCAGGGTTATAGCATACTCAACAATCGAACGCTAACTGGAAAAGACGGGTCTTGCAGGCCTTATGAAAGGATGGTAGGTCTTGTAAGGCCCGCACTTCATTTGGAAGAGTATTCCAGATTGAAGGCGCTACCACAGAAAAGGCCCCGCGACGGGTAGATGTTAAACGGACAGATTTGAAACTGGGCACTTCAAGGAGGTTCAGTTGTTCAGAACGAAGTGACCTCTGGGGTTTGTAGGGGATGAGACAGTCCCTCAGATACAACGACCCCAGACCATGCAAGGCCTTGAAAGTTAACACCATCACCTTGAAGGTGTAGCTGCTGAAGGATGGGAGTTATATCACATCTCACCGGAGTCCCGGTGAGAAGTTGTGCAGCGGCATTCTGGACGAGCTTAAGTTTCCGGATCACAGACAAGGGCAGGCCAATGTACAGGGCATTGCAGTAGTCCAGTCTCAAGATGACCTTGGAGCATCGTGGCCAGGTCGTCCCTGGATAGGTAGGGGGCCAGCCGCCTAGCTTGCCACAGAAGGAAAAAGGTGGTTTTGCTGACGTCGGAAACCTGAGTCTCCATCGTCAGCAAAGGGTCCAAAACGACCCCAAGGCTCTTTACTGAGGATGTGGGGCATAAGGCCTCACCCTCCAAGGTAGGAAGCCGGACCTCCCCACCAACTGGGCGGCCCAACCACAGTATCTCCATCTTCGCTGGATTCACCCTCAATCTACTGGCACGCAGCCATCCAGTTACGTCTTCAAGGCACTGATGGAAACAAGACGGTACGGAGTCCGGGTGGCCTTCCATCCTCAGAACGAGCTGGGTGACAGCTTACTGATAACACTCCAGCCCAAAGCTTCGAACCAGACTAACAAGTGGCCGCATGTAGATAATATTAAATAACAAAGGGGAAAGGATAGCCCCTTGAGGGACTCCACAGATTAGTGGAGCCTTCTCGGAGACCATACTTCCCCTTTCCACTCGCTGTCCCCGGTTGTGCGGAAAGGACAACAGCCACTTCAAAGCTGTTCCCCTGACTCCAACAACGGCAAGGCGGTGAGCCAAAAGATTGTAATCGACTGTGTCAAAAGCTGCTGTGAAGTCCAATAACACAAGCAGCACTGAACCATCCTTGTCCAGCTGGCAACGAAGCTGATCTTCTTGATCAGCATGTTCTCCCACAGTGACAAAGTCGGTTTCCAGGTGGAAAGCGGTCCTGGTCAGGGTTGGCTTGACATGCCTTCTTGGCACACATTTCTCCCATTCACCCTTCATTCGTGCCTCTTTGAATTCCTCAGCACACCTTCTTGCATTTATTGGTATACATTGATGCCTAAAAGTATACATTGAGATGGAAGAGGGGGATAGTGATCCTTCCATTCTTTTTCCTTTTTAATGGAAAACGAATCCCCATATCAATTTGAAGGGAGTGCCAAAATCTGTATTTATTTCCCTTAATTATTATAATTATTATTATTATTATTCGGGTTTCTATGCCGCCGACTCCCTGAGGCTCGCGGCGGCTCACAGGAACCGAAGGTACAACTACACACAAGCAATGCGATAAAACATCTAAGACAATTAAACAGTTAAAACAGCAAAATACAAACCCCCAGGTACAGTTCAGAAATTAGACAACGTGACACCCCAGGACAGCGGCTACAGCGAACATGGGCAGGACCTACTCACCGAAGGCCTGCTTAAACAAATAAGTTTTGCAGGCGCGTCTAAACGGGAGCAGGTCCTTTATAGCTCCGGCGTTCCAGCCGGGAGGGCGTTCCACAGCGTAGGAGCTATAACGGAGAACGCCCTCGCGAGTAGATGTCAGTTTAGCCGATTTCGCTGAGGGTATCTCTAACAAATTAGCATCCTCGGAGCGTAGTGATCTCGGGGACAGTGTGGGGTGAGTCGGTCCCTCAAGTACGCTGGCCCCAGGCCATGCAAGGCCTTAAAGGTAAGAACCAACACCTTGAAGGAGATCCGGTGCTCGATTGGGAGCCAGTGCAGATCCTGCAAAACAGGTGTGATGTGGCGGCCTGCTGGGGTTCCAGACAGGAGCCGGGCGGCAGTGTTCTGCACCAGCTTGAGCTTCCGGGTCGCCGACAAAGGAAGGCCAACGTAAAGCGCGTTACAGTAATCCAGCCTTGAGATGACCGTAGCTTGGATCAGATTAAGTGTCAGATTTGGTTATATTGACCAAGGCCAGATAAAACCCATGAAACATCTGTCTTCATCCTTCTGGTATAAGTTTAGGTATGTGTAAGAGACACCTATATTCATTACATGTTTGTCTTGAAATATGTATAGACAGATAATTTAATATCAAATGTTACGATACAATCTATGTACACTTCACAAGGATTTTATTGCAGAATGCTGTGTTGTTGTTGTTTATTCGTTCAGTCGCTGCTGACTCTTTGTGACCTCATGGGCCATCCCACACCAGAGCTCCCTGTCGGTTGTGGTCACCCCCAGTTCTTTCAAAGTCAAGCCAGTCACTTCAAGGATACCATCCATCCATCTTGCCCTTGTTCTGCCCCTCTTCCTTTCTCCTTCCATATTCCCCAGCATCTCTAAGCTTCCGTCGCTTCTCATTATGCAGCCAAAGTACTTCATCTTTGCCTCTCTGTGTCAGATCTCATATCCTTCCCTCCAGTGAGCAGCCGGGCTTTATTTCCTGGAATATGGACTGGTTGGATCTTCTTGCAGTCCAAGGCACTCTCAGAATTTTCCTCCAGCACCACAGTTCAAAAGGGTCTATCTTCCTTTGCCTTCCTTATGGTCTATCTCAGGGCTGTCCAACTTCTACCGGCCCAAGGGCCGGGATTCAGGTCACTGATGACCTGGGGACCGTGACGGGCCTGATCGCGGGGGCGGAGCCGGTCACGGGGGCAGGGGCGGTCGCGGGGGCCGTCGCAGGCATGCGCGGCAGGGCGGGAGTGGCGAGGGCTCAATCCCCGGGCTCTTCTCCCCGGAGGGCGGGGTGTCCCTTCCTGCTTTTCTCCGTGACCGGTCACGGAGAGAAGCAGGAAGGGACACGGCGATCCCCGGGCTCGGCGCCTCCCTTCTTGTGTTTCTCCATGACTGGTCACGGAGAGAAGCAGGAAGGGACGCGCGATCCCGGGCTTTCGGCGTCTACCTTCTTGCTTTTCTCCATGACTGGTCACGGAAAGAAGCAGGAAGGACGCGGCGATCCCCGGCTCGGCGCCTCTTTCTTGCTTTTCTCCATGACTGGTCACGGAGAGAAGCAGGAAGGACGCTGGCGATCCCCGGCTCGGCGCGCTCCCTTCTTGCTTTTCTCCATGACTGGTCACGGAGAGAAGCAGGAAGGGACGCGGCGATCCCCGGGCTCGGCGCCTCCCTTCTTGCTTTTCTCCATGACTGGTCACGGAGAGAAGCAGGAAGGGACGCGGCGATCCCCGGGCTCGGCGCCTCCCTTCTTGCTTTTCTCCATGACTGGTCACGGAGAGAAGCAGGAAGGGATGCGGCGATCCCCGGGCTTGGCGCCTCCCTTCTTGCTTTTCTCCATGACTGGTCACGGAGAGAAGCAGGAAGGGACGCGGTGATCCCCGGGCTCGGCACCTCCCTTCTTGCTTTTTTCTCCATGACTGGTCACAGAGAAAAAGGAAGGACGCCCGCCCTCCGGGAGCAGAGCCCGGGGATCGGCGCGTCTCTTCCTGCTCTTTCGGCGGGGCCGGACGTCTGACGTCATCCGGCCCCACCAAAAAGGGGCGGGCAGCTCAGGACGCCGGGCATGCGCGGCAGGGCTGCCCCGCCCCTCACAAGCAGCCCCCTCCCCCCGGAGATCAAAATTTTTTTGCAGCTGAGTTCTTGCGGGCCGCGTCCAAGGGGCTGGCAGGCCGCCTGTTGGGCAGGTCCGGTCTATCTCTCACGGGGAATACCATTGTTTTGACTATGTGGGTTTCATTGTCAGTGTAATGTTTCTACTCTTCACTATTTTATCGAGATTGGTTATTGCTCTCCTTCCAAGATGTAAGCATTTGCAGTAATCTTTGTGCCTGGAAATACAAAGTCTGTCACTGTCTCCATTTTTCTCCCTTTATTTGCCAGTTATCAATCATTCTGGTTGCCACAATCTTATATATCCAAACATAAAACAGTTTGGATATATAAAAACACAAGGGTATGGACAGGATTATCAGGAGGTGCCTAGATGAAAAGCCTGCCTAAAGAGGAATGTCTTGCAGGCCCTCCGGAAGGGGGTCGATTCTGTGATAGCGCGAGTTCCATCTGGTAACTCATTCCATAGAGTTGGCACCACCACAGAAAAGGCTCTTTGTCTTGTTGTTGAAAGGTGGCAGGAACGGATTGATGGAATCACCAGGAGATTTTGTTCTTCTGAACGCAACGATCTTGGGGGAACATATGGGGTGAGGAGGTCCCTCAGGTACACTGGCCCTAGACCAGTGTTTCTCAACCAGTGTGCCGTGGCACACTAGTGTGCCGTCAGTGATCATCAGGTGTGCCGTGAGAAAAGCTCTCTGCCCCCCTTCCTTCCCCCCTCCTCCTGCCGAACTCCTGCTGCTTGGGAGAGGAGGAGGAAGGGATGGGCAGCGGCAAAGAAAAAGAAGAAGGGACCGGGGCATTGCCTCCTTCGGCCGTTTCCCCAACCAGCCTCCAATCGTCCATGACTCCCGCCATGACTCTCGCCCCTTGCTTGTTGAAGCTGCGCGGAGGAGGAGTCCCACCTACTGAAGCCCGTCCACCGCTCATGCTCCTCCTCTGTGAGTGATGTGAAGCTGGGGGAGGGGGAGCATGACGCAGCCTGGCTCCACCCCCTCCCCCCGGCTTCAGCACTCCCACAGCTTCGCCAGCCTAGAGGGGCAGTGCCAAGCCAGCGATGGCAGAGCCAGCACAATGCTGGCTTGCCCCCTCAAAGCTGGCAAAGCTGTGGGAGAACTGAAGCCGGGGGAGGGGCATGGCGCGGCCTGGCTCCGCCCCCTCCCCCAGCTTCAGCGCTTCACCAGCCTTGAGGGGCAGTGCCAAGCCAGCGGTGGCAGAGCCAGCACAATGCTGGCTTGGCACTGCCCCCTCAAGGCTGGCAAAGCCGTGGGAGACCTGAAGCCAGGGGGAGGGGGGCGGGGCATGGTGTGGCCTGGCTCCTCCCTGGCGTCGGCACTCCCAGCAGCTGCTCCCAGCAGCTCACCATCCCCAGCCATTCTTTACTGTGTTACAGTGTCATTTTGTGTCATTTTGGTTGGTGGTGTGCCCCGGTTTTTAATGTTAAAAGTGTGCCGCGGCTCAAAAGGTTGGGAAACACTGCCCTAGACCATACAAGGCCTTAAATGTCAAAACCAGCACCTTGAAGACAATCCGGTACTCTACTGGTAACCAGTGCAATTGCTGTAAAATTGGTGTAATGTGCTCTCTGTCAGGAACTTCAATGCTTTCCAGTAAAGACGCTACAGAACTGCTGCTTCTTCCAGTGGTAGTTTATTGAAGACACAAAACCTATAAAGCTGAAGCACCCGCTTCCATCACCACAATCCTTATATACTAATCCCTCCCCATGCAATGCCTGGAGAGGGCTTGCATCCTGACTCAGCAATCCCAGTGAGTCTTTGCATTACCCAGAGTTCCCTGGGTATTACATCATACCCCAGAGTCTTATCTAGACCAAAGGTCATAGTCCCAGTATATTCAACTGCAAAGAAATAGAGCAAAGTTCATGGTTGAGTCATCTCTCTCTGACTCAGCAACTCAGGTGAAAGTAGTAGGCTCATGGCAGGCTGGGATCTGTCTCTGGCCCCAGGCATAGAGATTCTAGCCCTGACACTCTCTTTTCGATGCTCCCACCAGCAATCGAGCAGCAGCATTTTGCACCAGCTTTAGTTTCTGGGTTGTCAACAAGAGAAGGCCGATGTAGGGGGCGTTACAGTAGTCTAGCCTCGAGATGACAATCGCCTGGATCACTGTAGCTAGGTCATTCCTGGATAGGTAGGGAGCCAGTCGCCTAGCCCGTTGGAGATAGAAGAATGCGGACCTGCTAACCGTGGAGACCTGAGTCTCCATTGATAGCAGTGGGTCTAATTGGACTCCCAGGCTTTTTACCAAAGATGACAGGCTTAACCACTCGCCATCCAGGGTAGGCAACCGGCACTCACTGACACCAGGACAATCCAGCCATAGGATCTCCGTCTTCGAAGGATCCACCTTCAACCGGCTAGAACGCAGCCATCCAGTCACGGCTTCGAGGCATTGATGTAAACAATCAGGTACGGTGTCCGGCCTGCCATCCATTCTCAGCACCAGCTGGGTGTCATCAGCGTACTGATGACACTCCAGACCAAAATCGCGAACCAGTCGGGCAAGTGGACGCATATAGATGTTAAATAATAAAGGGGAGAGGAGAGCTCCCTGGGGAACCCCACAACTTAATGGGAGCCTCCCAGAGGCCATCCCTCCCCTCTCCACACGTTGTCCCTGGTCTTGAAAACATCTTCTTGATGTTTTTAACAATTAAATTCAGGCACATACCCTCCCCCACTGAAAGGATGTTTTTAAAACCCAAGCATATTTCAAAAGGTATTTTGCAGAATTTTCCATACATAAAATGTTGTTCTCGCACATAATTTTTTTTCTGAGGAAAACTACAACATACAAATTTTATCCAGAATAAGTCTCAAACTGTGAAGATTCTAGTCAGTCCAGAATTCCTATTATCAGGGTTTCTTAACATATAGAGACTATGTTTTTCCATTTTTCCCCATCAATACTGTTGTGGGGGATGTCGTCCCCCGCCCCAAATAAGCAAAGGAAGCTCGTATATAGTTTTGCTAGAATGTAATGGAATGGAATGTAATAGATTACTGCAACGCACTCTACGTGGGGCTGCCTTTGAAGACAGTTTGGAAATTACAATTAGTCCAACGGGCGGCAGCCAGACTACTAACTGGAGCTACATACAGGGAGCATACCACCCCCCTGTTGTGTCAGCTCCACTGGCTGCCTGTCCATTTCCGAGCTCAATTCAAAGTGCTGGTTTTGACCTTTAAAGCTCTATACGGTTCTGGCCCAGCCTACTTGTCCGAACGCATCAGCCTCTACGTCCCACCTCATAATTTAAGATCATCCGGGGAGGCCCTGCTCTCACTCCCGCCAACTTCTCAAACACGGTTGGTGGGGACGAGAGAGAGGGCCTTCTCAGTGGTGACTCCCTGTCTGTGGAATGTGCTTCCAAGCGACATACGATCAACACCATCCCTCCTGCCATTCAGGAAAAAAGTGAAATCTTGACCGTGGGACCAAACGTTTACACATTAGCACAATACAGCACTTTGGACTGGATTTGTAACAGCAAGTTGATGGATATGGCTCAATGCTCCTGTTGTGACGAAATACTGTTTTTAACTTAAAGAATGTGTATGACGTGTTAATGTTAATTGTATTTTAATGTGTTTTAATGCTGTATGTTTTTGGTTTTATATTGTATTTATTATGTTGGCATCTAATTGTGCCTTTGTTAGGCCGCTCTGAGTCCCCCCTCAGGGGTAGAGAAGAGCGGGGTAGAAATGTTGGAAATAATAAATAATAATAATAAATTTATTATTTGATACCCTTTTCATGCAAGTGCTTTGACCATAGATTTTATAAACAGTATTTAATTCTGCCATTCTGAGTTGTAGATCCAGGGGCTTATTTGTGACAAGTTCACATTTGAGAAGACATGACGTGATATTTCATCATCTGATTCCCCAGAACCCAATGAATTGTGCCAAAATGTGTGGAAACTAGGCATGAGAAAAAAGTTATGAAAATGATTCGTTTCGTAAGAAATTCGTAAGAAATGCTACTTTCGAGTATTTCCGCATCTGGAACGCCAACCAGGAAGTGGACTTCCTTTTTGAACTTCGGGGGCCAGGATTTTCTTAAGTGTCGTTATAGGTCGTAAGGGGGCACCCTCCTTCTCTCTCACCACCTCCCGCCTCCCTTGCCAATAAGTATTATGGCAAGGCAAGCCCTAAACTCGCTCCTTCTTTCGGCTGGAAGCCCGGAAAAATGTAAACAGAGAGGATTACTCAGAGTAAACCTGCAAAGGAGGCACTTTGGATGAAGGGCCCTCCTTGTGAATTTACTTCTGAGTAAAACCTCTCTGTTTACATTTTTCCAGGCTTCCCTGCCTCTCCTGCCTGCCAGGATCTAAAGCATCAAAGAGTATTGGGGTGAGAAACCAACCTAATGTATAATAGAATGAATGCTACTGTAAGTGCCTAATATTATAAGTAATCCAACTGGTCATACCTACATTCCATGCACATGCAATAATACAGCAGTAATAACAACAAGAGGTAAAATTCAAACCGAAGTATTCTGACTGGTCTCCTCATGCGGTGCAAACGGGCTCTTCTCTTATTAGCCCGGAAATTAGCCAGGAAAAGCCAGCGTTGCTGCTTGGGAGCACACACATACATATTCTGGGGGAGAGATTTGCTGCAGAATCCCGGGCTCATAGAGAAGATTCTGCAGCAAATCCCCCCAAAGAATATGTATGTGTGTGCACCCAGGAAGCAAATGCTGTGCCCGGGTTTTGCCTTTCCCGGCTCAGAGAAGAGCCTTTTGCAGTTTGAGGAGGGAGCACAGTCAGAATACTTCGGTTTGAATTTTACCTCTTCTTATACCCATTGTTATTACTGCTGTATTATTGCATGTGCATGGAATGTAGGTATATGACCAGCCTGGGCAAACTTGGGCCCCTCGCTCCCTCGGGATCGGGTGAGAGAGAGGCAGCGAGGAGCCAGGGGGCTCCTCCTCCTTTTCTTTTGCTGCTTCCAAGAATAGAATACCCGCTCCCTCCCTCCTTCCCCTCCCTCCCTCCTTCCTATTTGGAGAGTCCCATCTAGAATTCAGTGTGATTTATTCAAGTTTGTTTACAACTCCCAGAAATCCCAGCCAATTTACCAGCTGTTAGGATTTCTGGGAGTTGTAGGCCAAAACCATCTGGAATGCGCATGCGCTGGCATACGAACTACTAACGAATTTCGTTAGTAATTAAGTTACATTTTAGAAATTTTTGGAAAATTTTTTGTAAGTCTTTCTTTACTAATAAAAATCCCCCCCCTTTGATTTTAGAATCGCCATTTTTGGATTCGAAACCATGCCTAGTGGAAACGCTATAAGCACAATAAGCAGCCATAGTTCAGTGGTAAAAGTGTCATATTCACTTCCTAGAATGCGGAGTAGCAAGACTTTGGAGAGCTACTTCCTATCGGAATAGGTGATGCCAGGGCCGTAGCCAGATTTTGATTCCGGGGGCTGAGTTTGGTCCGGGGCTGAGACTGGTGGAAGAGGGTCTACCCTAGCAACCTTTTGTATTGTTATCCCAATAACCCGATTAATGTGGGATATAATGAGCATGGTGCATGATATGAATAAACATAACAGTTTAAATAATGTACCAGTAAGGCCTTTTCGACCACCCTGAGAATTTTCAGGGGGGCCTAGCCCCCTTAGCTCCCTGGCTACATGCCTGGGTGATGCAGATATAAGAGAGACCAGCAGCCTATGGAATTGTGAAATCCACGTTTCTCAGCCTTTGCTCCTCCAGATCTTTTGAACACCCACATAACCAGTATCCAAGAGGGCTATAATGAGGACTCTCACTGGTACTATCATAACCAATGATCAATATAACATTGTCACTTATCATCTTGTGCTCTTTGTAAAACTGTGCATCCATCTCTTACACCAGTGTTTCCCAACCAGTGTGCCGGGGCACACTAGTGTGCCGTGAGCGATCATCAGGTGTGCCATGGGAAATTGGAACCTCGGGGGGGGGGGAGTCTAGTGTGTTGAAGTATAAAAACCCTAAGAAACCTACCTCGATAAAGGCACAAAATTACAAACACCCCCCCCCCCCCCACCCGTTGTCTACTTGGTCTCTCCCTTTCCATGCTTTGGGAAGGCCCGCCTCCCTTTCCCCAAGTAGAGACCTCCTCTTGCCTCCTGGGGGTTCTGTGTGGAAATTTGGCCCAGTTCTATCATTGGTGGGGTTCGAATGCTCTTTGGATTGTAGGAAACTATAAATCCCAGCAACTACAACTCCCAAATGTCAAGGTCTATTTCCCTGAACTCCATCTGTGTTCATATTTGGGCATATTGAGTATTCATGCCAAGTTTGGTCCTGATCCAACATTGTTTGAGTCCACAGTGCTCTCTGGATATAGGTGAACTACAGCTCCAAAACTCAAGGTCAATGCCCACCAAACTCTTATAGTATTTTCTCTTGGTTATGGGAGTTCTGTGTGGGAAGTTTGTGTCTTTCTGCCATTCCTGCCAGGATATCTATGTTGTGTTCATCGAAACAGGCCCAGGTTTCACACTGAGTGTATAAATACATTTAAAAACATATTAACTATATGTATTACTGTATTAGAGTATCATTTTGTGTCATTTTGGTTGGTGGTGTGCCCCAGGATTTTGTAAATGTAAAAAAATGTGCCACAGCTCAAAAAAGCTTGAAAAACACTGTTTACACAATATGAATGAAGTGCGTGCAGAACTGGATAATACCACAGAGAACCAGCCTAACATGGGAGGCTCATCTCACGAGACAGGAGAGGTAGGAAATCAGTCATTGTGTTTGAGTTGATCTGTGCTGAAAGGTAGAGAATATGGTTGGTGGTTGTTATTTGTAGCTATTTTTCACTAAAATTTTCCCTACACTGCCCCCCGCCCAGTGTCCTTAAAATACTTAGCATTTGATTTTTTCCTTCTCTCCCTGTTCCAACTTTGGACTAAACTCACAATATAACCGTTTTTATTGCTTCTGAGAAATTTGGCTTCCAGCTATTTACATTCATTATGTGCAAAATACCACAGGAGTCTGAAAAGTTATTAACAGAGCTAATTGTCCTTTACTAATCTAGGGGGAAATGCAGAATGTTAGACATACATACTTTTCCTCCGCAAGAAACCCATAAATATTTAAAATTTCCAAAAGCAAAATTAAGTTGTTCATTAGAAGCTATTAGTGTGGTTCCGGCATATTCAAACATAGAATAGCATATTTCCAAGAGTATATGAACCATTCTTTCCTGGGTTTATCATTTACACTTTACTACTATTTCCCCTGGTGGTGCAGCGGGTTAAACCGCTGAGCTGCAGAACTTGGGAAGTCTGACTTGGTCACGTAAGTCCACGCTCTGGTTACATCCCGTATAGACTACTGCAATGTGCTCTACGTGGGGTTGCCTTTGAAGACTGTTCAGAAGCTTCAAATGGTCCAGTGGACGGAAGCCATGTTGCTCACTGGTAGCATACAACTCCTCTGTTGTGTAAGCTCAATTGGCTGCCAGTTTGCTTCCAGGCACATAAAATCCTAAACGGTTCCAGTCCAGCTTATCTGTCCAAACATATCTCTCCCTATGAACCATCTAAAAGCTTAAGATCAGCTGAGGAGGCCCTCAGTCCCATCCTCTTCACAAACGCATCTGACGGGGACGAGAGACAGGGCCTTCTTAGTGATGTCCCCTTGGCTGTGGAACTCCCTCCCTAGGGATATTAGATCGGACCCCTCCCTTCTGACTTTCCAGAGGAAAGTAAAAACATGGCTTTTTGAACAAGCCTTTGGAAACGCAGTGCAATGAAGAAACACGGAACTATGTGGAATGGCTCAGACGATGTTTTTGGACAATGAGATGAACAGTGAAGTGCTCTCTCGCGAGATCGATTGTCTCTCAGGGCAGTTTCTGCGCTGAACATCACCAGGGCTGGCGTACCGTGCGCCTAGTGCACCAGCGGAAAGTCTATCCCAGCTGCTTGAGACTGTATCGGAGTGGTCCTTGAGGTTCTCCAGACTTATTGTCCTGGAGGACTTCAACATCCGCGCGATGCAGGCTCATTTTCATTAGCAGTTGCGACCTAGTGCCGACCATGGCGACACTAGGGCTCTCACTTTGCAATACTGGGTCCACACATCAGGCTGGACACACACTGGATCTGGTCTTCAGTGCGGGAATCCAAGTGACCCTATCCTCTGTTATAGAGGTACCATGGTCAGACTACTGTGCCTTGAGAATCCGACTAGAGCATGCCCCTCCACCCTGCAAGGGCGCAGAACCAATTTGGGTTCGCCCAAGGAGACTCCTGGAACCCAGTAGGTTCCTGAATACTCTGAGGGATCTGGAGTCCGTCAGCAACTCAATTGAGATGCAGGTGGACGCATGGAACACCAAATTGTCCAATGCACTCTATGAGATCACCCCTAGACGCCCTCTCCGACCTCGTAAAAATCAATCACCTTGGTTTACTGAGGAGCTCTAGTCGATGAAACGAGAGAAGAGATGGCTAGAGGGCGTGTGGCGGGAACTCCATCATGAAGCATCGAGATCAGTTTATAAGCAGTTTATGGATGCTTATGAGCATGCTATTATGGAAACGAAAAAATTATACTATGCTGCCATGATAGCGTCTGCTAGCTCACACCCGGCACAATTGTTCAAGATAAGTCCTTGACGATGGTCCCTACCATCCCAAAAATGACAATCAGGTCCTCATGGCTGAGGTTTTCCAGAGCTATTTTGCAGGCAAGATCTCGACTCTCCGATGGGATCTCCCAGCCATGATTGATACAGTAAGGGATTTCGAGACCCCGTGGCCGCTTGCTGGATCCACCCTCGACTGGTTCAAACCTCTGGATGCAGAGGCTGTCGATAGGATTGTAGCCGCAACTAGACCAACCATTTGCTCCCTCGACCTTGCCCCTCCTGGCTAGTGAAATCTTGCTTGGAGGGTCTATGTGGCCCTATGTTGAATATAGTGAATAGCTCCCTTGAGCAAGGAGATGGTGTTGGTATCCATCACAGACCAGCTCCGTTGCCAGCTTGACCAGGGTGGATCGGCGCTGCTTGTGTTATTGGACCTCACAGCAGTGTTTGATACTGTCGATTATGATCTTTTGACTCACCGCCTGTCAGCGGCGCCTTGTCCAATGCGGGATAGCGCAATGGACAAAGACGCGGCTGCCATCTTGGAAGAGGATCGAGCGATCGGAGGCGCGGCCGCCATTTTGGTTCTCCTTGTTCCATGTTGTTTCTGTAGCTCCATGTTACTCCCTGTTGTTTCTGAGCTGTTGGAGTTCCCGCCGAAAAAGGACAAGAGGGGTGGGGTTCCGGGGTTATCTGTTCAAGGATTGGCTCTTTGCCAGAGGGGGGAGGGGCTCGGGGAGTTTTGAGCAGGGATTTTGGAGGGAAGGCTTCAGTACGGTTTTTTACTGCCTTGGATTAAGGACTCATAAAGCATTTCCTCAATACCCGAGTGAGTGTGATTATTGAGCGGCCTACCAGCGCTCACACCGCCTTGCCATGGCTGGAGTGAGGGGGACAGCTTTAAATTGGTTGTCCTCCTTCCTCCACAATCGGAGACAGCGAGTGTTGAGGGGCGAGTTGGTCTCCGAAGGGTCCCCCTTAGTTTGTGGGGCCCTTAGAGAGCCCCCCTTAGTTTGTGGGGTCCCCCAGGGGGCCATTCTCTCCCCTCTGTTTATATATATATATATATATATATATATATATATATATTGTCACTAGTACGCTGATGACACCCAGCTCATTCTGAAGATGGAGGGCTGTCCAGACTCCATACCCAATAATTTCCATCAGTGCCTTGAAGCCATTACTGGATGATTGCGAGCCAGCAGGTTGAGAGTGAACCCAGCAAAGATGGAAATCCTATGCTAGGTCGCCCAGGCAGTAAGGATATCCAGTTGCCTACCCTGGATGGCGAGGCATTATGCCCGGCATCAACAGTAAAAAACCTGGGAGTCCTTTTGGACCCTCTGCTGACAATGGAGGCTCAAATCTCCACTGTGAGCAGAACAGCATTTTTCCATCTGCGTTAGACTAAGCGGCTGGCTCCTTATCTGTCCCGGAACGATCTGGCTACGGTGATCGTTCCTTTACTGGTATACTCAATGCTTTTGTTATATTATAGTGCGATTGTATTTGCCACAAGACGCCTTGCACTGCTATGTAGACCACGCCCTGGGTCCTGATGAAGCCTCCGGGCGAAACGATAGCGTGCCAAGAAGGCAAGGCTATTAAATGCTAATCAAGGTGCTCAATTGCAGCATTAAAAAAGGACAACACTGAAAAACGGGAAATCCAGACAAAAACAATCAGGGCCACTGTAAAACAGTATCTCCAAGGCCCATTCCTGTGAGGCGTCCCAGAAGGATAATATGGTTGATGGTATCGAAGGCCGATGAGAGGTCCAGCAGAACCAACAGGAACACATTCCCCCTGTCGAGTTCCCGGCATAGATCATCCCCTAAGGCAACCAAGGCTGTCTCAGTACCGTGTCCCAGCCTGAAGCCAGACTGCGCCAGATCTAGATAATCCGTGTCTACCAAGAATCTCTGGAGTTGCGAGGCCACCACACGTTCCAGGACTTTGCCCAAATAGGGGAGATTGGAAACTGGCCGATAATTGACAAATTGAGCGGGGTCCACTGATCTACCGCTGGTCGTAGCAGTCCTTGAGAGAATAGGACTGAGTAGAAGGTCCCCTATCCAACCTGCTCTCTCAGCACTGAAGGATGCCCTATGTTTAGGACACTGGGTAATAAATCAAAAAAGGAAAGATGACTTGATCCTTTATCTCCTCAGTTGGAAATGTTTCCCCCCGTTTCCTTGAGTTTACCTTTATTCAAGCATCTTCAGAAAGAGTTGGTTCAGATCAATTGGTGTAGTGTTTCAATATTTTATAGAATCATAGAATCACAGAGTTGGAAGAGACCTCATGAGTCACCAGTACAACCCCCTGCCACTACTGAACAACTCTAAAATGTCCCTAAAAGTCATCTGCTGACTGATGGAGATCCCATGATTTTCATAGGGTTTTCTTAGGCAATGAATACTCAGGGATTGTATTGTCGAAGGCTTTCATGGCCGGAAACACTGCGTTGTTGTAGGTTTTTTCAGGCTATATGACCATGTTCTAGAGCAGGGGTGGGCAATTATTTTTTCCAAGGGGTCACACAACAGCCAAAAATACTATTGAGGGCCACACCTAAAGGCTGAACTACATTCTAATCTACATATTTTTTTTATTTATTTATTTACTATATTTACTATATATTACACATCATTAATATTAACATATTAATATAGCAAGAAATATTCATATATTATTAGTATTAATATCATAATTATTATATTATAGTGTGTATATATATAGACATTATAATATATTGAAATTATAATATAATATAACATCATTATATTATATTATTTATTATATTATTATTATAAAATTATTATAAAATAATAATAAAAACCACTAAAATTAAATTAAATTCAAGAAGACAAAGTGCGAACCAAGATGAAGGCTGACATCCTCAAGAGGGGAAGGATCCCAAGATGGAATGGCCCAATGGACCCAGCCCAGAGAATGGCATAGGGGACCCAGCCGCTGCCGCAGCAGAGCAGAGCAGCAGGCAATCGGAGGCTGCAGGCCTCTGCCCACTCGCCCCCAGCCGTTCCCCAGCTTTTCACCCTGCTATGGAGTGCCTGCATCCCTGGAGGCAATCCAGGCCTGCAGGGGGAGCAGCCGGCGATCTGAGGTGGCTTATTCGACCTGGCGACCCGGAAGACGATCAAGTCTTCCGGGTCGCCAGGGTGATCAGCTCCTGCAGGTAGCCGAGTGCTCCCGCTGCAGGCCCGGATCGCCTCCAGGGATGTCAGGCACTCCAAAGCCGCTGCTCCTCCGGCCGACACAGGCCCCACAGAGCCCGCAATGGGATGGCGGCAGCAGCATCGCTTCCTCTCAGCCCCGCCCCCGATGCCCTTCTCCCTGGCCAGACAGAATCGGCTGCCGGGCCGTAGGTTACCCACCCCTGTTCTAGAGGCATTCTCTCCTGAGGTTTCGCCTGCATCTATGGCAAGCATCCTCAGAGGTTGTGATGTTTGCTTGTCAATTTCCTTCCTTTGAAATATAGCTTAAATCACATGGGTATTCATTGATGTTGTACTTCCCCAGGTATTAACTAGGATTGATCCTGCTGGAGCTAATTTTCCAAATTCTATTCTGAAATTAAAATTAAATTAAATTCAAGCACTTTACACCATCACAACAATTATCGGTTAAAATAATATGATCTCGCCACAAAAGCCGATTCTTAGAATAGCTATCCTGTCCTTTTCTCTTTTAAAGTCTTCCTGGCTAGGCTCTCTTGCATCCTGTAATTATGGAGTAGAGTTTGGAAAATTACACCAGCTGTGGGTTTGGGAAGCTCTAGTTTTGTTTTGTGTGTTTTTTTTAAGTAGCTATCTCAAGCTCTGTTGTTTGTTGTATCCAACACGGACTGGGTTTATTTATTTCCCATAAGCTTTTTGTATACTTCACATAGAACTGGCTAGATAATAGGAATTTTTATTCCTGTTTTAACAATTAGCAAAACAATAACATTGGCTTCTAGGAACTATGCCCAGGTGAACCGTTTCAATAAGTAAAAGGGCACAGGGAGGGGGGAAAGGGGGGCGCCAACTCTCCCAGATACTTCCTGCAAAAAGCCAAATTTGCTGCCATTACATTACTATTTGGGAAATTAAAAGCTCTCTTCATGCCCGGATTACCCATAAGGCCAACGAGACCATGGCCTAGGGGCGCAAGCCGAGGCGGGGTGCAGCTCACGGACCAAAAAAA
The DNA here is from genome assembly GCA_030556195.1 of Anolis apletophallus. Classification (NCBI taxonomy): domain Eukaryota; kingdom Metazoa; phylum Chordata; class Lepidosauria; order Squamata; family Anolidae; genus Anolis; species Anolis apletophallus. Next base: position 146,556,718 of record JARBWK010000005.1, on the reverse strand, counting down.
CCCTGGTCCGCACCCCTCTTTCCCCCTTTCTCATGCTCCTCCATGCGCCTTCTCCAGGCAAAGTCTCTGCTCTCTCTCTCTCTCGCGCTCTTTCTCTCTCTCTCTCGCACGCTCTCTCTCTCTTGCTCGCACTCTCTCTCACGCTCTCACTCTCTCTCGTTCGTGCTCTCTCTCTTGCGCGCTCTCTCTCTCTCACGCGTGCGCTCTCTCTCGCTCGCACACTCTCTCGCTCTCTCTCTCTCGCACACTCTCTCGCTCTCTCTCACGCGTGCGCTCTCTCTCGCTCGCACACACACTCTCTCTCTGGCGCGTGCGCTCTTTCTCTCTCTCGCACACTCTCTCTCTTGCTCGCGCTCTCTCTCACGCTCTCTCTCTCTCTCGTGCGTGCTCTCTCTCTTGCGCTCTCTCTCAAACGCGTGCGCTCTCTCTCGCTCGCACACTCTCTCTCTCTCTCTCTCTCGCTTTGGAGCGAGTTTGCACCCGCTGTGCTCTCCCCAAGCCTCCCGACTCCTGAGGAGACCTTCAGAGCACAGCGGAGCTTTCCAGCCGGTGGGAATGCATGGGGACCTTGGAGGTGACGGGATGGTGCCTACTCGCCTTTCTCTTCTGCTCCGGAGGCACCATGGCAAAAACCAGCCAAGTGTGGGTCTGAGGGGGGGGGGCTAAAAAGTGTTAATCCGGGCCTGGCTCTCTTCCCCTCTATCCCTCATGTACACACACAGAGATAAAGCACATTTCGAATATTTTGTCCAATAACTTCGAATATAATCAACTGTGCTAGTTGCTCTGGATTGCTATTCTCTGGAACTGGCCATGATGAGAGGGTGTCTGAAAAAACAATAGTTATATAAACATTTCTATGTAGCAACGAATGAGGAGTCTATGGTGGCAAGAGCTCATGCACTGTACTGGATTATCATCAAAGACTTCACATTGCTATTTATATCCCGAACTCACTAACATTGACATCTTCTTTTAAATATATATATATATATATATATATATATATATATTGATATATATATATATATATATATCAATCAATATATCAGGGTGCATCTACGCTAGAATTAATGCAGTTTGATATCATTTGTAAGTTGCTTGGAGCACTCCAGTGGAGAGCGACTCATCAAATAATAAATTGAAATGAAATGAAAAAATGAAATGTAAATAGAAGCTCAAACAATGACCTTCAATATGCAAATTGAAGTATGGATGCCGAACAGAGCAAAAGGGCCCTGCCCAGATGGTGCGATGGGCCCTGACCGCCTCTAAAAGCGAGTATGGCAAACAAAGACCTTGGTGAAAATTTTGGAAGCGCTAGTTTTCCCCTAAACCAGTGTTTCCCAACCTTTTTTGAGCCGCGGCACACTTTTAACATTAAAAAAAATCCGGGGGCACACCACCAACCAAAATGACACAAAATGACACTCTAACACAGTAAAGAACGGCTAGGGGATGGTGGCCTGCTGGGAGCAGCTGCTGGGAGTGCCAAATCCAGGGGAGGGGGCGGAGCCAGGCCATGCCATGCCCCGCCCCTCCCCCGTCTTCACCTCTCCCAGTAGCTGCTCCAGCCTTGAGTGGGCAGTGCCAAGCCAGCGGTGCCAGCGCCAGGACAATGGTGGCTTTGCACTGTCCCCTCAAGGCTGGAGCAGCTGCTGGGAGTGCCAAAGCCAGGGGGGGCGGAGCCAGGCCGTGCCATGCCCTGCCCCTCCCCCCATCTTCACCTCTCCCAGTAGCTGCTCCAGCCTTGAGGGGGCAGTGCCAAGCCAGCGGTGCCAGAGCCAGGACAATGGTGGCTTCGCACTGTCCCCTCAAGGCTGGAGCAGCTGCTGGGAGTGCCAAAGGGAGGGGCGGAGCCAGGCCGTGCCATGCCCCGCCCCTCCCCCGTCTTCACCTCTCCCAGTAGCTGCTCCAGCCTTGAGGGGGCAGTGCCAAGCCAGCGGTGCCAGAGCCAGGACAATGCTGGCTTCACACTGTCCTCTCAAGGCTGGAGCAGCTGCTGGGAGTGCCAAGGCCAGGGGAGGGGGCGGAGCCAGGCCATGCCATGCCCCACCCCTCCCCGTCTTCACCTCTCCCAGTAGCTGCTCCAGCCTTGAGGGGGCAGTGCCAAGCCAGCGGTGCCAGAGCCAGGACAATGGTGGCTTCGCACTGTCCCCTCAAGGCTGGAGCAGCTGCTGGGAGTGCCAAAGCCAGGGGAGGGGGCGGAGCCAGGCCGTGCCATGCCCCGCCCCTCCCCTGTCTTCACCTCTCCCAGTAGCTGCTCCAGCCTTGAGTGGGCAGTGCCAAGCCAGCGGTGCCAGAGCCAGGACACTGGTGGCTTTGCACTGTCCCCTCAAGGCTGGAGCAGCTGCTGGAGTGCCAAAGCCAGGGAGGGGCGGAGCCAGGCCCTACATACCCCGCCCCTCCCCCAGCTTCAGCTCTCCCACGGAGGAGCATGAGCGGTGGATGGGCTTCAGTGAGCGGGGCTCCTCCACGCGGCTTCAGCGAGCGAGGGGCGAGAGTCATGGCGGATTGGAGGCTGGCCGGAAAAATGGCCGAAAGAGGCGGCGCCCTGGCCCCCTTTTTTTCTTCGCCACGCCCCGGCCCTTCCTCCTCCTCCCCAAGCAGCAGGAGTTCGGCAGGAGGGGAGGGAGGAAGGGCCGGGCAGAGAGCTTTTCTCGCGGCACAGCAGGAGGTCCGTCACGGCACACTGGTTGAGAAACACTGCCCTAAACATCCCAATTCAAATGGCTCACCAAGTATCCGGAAGCGTGCCCCACTGAGAGAAGGTTCTGTCCCAGCTGAGAAGGATGAAAGCCACGAGTCCTGAGTGTTCCACAAGGTTAACATACTGTCGATGCTTCCCCCCATGGGATCGGCTTAAAGGTAAGCCGGGCAGTGTGGAGTGTGGGGCGATAGGCTCCCCACATCCCCCAATGGCAGTCTCTGGGTTCTTCACAATGTGTGACAATTCCAGCAGTTTGTGTGAAGAGGTTGTTAGTCGAGGAGGCAAGACAACAGTACTATCTTGCAAAAGAGAGAAGAGCAAAGTAGATTTCTAATGTAGCACTTTAAAAAAAAATACTGGATTGGGAGTAGGTACGGAATATGAGCAAAGAAAGTCTCCATCCAGTTACTCAAAGCATTTCTGCTACTTAGACTTTCAAACTTAATTTAAAAGAATTTTTTTTTAAAAAAAATCTGGCTTTTCTACTTTAACAATTGCACTGTGTAACAAAATGCCTGTTCCTGGTTTCAAAGAACTATTTCCTGTTTGTCCTTACCCTCCCCACTACCCCTCCCCCCATTACGGAGCTATTCTCTCCTCTTTATTATTTAACATCTATATGCGACCACTTGCCAAACTGGTGTGGAGTTTTGGTCTGGAGTGTCATCAGTACGCTGATGACCCCCAGCTGGTGTTGAGGATGGACGGCCGGCCAGACTCGGTACCCGATAATTTCCAGCTGTGCCTTAAAGCCATGACTGGTTGGCTATGTGCCAGCTGGTTGAGAGTGAACCCATCGAAAACTGAGATCCTATGGCTGGGTCGCCCGGGGGTGAGCTCCGGCTGCCTACTCTGGACGGTGAGGTATTACGCCCGTCACCCTTAGTAAAGAGTCTGGGGGTCCAATTGGACCCACTGCTGACGATGTAGGCCCAGGTCTCCACTGTCAGCAGATCCGCTTTTTTCCACCTGTGACAGGCTAGGCGGCTGGCGCCATACCTTACCCAGATTGATCTAGCTACAGTGATCCAGGCAACGGTCATCTCGAGGCTAGACTACTGTAACACCCTCTACATGGGTCTACCTTTGGCAGTTATCCGGAAACTCAAACTGGTGCAGAATGCAGCAGCTAGACTCCTGGCGGGAGTACCGGCCAGGAGCCATATCACTCCAACTCTGCAGCAACTGCACTGGTTGCCAATCGAGTACCAGATCACCTTCAAAGTGTTGGTCTTGACCTTTAAGGCCCTATATTATCTGGGGCCGGTGTACTTGAGGGACCGTCTACTCCCATATGCTCCCCAGAGATCCCTTCGGTCAGAGGACCAAAACCTGTTACCCATCCCTTCCATTAGGTCCTTTCACTTGTCATCAACTAGGCAGAGAGCCTTTTCCATCGTCACACCGAGCCTGTGGAATGCCTTGCTGGCGGAAGTTCGGGCGATAAACGATCTAAAAGCCTCCCGGAAGGTGTGTAAGACCGCATGTAGCCAGGGGCTAAGGGCTTCCGCCCCGAATTTCTCAGGGTGGTCCGCAAAAAGGCCTTACTGGTACATTATTTAAACTGTTATGTTTATTCATATCATGATCTGATCACCATGCTCATTATATCCCACATTAATCGGGTTATTGGGATAACAATACAAAAGGTTTGCGAGGGTAGACCCACTTCCACCCAGTCTCAGCCCCCAACGAAACTCAGCCCCCCGGAATCAAAATCCTGGCTACGGCCCTGGTGTAAGACATCTCTCTTCCAAAAGGCATTTAATCTTTAAGCCATGTCAATCTGTATGCTGGCAAAAACATTGTTTTTACGCTTTTTAAATGTTCTTATCGTTTTAGTGCTGTGTTACCTTGTGCATTTTGTAAACCACCCTGAGCCAATCTGGAAAAGGCAGTATATAAATTGAAACAGTAAATAAATAAATAAATAAACAAATAAACAAATAAATAAATGACTCCTCCTAGTACCACCATAGCATTATTGTAAAATCACAATAAAATATTTTTTAAAAGAATTATTTCCTGTTTAATTGAGCAGTACGCACTTTTAAAGTACAGTAGAGCATATCCAACCTTCGCTCATCTAGCTTTCTGCCCGCCTGACCCACAGCTGTTTCAATACATTGCGATGTTTTGGTGCTAAATTTGTAAATACAGTAATTATTACATAATGTTACCATGTACTGAAGTTGGACTGAAAAGAGCCCAGAGAGCATTAACAGATTACTGCCAGGAAGAACAGTTGCACCTCAACTTTCAGAAAACTAACATTATGGTGTTTGCTACACGACCCAAGAAGCACAACTGGAGAATAGATGGAAACAAAATAGAGCAGGTCTCAAGCTTTAAATATCTTGGTGTTACCCTCCATAGCAGCAACAGCAGGAAAGCCCATGCAGAGTGTGCAGCAGAGACAGCACCAAAGAGTTCATCCGCTATCTTAAGATATCTCAGGACAGGAGGAGGTCACTTTATACCGGCAGCACTTAAACTTTTTTTTGTGCTTTTTATTGAACATAAATAAAAAAGACGTACATTAAGTAACATTCAAACAAAACATACCAACAATGACAATACATCACCTCCATCCATTCACCTCCCCCACACACACACACATAAAGATTTCTTGACTTCCTAGTCGCTTAATGATAGCTGTGGTTTCTCTTTTATCCTAGTTCCGTATCTCTCTGCGGTTTCCTACGGTCCCTTGGATTCTTAATTAGTCCCTCTTTCCTTGTGCCTGGAACCACCGTCCTTATTACTTTTGTACAGTCATCACAAATATTTGTCAGATTATTGCATTTTTAATAGCAATTCATGAGTCAGCACAAGATATATTTTCGCAGTTTGAGATGACCTGCAGTGTGACATGTTTGACACCAGATGGCGCTGTCTCAAGACTGCTAAATGGAACTTTGAGGAATGTCAGTTACAAAGTGACAGTTGGGATTTGTCAGTTGGGATTTAATATCTGTGAGAAAGGATGTTTAGAAAGGTAGCTGTGATGGCTGTTGTTTTTCGATGTTTTGCCAGTTATTGTTAAATACAATTCAATACAAAGTTATATATTTACCTTGTGAATTGAATGAGAGTTTCATTATTCACTTGAACAGAGACTGGAGTTTTTGGGCCGATGGGGAATTAAACTTCTATATTTCTGTTGCCTATCCGCTGTGACATAAATACTCGACGCCGAAGAATATTTGTATTTGCTTTTCCTTATAAACTCAATGAATTTATCCCAGTTAGTATTCCTTGATAGGTTTCTGTTCCGGGCTAACCTTTGCGTTGGCAAGTCCATATTCATGATGTCTAAGGACTTTAACGTCCAGTCATTAAACGTAGTTGCCTCCTTACTTTTCCATTGTCGGGCAATACAAATTCTTGCCGCAGTGGTTAAATAAAAAAAAACCTTATCATCGTTCTCATTAATTTGGAAGTCAACCATCCCCAACAAAAAATATTCCGGTCTAAAATCAAAGCTTAGCTTAAGAATTTCCTTCAGTTTGTGGTAGACTCCCCACCAGAATTTTTTTACAGTTTTGCATTCCCACCAAAGGTGGAAAAAAGTTCCTATGCTTTTCCCACACTTCCATCCTGATCTTCCCCTTGCTGTATTTTGCTATTTTTTCAGGCGTTAGGTACCATATAAAGAACATTTTTATCCAGTTCTCCCTAATTTCATTTGCATACGCATATTTAAGCTTCTTACTCCAAATTGTTTCCCATTGTGAAAGGTCAATAGAGTGTCCCACCATTCTTGCCCATTTTATCATCACTTCCTTGACTTGTTCCTCCTCTGTCACCCAGAGGAGAAGTTGTTGGTATATTTTCCCGATTAATTTTTTTTTCCGTTTTCAGGATTTTATCCCAAAAAGTTTCTTTCGTATCGAAACCTTTTTTTTGGTCTATTTTAAAATTCTCATTGATCTGCCAGTACTGGAACCAAGTTATTTTGGGTTCGATTATGTGGACCTCCTCCAGCGATTTTAGAGTTATCTCCTGGTGCTTAATTTTTAAGAGAGAGTCGTATCGGAGCCATCTTGTATATGGAATTTCCCTTTTCTGATCTGCCTCATTTGGTGAGAACCAGAGTGGCATTTTTAAATGAAATCGATTTCTGTATGTATTCCAAGTCTTGAGTAATGCAGATCTCACAAAGTGGTTGTTAAATTTTTTTTCCACTTTTGCCTTGTCTCTCAGTGTAAGCTCCGGCAAGGGGGGTCTAGTAAAGCAAGCTCACTCCAAGCGTGGTTGAAGGAAAAATGGTTTAATAGGTCCTTAATCCAAAGTAGGCAAAGATAGACTAAAATTTTCCCGCGCGAGGTTCTCTTCAAAAGCCCTCCCTGGCCCGCCCCCTGCTGTGCCCCTCCTTCCTCAGGGATGACCATCCGGCTCTCCGCATATCAAAGTTCAGAAAAAGGAGCCTGGCACTTCAAAGGGCGGTTCCAGTTCAAAGCCCGCCAGATGCTGTTCTTATCTGATGGCGCGCGAGGCTTGACCCGTTAGGGCAACAACCGGGTCAAGCGGTGCTGACATAGCGCCCCCTCCGGAAAGGAGCGACCTGCAAGGAGAGAAGAACAAAGGGGAGGGAGAGATCAGGGTCCCGGTTTAGCGGGGAAGGCGGCATGGAAAGCCTTCAGCAGTTTCGGGGCCCTGACGTGTTGGTCTAGCACCCATTCAGGGTGTAAGTCTTTGGCAGTCCATATAACTAGGTAGCTAAGGCGGCCCTTGAGGTGCCGCGAGTCCAACATTTCCCTGATCTCAAAGTGGGTGTGGGGCCCCACCATGATAGACACCAGAGCGTCTTCGGGCTCGGACCACTTCCAGTCGGACACAGCTTTTTTGAGTACGCTCACGTGGAAGACTGGGTGGACCTTGCGCCAGGTGTGGGGGAAGGTCCAGCTTAATTGCCACAGGGTTAATAACTTCCACCACGCGGAGGGGCCCTACAAACTTATTCGCAAACTTGCGTGACTGCTGGGTGGACTTGAGGTGCTTGGTGGACAGGAACACGCGGTCCCCAACGTAGACTGGCTGGGGGCCCCGCTTCTTGTCGGCGTACAGCTTGTAAGAGTCCCAAGCCTGTCGCAGCGCCGTCTGTATCTGCGGCCAAGCGGCAGCCACCTTGGCTCCCCAGTCCGTCGGCGGTGCGGCTGGGTCTGCCGCCGGGGCCAGCGCTGGGAAGGGGGGGAAGTCTCGGCCGGAGACGACCCGGAACGCCAGGCCCCCGTTGAGGCATGTTCGGAGTTGTTGTAGCTGTATTCCGCCACGTCCAGTAGCTTGGCCCAGTTGTCCTGCTGGTAGGTGGAGTAGCATCGGAGGTACTGTTGCAAGGTCCGTTGAACTCGTTCCGTTGCGCCGTCAGTCTCGGGTGAAGGCTGTGCTCAGAGCCCGCTGTGAGCCCAGGCCTGCTAGGAACGCCTTCCAGAACCTGGACGTGAACTGTGGGCCCCGGTCACTCACGACCCGGCACAGGCACCCGTGGAGCCGGAAGACGTGGTGCGTGAACAGGCGGGCTAGCTCAGGGGCAGTAGGGAGGCGGCGGAGCGGAACGAAGTGAGCTTGCTTGGAGAAGAGGTCCACCACCGTCCAAATGGTGGTGTATCCGCCGCTGGGCGGCAGGTCAACTACAAAGTCCATGGCGATCTCACTCCAGGGCTCGGCGGGGTCGGTGACCGTCTGCAGGAGACCCGTCGGGCGGCCCGGCTTAGGTTTGTTCTTTGCACACACCTCACATTCGGAGATGTAGTCGTTAGTGTCCTTCCGCATCGCCGGCCACCAGAACTGCCGGGCCAGCAGCTTCAGGGTTTTGGTGAGGCCGAAATGGCCGGACAATGTGGAGTCGTGGCCCTGGGCCAGGATCTGAGCCCGTTGCCTCAGCGGGACGTAGAGTTTGTCCTTGTAGTAGCAGATCCCCCCTGCTTCAGTCAGATCCGCCCGGTGCTCCTTGAGCCATGCATCTGTGCTGTAGGCTGCTGCCAAGTCCGCCAACAGCTCCGGCGCCCCGGGGACAGCGGGCTGAGGGACCTTTGCAGCTGCCCGGGTGCGGGCCACCAGGCCTAACTGCCGCTTGGTGAACACGGTCCCCATCTCCTCGGGCGCCGAGTAGTCGGCCTCAGGCATCCGAGACAGGGTGTCGGCTAGCACGTTCTTCGGCCCGGGCAAGTATTTGAGCTCAAAGTTGAAGCGGCTGAAGAACTGCGCCCATCTCAGCTGCTTCGCGTTGAGCCGTTGCCGGACTGCAGTGCCTGTAGGTTCTTGTGGTCCGTCCACACTTCGAAGGGCAAGGCGGTGCCTTCCAGGAAGTGCCTCCAGTGGCTCAGGGCAGCTCGTACTGCAAAGGACTCTTTTTCCCATACGTGCCAGCGCTTCTCCGACGGCGTGAACTTCTTGGAGAGGTAGGCACAGGGCCGCAGGGTGCCCCCTTCGTCCCGCTGTAGGAGTACAGTCCCATAGGCCGCTTCAGAAGCGTCGCACTGTACTGTGAACGGCCGGTCGGGTTGGGGGTGCGTCAGCAGTGGCTGACTGGTGAAGCTCTGTTTGAGGCTGTCGAAGGCGGCCTGGCACTGTGGCGTCCAGCTCAACTTGGCCCCTGGGGCCCTTGCCTTTTTCGTCTCCCCCAAGCCTTTAGTTTTTAACAGTTCAGTCAGGGGGAGCGCTATCTTGGCGAAGTCCTGGATGAACTGCCGGTAGAAATTAGCGAACCCCAGGAAGCCTTGCAGTTGCCGCCGGGTTCGGGGCGCCTCCCATGCCAACACATCCCGTACCTTACTGGGGTCCATGGCCAGGCCCCTCGTGGAGATCCGGTACCCCAAATAGTCCAACTCCTGTTTGTGGAACTCACACTTGACAGCTTGACGAAGAGCTGGTTGTCCCAAGAGGCGGCGCAGCACCTCCCGGGTCAGTTCAATATGTTCTGCCTCCGGCGTAGAGTAGATAAGCACGTCATCCAGGTAGACTAGAACTCCCTTGTAGAGCAAGTCCCTGAAGATCTCATTGATAAACTGCTGGAATATCTTTGGAGCCCCTTTGAGTCCGAACGGGGTGACCCTGAATTGGTACTGCCCCAGATGGCAGTTAAACGCCATCTTCCAGCAGTCCTCGTCCTTCACCCGTATCCTATAAAAGGCTTTGCGAATGTCCAACTTAGTAAAAAGCCGCGCCCCTACCAGCTGGGCCAAGATCTCCGACATCAGGGGCAGCGGGTAGGGACTGGCAGCGCTGATGGCGTTGAGGCCGCGATAGTCCACACACAAGCGCAAGGACCCATCCGCCTTGGGCCGGAACAGGACTGGGGCCGCCAGCGGGCTGGTGGATTTCTCAATGAATCCTCTTTCCATGTTCTTATCAATAAAGTCTCTTAAGGCCTTCCTCTCTGGCTCTGAAAGGGCGTATAGCTTGGGCCGGGTAGTTTGGCGCCTTGTCAATTTCAATTGCGCAGTCGGACTTCCGGTGAGGGGCAGCTGGTCACTTCCCGCTCGCTAAAGACTTCCTCCAAGTCCTGGTATTCTCGCGGGACGTCGCTGGGTTGGCTCTCTGCTGCCCCCACTCCAGCTCCCTCGTGCTTTGGGGCTCCGCCTTCTCCTGGGTCATCTATCCTCACCCGTGCCTCTCCGTCCCGGAATTTCACGGCCCCAGACTCCCAGTCGACCTGCGGGTTCTGGGCGCGCAGCCAAGGGGCCCCTAGGATGATAGGCTGGTGGGCCATTGCGGAGATCACGAATCTCAGTGCTTCATGGTGGGACCCGATCTGGACTTTTATCTCTCCTGTCTTGTGGGTGGCTGGTTTCCCGTTAGTGAGGGACCCATCTAGCTGGGAGAAGAGGATCTGTTCAATCAAGGCCTGGGGCTTTATCCCCAACTGCTTTGCCAACTGGGGGGACATTAGGCACCTAGTACACTTGCTGTCCAGCATGGCCACTGTCTCTAGGGGCTGGGGCGCCCCGGGGCCCCACACTTTAACATCAAACTTGTAGGTGTCACACCCAAGGGGATCAGACTCACCGCCCGGAAGGGTTTGGATCTGCCGCCGGGCATCTACAGCAGATCGTTGTCGTTTCCCGCCATCCATTCAGGGTCACTTTCCTCCGTCTCTGGCTCCAGCTCCTCCGCCTCTCGTAGGCTCCGGGGTGCCCGAGTGGTCTCCGCAGCGGCGGCCGCTTTTCCTCGGACGGGAGTCTTGGGTTGGGTGTTTATTTTGGCCTCCGGCACCTTTTCCGGCTTTGGCGAGGGGGGCTTCTTGCGGCAATCCGCTGCTCGGTGACCCTCTCGGCCGCATGAAAAGCAGGCTCCCTTCTTACCCCTTTGGCCTTCCCGGCTGCCAGACCGGGCCCTCGCGATGGCTTCGCCCGATCCCGCCTCCCGGGCCGTCCCCACTCCTCGGGTTCTCCCGCTATCTCTGTAGCGTCGCGGCATCTGCTCCATGTCGCACTCCACTCTCCCTGCTGAGACAATCCAGTCCTCTAAAGTCTCGGGGTTTCCCCGGTGCATGGCCCACTCAAGGATGTCCTGCCTCAGGCCTGCCTTGAAACACTCCAATATGGTGGTCGCCGACCAGCCTCGGATCTTCCCCGCTAGGGCCTTGAAGCTTAAGGCGTATTCGGACACGGACCTCTGGCCTTGATAAATCTTTTTCAACTGGGCCTTGGCCTTCTCACCGGCCAGGGGGTCCCCGAACCGGGTTTGTAGGGCATCTAGGAAGGCGTCTAACTGCCTCAGCTGCGGTGCTTGAGTGTCCGTCATTTGCACCAGCCAGTCAGCTGCGGCCTCCTTCAGGTTGGCCCCCACAGCTCGCACCCTGGCCCCTTCCGAAGGGAACGAATCCCCATAGTCCAGCATGTAGTTCTGTACGTTGGTGACAAAGTAGGATAGTTGGCGGGGATCCCCGTCGAACTTTACCTTCAGGTCCCTCCGGCTCCCCGCCGCCTCTTGGCTCTGGTCGGCCTGGCCCAGGTTGAAGGTAGAGGTGCCCCTGTGAGGAATGAAGTCATCTCCGCTGTCCCGGAACGTCACTCTCCCCGACGGCCTGGCTGGCCTCTCCGTGGCTTGGCTCACCGACCTCTCCCGGCGTCGACCATCCGGTACAGCCCACGGCAACTCCTCCGGTCTGGCCAGTAATAACTCCATCTGGGACTGGAGCTTCTGCACCGCTTCCGTCAGCTGGAACACTTGCACCTCCAGCCGTAGTTCGGCGGTACTGGGGAACCCGCCACCCCGGGCTGGGTTTCTGCCTCCGGAGCGCGCCGGCACCTTGCGCCGGGCCCCGTCCGTCGTAGGGGGGTTGAGGAGTGGCGGCGCCTCTGCTCCCATCTCTGCGCCTCCGGCCTGAGCTGCTGCCGCAGGGACTTCGGCTTCGTCCCCATCCTCCTCAATGTCCTCTTCCTCACCCAAGTCCTCAGGGAGCTGGTCATCGAGGGGGTCCATCTCCGCTTGAGACATCTTACGAAAGTGGATACGGTCGGAAGGCTTTCACGGCCATAGAAGTTGGTGAGTCTATCTTTATGTAAGCTCCGGCAAGGGGGGTCTAGTAAATCAAGCTCACTCCAAGCGTGGTTGAAGGAAAAATGGTTTAATAGGTCCTTAATCCAAAGTAGGCAAAGATAGACTAAAGTTTTCCCGCGTGAGGTTCTCTTCAAAAGCCCTCCCTGGCCCGCCCCCTGCTGTGCCCCTCCTTCCTCAGGGATGACCATCCGGCTCTCCGCATATCAAAGTTCAGGAAAAGGAGCCTGGCACTTCAAAGGGCGGTTCCAGTTCAAAGCCCACCAGATGCTGTTCTTATCTGATGGCGCGCGAGGCTTGACCCGTTAGGGCAACAACCGGGTCAAGCGGCGCTGACACTCAGTAAGTATCCATGCCACCCCCTGCATAGGCCCTCGCCAGTCCCTCACCCATGTTAGGGCTGCAGCCTCATAGTACAGGTGGAGATTCGGTAGGGCTAGAACTCCCCTTCTAGTGTCGTCTATTAAGTATGTATGCTTAATTCTTGCTCTTTTATTTTGCCATATAAACTTATTTATGTCTATTTTCCATTTATTTATTGTAATCTTTGATCTTAGGATTGGCAAGGTCTGGAATAGATACAAAACATCTGGGAAGACATTCATTTTGATTATGGCCAGGGCTGTCCAACTGGCGGCCCCGGGCGGATCCGCCCGTAGCCTGTTGGACACGGCCCACCTATGCCCTCAGCCGCCATTTTTAAATTTAAAAAAATTTTTATTTTAAAAATGGCGGCCGGGGAAGGGGGGAGGCGGGCAGGGAGGAGGAAGAGCTAGCTCCTCCTTTTGGCCCCCTCCTATCTAGGGCGGGGGGAGCCGAAAAGGCAGAAGGCGGCGCCAAGAGCAGCGCGTCACAGGCCTGGTGTGACGCGCTGCCCCTTGGCACCGCCTACTCCTCCTCGCGGCTCCCAGCCTAGGGAAGGGAGGGGCGCCGAAAAGGAGGAGTAGACGTGCCAAGGGCAGCTTCACGCCAGGCCTGTGACGCGCTGCCGTTCGCCGCCTTCTGCCCTTTTGGCCCCCCTCCTTCCTAGGAGCAGGGAGCCGCCGAAAGAAGGGGCAGAGCGGCGCCAAGAGCAGCGCGTCACAGGCCTGGTGTGACGCTCTCTTGGCACCGCCTTCCTCCTTTCGGCGGCTCCCCGGCCTAGGAAGGGAGGGGGCACTGAAAAGTAGGGAGTAGGGGTGCCAAGAGCAGCGCGTCACGCCAGGCCTGTGACGCTGCTCTTGGCGCCGCCTACCCCTCCCTTTCGGCGGCTTTAGGAGGGGGCAGGGCCTGGGCTGGGGCGGGGCCTGGGGGCGGGGCCAAGCGGCCCCGCAGGTCATCAGTGACCTCTTATCCGGCCCTGGACCCGCCAGAAGTTGGACAGCACTGATTATGGCTATTCGGCCCAGGAGGGATAATTTTAATTTTTCCCAGCTCTTCATTTTATCCTTAATTTCCTTCCATTTTTATCATAATT
>JARBWK010000005.1:145818978-145870692 GCA_030556195.1 Anolis apletophallus | reverse complement strand
ACATTGCCATTTAAAACAAATTCAACCTGGTCTGTAAACGTGGTCACTCATTTCAAACTATAATCAATCTCAGCCTATTCAGGGAAAGCAGCATTCCACATCCAAGTCTTCACCCGCCTCCTGAAGGACAGCAGGGAGGGGGCAGATCTAGCATCACTTGGTAGAGAGTTCCACAGCCGAGGGGCCACCACAGAGAAGGCCCTGTCCCTCATCTCCACCAGCCGTGCTTGCGAAGATGGTGGGACTGAGAGCAGGGCCTCTCCGGAGGATCTTTAAAGTCCTTGATGGTTCATAGGCGAGAATCCGTTTGGACAGGTAAACTGGGCCAGAACCGTATAGGGATTTATAGGTTAAAACCAGCACTTTGAATTGTGCTCGGAAGCTAATCGGCAGCCAGTGGAGCTGGTGTAACAAGGGCGTTGTGCGCTCCCTGCACCCCACTTCTGTGAGTAGCCTGGCTGCCGAGCATTGGATTAATTGCAGCTTCCGAGCAGTCTTCAGAGCAAACCCCATGTAGAGAGCGTTGCAGTAGTCTATTCGGGAGGTAACCAGAGCGTGGACCATTGTGGCCAAGTCAGACTTCCCAAGGTACGAGGCGTTTACCACCATTTTAAATCAAAGGTGGGGTTTCTGTGTTTTAAATAAAATACTTTGGCAAATGCATGTTTGAGTTTTGTGTGTGGTGATCTCTTATTTTGCTATTCCTCCTCGGTCTAGGATCATCGAGCTTTGCCATCAGTTTCCTCATGGGATCACAGACCAGGTGATTCAGAATGACATGCCTCACATGGAAGCTCAGCAACGAGCCATGGCCATTAACAGACTGCTCTCTATGGTAAAAAGCTTATTACGTTTGCATGAAAATTTGTCTTCAAAAATGCTGGATAAATCATAATGGTTCAGGAGCAATTGTTTATAATATTTGCTTTAAAAGTAACAGTTCTTCTGGGTCTACATACTGATGAAACAGTTGTTGGTGCCATCTTCTGTCTCTTGATCAAAAGGAGCATGCCAGGATGCCGACCACATTACCATTATTCTAGCACACCTAAATCTCTGGTTCTTGTTTAGTACTGTTTTTATTTTATATTATATATTACACTTTCGGATCATCATTTTGAAGCAGGCCCGGATTAGCTCCTTTTGGCGCCCAAGGCCAAAAGAAGCCCGTCGCCCCCAGGGGTGGGGAAGCCCCGCCCCCAGGTCAGGGGAAGCCCCGCCCTCAGGGGTGGGGAAGCCCCCGCCCCCAGGGCGTGCTGCGCATACGTGGCAGTGGCTCCAAGGGTCCTCCTTCCTTCCTTCAGTGAAGGAAGGAAGGAAGGAGGACCCTTGGAGAAAGGAGAAGGAGCAAGAGGTGGGGCGAAGAGGCACCGCATCAGGCCAGGCCTCTGACGCTGCGCCCTTGCGCCGCCTCTTGCTCCTCCCTTCGTTCCCTCCTTCCTTCAGTGAAGGAAGGAAGGAGGGGGAACCGAGGAGGAGCAAGAGGCGGCGCTAAGGGGCGCCGCGCCAGAGGCCTGGCCCTGATGCGGTGCCTCGCCCCACCTCTTGCCTCTTCCCCTCCCTTCCTTCACTCAAGTGACCGAAAGAAGGGAGGGGGGAACCGAGGAGGAGCAAGAGGCGCCCCGTCGCCCCGTCTCTTGCTCCTCCTCTGTTTCCCCCTCCCTTTCTTCATTCACTTGAGTGAAGGAAGGGAGGGGGAAAGGAGAAGGAGCAAGAGGTGGGGCGAAGGGGCGCCGCGTCAGAGGACTGGCTGTGACGCGGCGCCCTTAGCGCCGCCTCTTGCTCTTCCTCGGCTCCCCCTCCCTTCCTTCGTTCACTTGAGTGAAGGAAGGGAGGGGGAAGGAGAAGGAGCAAGAGGCGGGGCGAAGGGGTGCTGCATCAGAGGCCTGGCTGTGACGCGGCGCCCCTTGGCTCCGCCTCTTGCTCCTCGCTCGCCCAANNAATCGACCATTAAAAAAAAATTCGGGGGGTCCTATTCCGCCGCCCCCCCATTTGTGCCGCCCGAGGCAATGGCCTCGGGTGGCCTTATGGGTAATCCGTGCCTGTTTTGAAGGGAAGATGGGATACTGACCTTTGAAAAATGTTGATCAGTCATGCATTTGAGTTTTCTGTGTGATTGTTTATAGTGGGTCCTAGGGCTTTGTGCTCTGTAGCTTTGTGCTCTGTAGCAGACTGGCAGCCAGTGGAGCTGGCGCAACAGTGGAGTTGTATGCTCCCTGAGCGTCGCTCCTGTTAGCAACCTGGCTGCCGCCCTTTGAACCATTTGGAGCTTCCGAACAGTCTTCAAAGGCAACCCCACGTAGAGAGCGTTGCAGTACTCTATACGGGATGTATCTTTTTTTATAACTGCATTTCATATTGCTTCCTAATATAAAATAGTTAAAATATGCAAAACATTAAAATGATCTTTTATTTTCCTCTTAGGGGCAGCTGGATCTCCTCAGGAGCAGCAGTGGCCTCCTCTATAGAATTAAGGAATCGCAGAATGCTGGGTAATACTTTGCTGCTGAATTGTCCATGCTAATCCTTTGAAACCTCTTCTGCCATACATTTATAACCATTTCTTAAGTAACAGCTTTGATGTTATACAGTTTGGGGAAACAACTTGAGAAGACATCTTAAACAGAAGAAGGAGTTATAGTTATCAAAAATCAGTACTGTTCTATTATCCGGGTGGAGGCCACAAGGGGGCACTAGAGAGAGAAGGATAGTCCATTGAACACTTACATTAAACTATTGATGCGATATATTGTAATATGCTTTTATTGTATTGTGTTTTAATCAAGTTGACTTCTTGTACTTATTATGTTTATTTAGTTTAATGTTTATCTATGTTTATTGTGTTTATTTAGTTTAATCCTTGGTTTTTATAAATTATATTGTGTTTATTTTATTATTTGTTTTGCCACAATTGTTGTTATTTGTTGGACATTGAATGCTTGCCATTTTTGTTATTTTTGTAAACCGTCCTGAGTCTCCTTGGGTAGCGAGGGTGGGTTATAAATAAAGTTGATTATTATTATTATTATTATTATTATTCTAGCTTGGGGACCTGGCAGTGCCTGGGTTATTTGAGGAAGGCATTGTGTGCCAAGGTTGGTTCCTATTAGATGTTTATGTGACTTGCAGTGGTCTCAGGAACTTAATGAAGGTACTACAAGTCCCATTGGCCATGGTCCATCCCCCTCCAAACAGCACCAGGATGTAGAGTGGGTCATGGGGGCTCTGTGTGTCATGTTTGGTCTTGATCATTCATTGGATGAGGGTTGCAGCGGTCTCGGAAGGTGAGTGAAGGTATTTCAAGTCCCATCATCTGAGATCCATCCTCCTTGAAACAGCACCAGGGTGTAGAATGGGTGAAGGGGGCTCTGTGTGCTAATTTTGGTCTGTATTGGTCATTGGGTGACGGTCGCGTTGTGAAGTGGGCCATTGGGCCCCTGTGTGCCAAGTTTGGTTCTGATCCGTCACTGCTGTGAGCCGCAGTGTCTGACTGCCTGAGGCCTTCCCTTTTCCCTCTGAGTCACCTTAGAATGTTGGAATGTGGATGGCCAATCGGAGTCCTTTATGCAAATACAATTTCAGTGGCAACCAATCCCCTCTGTCTGGGGCCGTAGAATGTTGGAGTTCTGAGGCTGGCCAATCAGAGTCCTTTATGCAAATAATCCCGTAGTGGCAACCTATCGAAACGCTGTCACATATTCCTTGGCACCTCCGCACCTCCCAGTAAATGAACATTCCATTTCCAACAGAAAAAAACGGTCTTTTGGCTAACTCAAGCATTCTGTTGCATTCTGTTTTGCTGGCCAATCAGAGTCCTTTATGCAAATAGTTCCTCAGTGGCAACGAATGCCCTCTGTCTGGTGCCTTAGATTGTTGGAGTTCTGAGGCTGGCCAATCAGTGTCCTTTATGCAAATAATCCCACAGTAGCAACCAATCAAAATGCTGGCACATATTCCTCCGCACCTCCCACCCTCCGCACCGCTGCAAACACTGACTTTTATTAGATAGATAGATAGATAGATAGATAGATAGATAGATGGGGTGGATGGTGGGTTGAAGGAGTAAAACCATTTCCCTCTGTTTTCCTTTTATTTCCCCCCCACCCATGTCCTTGTCATGGAAATAAACCTCGGTTATGATATGGGAAAGTGGGAGAGGGCATATCCAGCAAAAATGGGGGAAATGTTTTTTCTCCTTCAGCTCCCCCCTCCAAATATACTATTTTTCTTTCTCTCTTTAGTGCCCCCTAGTGGCCTCTGCCGGGATAATGGATCTGTACCCAAATATCATATCTCTATAATATTTTTCCATTAGCACTTATTTCTTTTTGACAGATAGTTGATAACTTATCAACAGAATATAATTTCTGACATCTTGAATATTGATCAAATTCCGCATTGATCAAATTCACTTAGATCTTCCAAACTGTATGCTTTTCATCTCTTATTTTGTCCTCTTGCAGTAAAATGAAAGGATCTGACAATCAGGAGAAATTGGTGTATCAAATTATAGAAGATGCAGGAAACAAAGGTAAGAAAGAGTGTTGCTTTTGGAGACTATAATAAATATTTGCTACTTTTCTGTCACTAAGGCCCCTTCCACACAGTTGAATAAAATCCCACATTTTCTGCTTTGAACTGGAATATATGGTAGTGTGGACTCAGATAACCCTGTTTAAAGCAGATATTGTGGAATTTTCTGCCTTGATACTCTTGAGTTATATGACTACTAGCGTTGCTGTGCCCTATTTAGGAGATGCGAGAAAGTCTGAGTATGTAAGGGTTGGAATTGTTGTTAGTGAATTGGGTGTTTTATGTTTGTGACTCAGCTCTTTGCCTGCAGTCCTTCGGGTTTGACTTGTACCATGGCCAGGACGGATCAGCTTGGGGAGGGCTTGTCCTGTCAGGGGATCTCTATCTTCACAGGTGCGTCCAGTGTCTGTTGGGGGACTGTTAAAAATCCTTTCCGTATCCTTTTTAGCCACCTTTCTCAAGACCTTCATGTCTAGTTTACTTTCTGCTCCTCTCTTTTTCAAGATGTCCTGCTCTGTGTCTTTTGCACCCATTGGTCGAAGTCCAATGAGGCTTTCCTCATGGACAGGCCATCTGAGGGAGCTCTTCCAGCGCTGGGCATCAGAAGGTACTTGGTGATGACCTCCATCCCTTGGAGCCAGCATATAGAGGGGCTGGAGCACCCTCCTTGGCAAACCCCATTGTTGCTGGATGGTCCTCTGATTAATGTGGAATTCCAAGCCACTGGAGATCTTTTTGGGAAAGGAAGAAGAGCTCCCTTGAATGGTGTTGATCTCCATCATGGTCTTCTGATTTGAAAGTGTTGGAGGAGGCTCTGGCAGTCATCTGACAGTTTGTTATGGGTCGGAATGTTCATGTTGGCTGGCCAGTACAGCAGTTATGCAAATCCACCCTTATTGGCAGCCAATCATGTTGTCAGAATGTAGAGGCTGGGGGAGTCTTTGGCAGCCCCGGAGGATGCTGGGAAATGTAGTTTTTTTTAAACTCGTTGTTTTGGGGGCCTTTTAGGTTTTGGGGGGAAAGTTTCTTTGCTACAAACGTACCTTGCTTGAGGCCCATTTCTGTTGGCAAGTTTTGTGTTTCTGCGTTGTAAGGTTTCTCTGTTTGAGGTAGTCTTCACATGACGACTGTTCCTTTATATATATAGATGAGCCCTTCCACACAGCCCTGTATCCCAGGATATCAAGGCAGAAAATCCCACAATATCTGCTTTGAACTGGGTTATTTGAGTTGACACTCAGATTTAGGGCTGTGTGGAAGGGCCCTAAGACAGAAATACTTCATTGATCTTTCTCAAAGGAAGTTTAACCTTATATGTATCTGTTTTAGAAACCTATGATTAGCTAGATCAGGGTGGGATTCTTTTCTTTCTTTTTACTAGAGCAGCGATGATCTTCAGAGGTTTTTGTCCTTTCATTCTTACTACCTCTAGACCAGTGTTTTTCAACCTTTTTTGAGCTGCGGCACACTTTTTACACTTACAAAATCCTGGGGCGCACCGCCAACCAAAATGACACAAAATGACACTTTAACACAGTAATACATATAGTTGATATGTTTTTAAATGTATTTATACACTCAGTGAGAAACCAGGGCCTGTTTCGATGAACACAACATAGGTATTCTGGCAGGAATGGCAGAAAGACACAAACTTCCCACACAGAACTCCCATAACCAAGAGAAAATACTATAAGAGTTTGGTGGGCACTGACCTTGAGTTTTGGAATTGTAGTTCACCTACATCCAGAGAGCATTGTGGACTCAAACAATGTTGGATCAGGACCAAACTTGGCATGAATATTCAATATGCCCAAATGTGAACACAGATGGAGTTTGGGGGAAATAGACCTTGACATTTGGGAGTTGCAGTTTCTGGGGTTTATAGTTAACACACAATCAAAGAGCATCATGCACTCTGGCAACAATGGAATTGAACCAAACTTGGCATATTGAACTCTCATTACCAACAGAAAGTACTGAAAGGGTTTGTTTGGGAAATGACCTTGAGTTTGGAAGTTGTAGTTCACCTACACCCAGAGAGCACTGTGGACTCAAACAATGTTATGCTATGCTGTTGTTTGTTTTCTATCCAGAATCACAATGTTGGAAGGAGGCTCACCACTTTAAGGTCCGTAAAACAGGCATGGGAAAACTTCAGCCCTCTGGGTGCTTTGGACTTCAACTCCCACCATTCTTAACAGCCTGAGGCCCTTTCCTGATTAAGTAGCTGAGGGGAGAAAAGGAAAAGAGCCTGAGGCGTTTAAGAGGTGACTTGATCGAAGTGTATAAAATCATGCATGGGATAGAAAAGGTGAATAGAGAAAAAATAGTTTCTCTGTCACACAACACTAGGACTAGAGGACACTCCCTGAAGCTCCAAGGTAGGAAAGTTAGGACTAATAAAGGGAAATATTTCTTCACCCAGAGGGTCATTGGGTTATGGAACTCACTTCCAGAGGAGGTTGTGACAGCGGTCAGCCTGGACAGCTTCAAGGCAGGATTAGACAGATTCATGGATACCAAGGGAATCAGTAGTTACTGAAATGGACATCCAAGTGCCACCTCGGAGTTGGTTGAGGCAGGCAGGATTTTCCCCGGGTACTGGTTGTGGGGGGTCGGGAGCAGGTGAGGGTTTTGCCCTCCTTTCTGCTAGAGATCCCTGTGTACAACTAGTGGGCCACTGTGTGACACAGAATGCTGGACTAGATGGGCTGAGGCCTGATTCAGCATGGCTCTTCTTATGTTCTTATGTTCTTATGAATGGTGGGAGTTGGAGTCCAAAACAGCTGGAAGATCCAAGTTTGCCCATGCCAGCTTTTGACAGAGACCTCTTCCTCCCCCTCCCCCTTCGCGCCCTTTCTTCCCCCTCCTGCTGAACACTTACTTTTTCTTCTACACTGCCTCTTCTGCCGCCATTTTGATCCAAGGGGGCAGCGTGAGCGTGTTCAGGAGGGGAGGGGGGAGGGAGGAAGACATGACCCGTGCAGGCGCTACTGCGCAGACTCACCCCAGAGCAAAGCGAGGCAAAGCAAACAGAGCGAGGCTGGGAAGAAGGGAGCCCAAATGGAGAAGAAAAAGTGTTCGGCAGGAGGGGGAAGGAAGGGTATTGGAGGTTCCAATTTCCCACGGCACACCTGATGATCGCTCATGGCACACTGGTTGGAAACAGTGCTCTAGACAATGTAGTCCATGTGGGACGTGACATTAGAAGAAGAGAAAGCTGTTAGGCTGGGGTGGAGCATCGCAATTACGGTTGCCACTTTTTGCTATAAGAAATAAGGGACATTTACCTTAAAATGCGAGATTTTTCACAAAAATAAGGGACACTTCGTAAAAAGGGCCTGAGGCTGTTGGGAATGATGGGAGTTGAAGTCCCAAACACCTGGAGGGCCCAAGTTGGCCCATGCCTGCTCTAGATCTCTCCAGACCCCTTTTAAGGCCCCGCTTTCCCCCCTCCAATCTCATCCTCTTTTTCTCTGCCCTTCCATGTTGATCTTGAGGTGAAATGGCACCCCTTCCCCGCTTTCTCTTTTCCCCTTCCGCCTCCCTGGCTCCTTCCTTAGCTCTCCGGCTTCCCTCAGCTCCGCCGGCCTCTGCTTTCCCTCCCTTTCCTTTCCCTTTCCTCCTTCTCTGGCTTCCCTCCTTCCCACCAGCCCTTTCTTCCTTACCGTCCGCCATCTCCGCCTCCTCCTTCTGCTTGTTCCTGTGCTAGTTTCGCTCCTGCCGGCCACCGTCACCGCGGAACCCGTTACGGGACTCGCCACCCACAAGGCTTCCTCCGTGACCATAGAGGCGTGGAAAGGAGGCCAGGTGGAGAGGCGCCTTGGCTTTGCCTCCTGGGCGCCGCCATCTTGGCTGCGGATGGGCGGGGCCTCCCTTTTTGCTAGGGGCAACAGGCAGGCGCGGAGGAATGACAGGCAAGGAGAGAAGGCCCAAATTTGTGTGTTTTTTGGAAAGGGTTTTTTTCGGGGGGTTTTAAAATTGTGTACTAGCTTGGGTACCCCAGGTTATTTGAAAAAGTCAATTCTGTGTGTCAAGTGCGGGACCGGCCTCGCCTCCTGCTGCCACCTGTCCTGCCAATACGGGGCAGGAGCTGAAAATACGGGACAGGAAATTCAGAGCAAAAATGCGGGACGTCCCGTATAATATGGGACAAGTGGCAAACCTAATCACAATTCAGATTTGACATGCATATAAGCACAGTGTCCCAGCTATATTTAGCTAAGTTAATTTTCCATTTATAACACACAGGTATTTGGACCAGGGATATTAGGTATAAAAGCAACCTTCCCTTAACTGAAATCAATAAGATCTTGAAGAACCTGGAAAGCAAGAAACTTATAAAAGCAGTGAAATCTGTTGCGGTGAGTAAGTGGTAATTTTGAATGCTATGTTGGCTTGTTATAATGAATACTGCTTTATTCTTGATTGTTCATCAGGAATATTTAGATTTTGTAATAAGAACTTTGAAAAGTAGCTAAATGTCATTGATTTAGTGCTATCTTCATTGACTTATATTTCAGAAGATAATCAGGGTCAGGGATACTCTGCTAAGGATGGTTTTGTACATACATTGTAGAAATTTGGGCTGTGTCTTTGCATCTTTTGATAGGGAGCTGCCGCGAATTCTGTCTTCTTTGGGAGTACTCCTGCTGTCTGTCTGTGTCTGTCTTTGTCCCTGGTTTCTAGAATGAATAATTGTTGTGATAGAATTTTGGTATAAAGAAGAACAACTTTCAGTCTTTACAGACCCAGCAGTTGCTACCGTGTTTCCCGAAAGTATGACACCCCGATTGTAAGACGTATCGGGGTGTCAGGGGTCGACTAATGTAAGCCGCACTCGAATGTAAGCCGTACCTCGTCGCCACGCCGCCGCCGCCGCCGCAGAATCGCCCATCGGCCGCGGCACACCTCCGCGGCGCACCTTTCTGCCAGGCCTCAAGGAAGGGAGGGGAAGAGAGCCAGAAGCATGGCAAAGCGTGCGCTGCGTCAGAGTGACGCGTCGTCGCTTGCCCCGCCCCTGGCTCTCTTCCCCCTCCTTCCTTGTCCAAGGAAGGGAGGGAAGAGAGCCAGAAGCATGGCCAAGCGTGCGCTGCGTCAGAGTGACGCGTCGTCGCTTTGCCCCACCCCTGGCTCTCTTCCCCCTCCCTCCCTTTGTCCAGGGAGGGAGGAAGAGAGCCAGAAGCATGGCAAAGCGTGCGCTGCGTCAGAGTGGCGCGTCGTCGCTTTGCCCGCCCCTGGCTCTCTTCCCCTCCTTCCTTTGTCCAAGGAAGGGAGGGGGAGAGAGCCAGAAGCATGGCAAAGCGTGCGCTGCGTCAGAGTGATGCGTCGGCGCTTGCCCCGCCCCTGGCTCTCTTCCCCCTCCCTTCCTTTGTCAAGGAAGGGAGGGAAGAGAGCCGGGGCGGGGCAGCGACGACGCAGCGTCACTCTGACGCAGCGCCGCTTGCCATGCTTCTGGCTCTCTTCTCCCTCCCTTCCTTTGTCCAGAAAGCTGCGCCACGGAGGTGTGCCGCGGCGGCGTGACGNCGGGAGCGGCGGCGGCGGCGTGGGGCGTAGCGATGGGGCACGTCTTAGTTTATATAAGACGTACTCGAAAGTAAGACGTGGGGGACTTTTCGGGAAAAGAAAGTAAGACGCTGTCTTACTTTCGGGGAAACACGGTAGTACCTTGAAAGATGCTTGAATAATTCAAATCTGTCTTCCTGATCTCTGGCATCAGACCTAATAGGGAACAGGGATTCTGTTTGTGTTGGGAAAATCTCTTTGCCAAAGTACTTTTTTTTTTGAAGGGGCAGAAAACTTACTTTCTTTGTAAGCTAGTAATCCTCAATATTGGTCTTTCGTTCTCTAAACCAGTGTTTCCCAACCAGTGTGCCGTGGCATACTAGTGTGCCGTGAGCGATCATCAGGTGTGCCGTGGGAAATTGGAGATAGGGAAGAGAGAGAGAGAGAGCCCTCCTGTCCTACAAGGAAGCCCTAGCCGGGGCTTGCTCCTTTTCCTGAGTCCCGCAAACACAGTCTCTACTCACCACTTGCTTTCTTGGGCTTCCTCCTCCACCCCACTCCTTCCTCGGCCTCGGAAAGGTTTGAGCCGAAAGGCGGGGACTGCGTCAGGCAGAAAGAGCCGCGCGGAAAGAGAGAAGATCCTGGGATGGGACTTCCCCGGGTCCCCCGGCTGCCTGGGAGCGGATCTACACCGTAGTATTCTTGCAGTGAGGCACCCCTTGGTCTTCCAGGGCTCAAGGCTGGGGAATCCCGGGATTTGTCGTTTGGGGAGGCTCAGGATGGTGTCAAAATACCACTCCCATGATTTCCTCTCACTCAGCCAAGGCAGGTCAAGGGGCGTTCGGGACACAGGGTTGAGGCACCTTTAAGCAGGGGCCGAAAACTAACAGGGTTTGCTCACTTAAGGCAGGCGTGGGTCAACTTGGGCCCTCCCTCCAGGTGTTTTGGCCTACAACTTCCACCATTCACACACACACACATATCTCTATATATAATAAAAGGGAATGTTTGTATGTATGTATGTGCCAGCTTTCTGATTGGCTCCCCAGCCTCTACATTCCCACAACATGATTGGCTGGCACTGAGGGACTACTTGCATTATGGACTCTTATTGGCCCTCATCCATTCTCTGAGGGAGGATTTGCTAAACCGGCTCTGATTGGCCATGCCTCTACATTCAAACTTCATGATTGGTTGCCACTCTGTGAGATTTTGCTACACCGCCTCTGATTGGCCAGCATTCCTCCCTCCCTAATCTCTAAGGTCTCACAGAGAGTACTTTACAAACAGGCTTCCTTTAGCCCGCCTCTGATTGCCCAGCATTCCTCCCTCCCTAATCTCTAAGGTCTCACAGAGAGTACTTTGCAAACAGGCTTCCTTTAGCTAATTTTACAAACAAGGCGCGAAGACTTCCTCCACTTGATTCTCCTGGCTACGCTTCAGCCTGATTTCACAGTAAGAATTACTTTACTTATTTCTCCTGACTAGGCCCCCTACAACAACAGAAAAAGACCACACCTTACACCACCACCCCCCCATGACCCACTCTACATCCTGGTGCAGTTTGAAGGCGAGGGGAACACGGATGATGGGACTTGAAGTACCTTCACTAACTTCCTAAGAGCACTGTGACGCTTATCCAATCACCAATACAGACCACACTTCCCACACAAAGCCCCCATGACCTCCTGCAGTTTGGAGGAGGCTGCACCACAGATGATGGGACTTGCAGTACCTTCACTAATTCCATGATACCACTGCAACTCCTTATAATGAGGAATCCAGACCAAACTTGCCTCACAGAGCCCCCATTACCCACTCTACATCCTGCTGCACTTTGGGGGAGGCTGCACCACAGATGATGGGACTTGCAATATCATCACTAATTCCATGACACCACTGCAACTCCTTATAATGATGGATTACAACCACACTTGACACACAGAGCCCCCATGGCCCACTCCACATCCTCCTGCAGTCGGAGGACCACCGACCACACATGATGGGACTTGCAGTACCTTCTCCAATTTCATGAGACCACACATACTCCCAATAATGATGGATCTCAGCCAAACATGGCACTCAGAGCCCTCATGGCCCACACTACATTCTGATACTGTTTCGAGGGGACTGAAGCATGACCGATGGGACTCGCAGTACCTTCACTAACTTCCAGAAACCACTGCGAGCCACATAAACATCTGATAAGGACCAACCTTGCCACACAATTCCTTTCTCAAATGACCCGGGCACCGCCGGGTCCCCAAGCTAGTATATATATATGCTGTATAAATTTATTACCTGTACCCGCCATGCGTTGCTGTGGCCAACCTTTCCTCCCTCTTTCCTTCCTTCCCTCTTTTTCTTTTCCTTCTTCTTTCCCTTTTTCTTCCTTCTCTACTTGATTCTTTCCTCCCTTTCTTTGCTCTTTGGTTCCATTCGTCCTTCTTTCTTCCCTTCCTTCCTTCCTTCCTTCCTTCCTTCCTTATTGATGCATAAGAACACAGAGAGAGACTGACAGCTGTTGAGCAAGACCTTTGTGTGTCTTTCTGCCAGTCCTGCCAGGATATCTATGGTGTGTTCATGGAAACAGGCCCAGGTTTCAAACTGAGTGTATAATTACATTTAAAAACATATTAACGCTATGTATTACTGTGTTAGAGTGTTGTGTCATTTTGTGGTTGGTGTGCCCCAGGATTTTGTAAATGTAAAAATGTGCCGCGGCTCAAAAAGGTTGAAAAACACTGCTCTAAACCAGTCCTCACCTCATTCTTAAAAGCTCAAACTCTAAAACACTCAGAATATGATCCAGTTGCAGCACACCAGTATGCTACCTGTGACAACTTCAGTATTGTCATGTTTTGTGACGCATTTTTCTCTCTGTGAGACAGTTAACTTTGTCTAAAAGGCATGGGAAGTATATAACTAATTTTACCACTTTTCCTTTGATTTCATTTTTGTTCTTTGATCGACTATTCCATCCATGTTCTAGTATGCATTTTTGCTAGATACCATATTTTCTGGTGTATAAGACTACTTAACCCAAGAAAATCTTCTCAAAAGTCAGGGGTCGTCTTATACGCGGGAGTAGCCTTATACGCCGGGAGTCGTCTTATAGAGCGGGTGCTGAAACTTCCAATCTGATTGGAGAATCTGTGGTTGCCACATATGGTGGGGGGAGCTCAAAAATGGCAGTGGCCGCATCCCTGCCGTATGCAGTGACTGTATGAAAGCATTAAGGGCAATGCTGTACAAATACAGTAGAAGAAAATCCATTCATCAGGATCCCTGGACTTAATGGCAAAGGCAAATCATGTCTTACTAACTTGTTAGAATTCTTTGAGGGTGTAAATAAACACATAGATAAAGGGGACCCAATTGATATTGTTTACCTTGACTTTCAAAAGGCTTTTGACAAAGTCCCTCACCAAAGGCTCCTGAATAAGCTCTTCAGCCATGGAATCAGAGGACAGGTCTTGTCCTGGATTGGAACCTGGCTAAACTGTAGGAAACAAAGGGTGGTAATAAACGGACATTTCTCTGGGTGGAAAGAGGTGAGGAGTGGCGTACCCCAAGGTTCAGTTTTGGGTCCGTTACTTTTTAATTTATTCATTAATGATCTGGACGTAGGAGTGAATTCTGAGGTAGCAAAGTTTGCAGACGACACTAAATTGTTCAGGGTAGTTAAAAATGAAACTGATTGTAAAGAGCTCCAGAAAGATCTCTCGAAATTGAGTGAATGGGCAACAAAGTGGCAAATGCATTTTAACCTAAACAAGTGTAAAGTCATGCACATCGGGGCAAAGAACCCCAACTACACCTACAAATTGATGGGGTCAAAGCTTTCCGAGACAAACCAGGAAAGGGATCTTGGGGTTTTGGTGGACAGCTCAATGAAGATGTCAACCCAGTGTGCAGCAGCAGTGAAAAAAGCAAATTCTATGCTAGGCATGATCAGAAAGGGAATCGAAAATAGGTCAGCAAATGTTGTATTACCTCTCTACAAATCTATGGTAAGGCCACATCTGGAGTACTGTGTACAATTCTGGTCTCCACACCTTAAGAAGGATATAACGGAACTGGAAAAGGTACAGAAAAGGGCAACAAGAATGATCCAAGGGATGGAGCGGCTCCCTTATGAAACCAGGTTGCAACGCCTTGGTCTTTTCAGCCTTGAAAGACGGCGTTTAAGAGGTGACTTGATCGAAGTGTATAAAATCATGCATGGGATAGAAAAGGTGAATAAAGAAAAACTATTTTCTTTGTCACAAAACACTAGGACTAGAGGGCACTCCCTGAAGCTCCAAGGTAGGAAAATTAGGACTAATAAAGGAAATATTTCTTCACCCAGAGGGTCATTGGGTTATGGAACTCACTTCCAGAGGAGGTTGTGACAGCTGTCAGCCTGAACAACTTCAAGGCAGGATTAGACAGATTCATGGATACCAAGTGTATCGGTAGTTACTGAAAAGGACATTCAAGTGCCACCTCGGAGTTGGTTGAGGTAGGCAGGATTTCCCTGGGTACTGGTTGTGGGGGGTTGGAAGCAGGTCAGGGTTTTGCCCTCCCTTCTGCTCGAGATCCCCGTGTACAACTGGTGGGCCACTGTGTGATACAGAATGCTGGACTAGATGGGCTGAGGTCCGATTCAGCATGGCTCTTTTTATGTTCTTATGTAATGTGGTCCCGATGGTGAGGTGAAGGGTTGACTCACCGGAAAGGTGTAAGTGAAGGGTGGAGCAAGCTGCAGGTGTCCGGGGCGCCGGGGTATGGAAAAAAGAGATAGAGTGGCTCTGGGCCCAGAAAAACCTGTCTGGCCCGCCCTTGTATCCTATTACCTCTCAGATCTCGCTCCTAAAGACTGCAGTGAAGCGGTGCAGGTGCGCATGTGCGAGATCTGAGAGGCAGAGAAGGAGGTACAGTAATAGGAAAATTACCATATTGAAATCAAATCTGATGCTTTTAAAAATTTTATTTGGTGCGCGTTGGAAGAGGGGTAGTCTTATACGGAGAGTATATCCCAAACTCTATATTTTAACTGGAAAAGTTAGGGGTCGCCTTATACATCCAGTCTTATACGGCGGAAAATATGGGTACTTTATTTTTTACTTTCCTTCTCTTTTCGGCTTTTTGTTGCTCTTTGATCCCTCCCATTGTGGAAGACCTCAGCCATAGGAAAACCTCACAGCATGTTCCTCATGAATTGGCACATGCGTTGTCAGCCCATTCTGTTTCTGCAAACTGACTGAAACATTTTAGGAGAGGAAAACTGTAATTGCCATACTTTGAGATGCCAGGAGGACTCTTTCACATACATTGCTTTCTCACTTTGGCATTTGTCCATGCATTATTTTTCCTCTAATAAGATAAGAAGACTTCATATGAAGTCTGCTGTTGTACAAAAAGCCATTCATTTATCATCTTCATCTTTCATATTTCTTTGTTTCTCAAGAAAAGAAACAGATAAAAGAAGCAGGTATAATAAATCTAAAAGTCTCAATCCCCATCCCATTTCACAACAACAACAACAACAACTTTATTCTTGTACCCACCACCATCTCCCGAAGGGACTTGAGCTGCTTACAGATGGGACAAGATGTTTACAAAATATAAAAGAAAAAAAAACTATTAATAAAACAAAACATATTAAAATAGGAGCATCATAGAATACAGCAGCCAAGATAAAACAGACTAGACATCTATCTATATCTATATATCTATATCTATCTATATCTATATATATAATAAAAGAGAATGTTTGTATGTATGTATGTATGTTTGTGGATATGTGCCTGCTTTCTGATTGGTTGCCACTGTGGGATTATTTGCATAACACCTCTGATTGGCCAGCACCACCAACATTCCGACACTCTAAAGTTGCAGAGGGAGGTAAGGAAAAGGCCTGAGGCAGTCAGGCATGGTGGGAGTTTAAGGCCAAACCACTTTGCGGCCTACAACAATGACAGAACAAGACCACACTTGGCACACAGAACCCCCAAGACCCACTTTACGTCCTGGTACAATTTGAGGGAGGATGGACCATGGATGACAGGACTTCCAGTACTTTAATTCACTTTCTTAGAGAACTGCGGCCCACACCAATGACGAATCAGGACCACACTTGGCACACAAAGGCCCAATGGCCCACTTTACAACCCGGTACGGTTTAGGGCAGGATGGGCCACAAATGATGGGATTTGCAGTCCCTTCACCCGATTCATTTCCCACAGAACATTATAACCCCTACAAAGCACATACCAGGCCCAAACTTGGCACACAGATTACCCATTACCCACTACATCCTAGTGCAGTTTTGAGTGGGACAGACCACGGATGATGGGACTTGAAGTACCTTCACTCACTTCCTGAGACCACTGCGAGCCAAATAAACAACTGAAAAGAACAAGCCTTGCCACAGAAGACCTTTCTCAAATAACCCGTGCAGGGCCGGGTCCCCAAGCTAGTAGTATAATAAAACAGATGACATTGGTGCTCCGTCAGACCAGGTTCAACAAAAACAATGAGCAAGATTTCTATAATAGGCATGACATTTACCATCTGCAGAAATATTCATTAGTCTGTCTACCAGAAGAAAGGGATTTGTAAACTTTAGATATTCATAACTTGTAAAGTGGAATAACTGGCTATTGCTTCTTGGTGACAATGCTAATGTAACTCAGAGGCCTCCATCTGCCATTTATTAAAATGGGGTGTATTTGGGATACTTATGCAAACCTGGTAAAGCAGTCTTCTTGAAAGACACTCCCGGGTGTGATGGATGAGGCACCCTTTATATTTGAGGGAAAAGTGAGAGTTCAATTGAGCCAACATCAACATCCATCTATATTATCTTGATTTAATATTCCAAACGTCCCGCCTTATTAAAATGGATGATACCACAGCAAAAGCTCATATTGCTGATCAAGAAAGAAACGGGTTGTTACTTATTTAAACTGTATTTATAGGGAAAATGCAAGGTGGTTACCAAAATGAATTATGAAGCAATAAAATATGAAGTACAGTGATTGCATAAAGTATTTGTTAAAATAGCAGCAGGAAGTCGGGATTTACAGAAAGTTATCAAATGAAAGTGAGTCCTTTATATTTAGAGACGACTACATTCCTGACAGAAATATCTGTTTTAGCTTTTCAAGTAAGACACCAAGGTTTACTGATTAATTGGTTCTTCAGAATATATACCATTCATTCAATAGGCTTCCAAGAAGAAAGTGTATATGCTATACAACCTCCAGCCTGATCGTTCTGTGACGGGAGGCGCTTGGTATAGTGACCAGGACTTTGAATCTGAATTTGTAGAGGTGCTCAACCAGCAATGCTTTAAGTTTTTACAGTCCAAGGTAAGTAAGTACTTTCTGCTCTTGTTTTGTATGCAGTTCTTTGCTTTAGTAGCCTATACCATTTTCTTTCACAGTATTTATTGGCTAGCTAGGTTGCATGCACTGAGAAAGATCCAGGAACAGCTCCTGAGGGAAATTCTGTAGGGACTTAAAAAAAATCTTTAGATTGTAGACAGTAAACAGTTCTGGCCCAACTTACCTGTCCAAACGCATCTCCCCTTATGAACCATCTAGGACAGGGGTGCCCACACTTTTTCAGCATGCGAGCTACTTATAATAAAACCAAGTTAGAAAGATCTACCGTGAGAGAAGCAGGGGGCGGGAGGGGCGGGGCTTGGCGTGACCTGGCTCCGCCCCACCCCTCTGGCTTTTACCACAGCTTCTCAGGCTAGGAGGGTTGTGCCAAGCCAGTGGTGGCATAGCTCGCCACTACGGGTTTGGCACTACCCTCCTCAAGGCTGAAGAAGCTGTGGTAGTGCTGTAGCTGGGGAGGGGGCGGGGCTTGGTGCGGCATGGCTCCGCCCCCTCCTCCCTCTGGCTTTAGCTGTCAGGCCCAGCCAGAGCAGTTCAATAAACAGCTTGGCTTTGGGCTGACATAGCAACAAGGAGCCAGCAGAGGGGGAAGGGCCTAAGTCTGAGAGGAGGGAGGAGTTTACCAGAAGGGTTTTCTCTCAGCGTTTTGGCGGAAAGCTCAGATTCCTCTTTGCTCTGCCCGGAGTAAGGCTGAATAAAGCTCAATTCCTCTTGTCAACTACTTGAGTGAGTGTGCCATTATTTACAGGCCTACCGGGCCTGACATAAAGAGGAATCTCAACAACATTGGGTTTATCCCAGTCTCAGTGCTGGTGAGAACCCAACCCGAATGGAGAAGGTCTGTGCTCCCAAGACGGAGAGGCACGACCTCCCCCTCAGAGAAGAGGGGTTTTGGCCGCGAAGAAGCCAGCGGCGACAGAGGCCTGCAAAGCCAAAGACCCTCAGTAAGGTGGATGTAGCCGAGGCGATGCGGCAAGCATTTGAAAACCTCCAGAGGCGGTTCCCGGATTTGGTGCGGCGGATGCAGGTGGGGAATGGGACACTGACTCGTTCCCTGAGGATGAAGGAGAAGAGCCCTTCATTCCCCCTATCCCTGTGAGGAATCCGCAGCTTGGTTGGAGCCAGCAGCCCTGAGGAGGAGTGAAAGTTCCGGCCCTTCCCGGGCCTTCACGTAAGCTCAAGCGCCGGCGGGGCAGGAGGGGAAGGAAAAGGCGAGTGCAGCCTTCAGAGGCGCTGAAGGGCAGTTTGCCTGACCCCATCCTGTGTGGCGACCTGAGCGAGGAGGAGGATGAGGGCCCCGTGCGAGAGACCCCCTCGAAGCAATCCCAGCCACCTACGGCTGCGATGTGTGTAGGTTGGGACGACGCATCCATGGGCAGTGATGTTCGCGGGCCACCTGGAGCATGGCCCCCGTGTGAGAGAGGGACACCCGGCTCCCGGGGAGAGGCGAAGATGGACCCTGGAAAGGCTGAGACAGAAGTTGGAGTGGAGAGTGAAAGCGCCTCCAACTGTGCTGACTCAAGGCCAGATCAGTGATGGAGCTCTTGAAGGGCAAAGAGCTGGAGGAAGGAATTCAAACAGCATTGGAAGGGAGAGTGCAACTTTCCCCTGAGAAACAGGTTGCCGTGGAAATGGAAATTCCAGCAGCAAAGGGGTCGAGCCGGTCGCAACCCCTGGCTGGGGATGACGCAAAGGAAGGTGAAGAATGTTTAGGCCTGCCTGCGGCTGCTGAGAGTACAAGGGGAAGCCATCCAGCGCGTGCAGTCGAGGCCCATTCCCAACCCGGGGTGGGGGCTGCACAAGGCTCTGCTGCACAAGAGGAGCAGCAGGAGGCCCACCAAGCCGTCAGCGACCCTGGTGCAACGGCGGAGGTGAGCGAGCCCCTGGGTGGGAGTGAGTGTGTGTCCCTCAAGATGAAAGCCGTTATGGGAGAGCCTCTCCAGCTGCCCGACTGTGCTGATGTGGAGGAAAAGGGGGAGTCAGTCAAGGCAAGTAGCTCCCAGCTGATTTCACTGTCTCTGGAAGACCCAGATGAGGTGAAGGCGTGGGACGCCGTTGCAAAGGGACTGAACCCAGCCGATCCTTCCAGCGTAGCCCTGGGGGAAGATCGGCAGGCTGATGCAGCGCCTGTAGTGACTGGAGAGGAAAACAGCCTCATGATGGGTTTTGCGAAGAGCTGCAAAATGAAGCCCCAGTCGCTTTGTGTGGATCTGCTGGATGAGACGAAACAACTAAGCGAAGAGGAGGGGTGTGCAATTTCCCCCTCAGAGGAAAAGAATGCTGAAGAAAGTTTTGCTGAGCGGGCCCCTGTGGGTACTTTGATCTTATGGGGAGCGATCCGCGAAGCTTGGATGTCCGGTGGCGTAAATGGCGAAGTGGGAAGAGAATCTGGGGCTGCATACGTGATGCCTCAGCGAAGCAGTAGATGAACCAGAGGAGGCAGTTCCGAAGGATGACCTGCAGTGCACAGAGAGCCCGGTGGGGCTGCACGTTGTGTCGGGGCTGCAGAGGAGTCTACAGGGCTGCAAGAGAGCGCAGGCCATGCCATGCCAGGTGGGATCTTAGTAAAGTTGCCACCTGAGTCCAGGGAGGAAATCTGGCAGTCAATCCTGGAGGGAGGAAGAGGCCCCTCGGAGGCCCAAGCTCAGAGAGAGGCCAGGAGGCTGGAGATCGTGAAGGAAAGCTGCTGGATGTACCTGGGAGAAAGATGTCCCATTAGGCGAAATGATAGCCTGGGCTATAATTCTTTTCACTTGGAATCACCACAGGGCAGAGGCTGGAAATGAGCAGCCCCAGCTAGTTGCTGTTGCCCAGGGGAAGAACGGCGCGGAGATTGCGGGCTCAGCAGCAAACCACCCAGGCAGCCGACAACGAGGCGAAGGCTGAGAGAGGAATGCCACAACGGAAGAAGTTTGCACGGGAAGAAATCGTCTTGGAGTCCGATCGGGTGGCCGGAAAATCTTCAGGAGGATTCAGCCAAGCCCTTTTCAGAAAAGGGTGCGGGTGAGCTGTGTGCTGCGAAACCCATGCAGTTGGGGCCCGCAGTGGCGGTTGCAGTTTCTTGGCTTGGAGCCCTATGGGAGTGGGGCCGGGAGAAACAACTGCGGGCTGGAGAGTATCCTGCGGTTTCCGGAAGGAAAGAACTGGATGAATGCATCTCATTGCAGGCGGAGGAGAGTTCCCAGGACTGGACAGTAGTGTCCAAACTCCAGGCAGTGATTTCAAAGCTGAGCTACAAGAGACTCTGACAGCTGAAATGCTCAAAGTTGCCTCTACGAATAATATCATTGGACGTTAGTACGTGTCCCGCTGGGAATTGTAGTCTTGAATGGCTGTGGGGATTTTGCCTGGGAGGGCGTACTCTGTTAAGCATAGAGAAGCGGTTAAATGGGTTGTTCCTTGGGAAGGCCTCACATGTGGTAGGAGTAACATGAAGGGAACTCACTGTTAGAAACGGGACGGATAGTGTGGGAAACCGAATTTAGGAAATGAAATGTATGACTCTGGAGTTGGGTACGGCTAATGTAATTCTCTTCATGCAAAATAGAGACTGGTGTTTATTAATAGAGTTATGTGCATGATGAGATTAACTAAGTTAGAACCAAGCGATAGATGAAATGCTTTCTTCAAAATGTGTAGTATAATTATCCATTTAAAAGGGGTAAGGATGGCTAATATGCTTTGCAACTGATTTACAGTGTTATATAATTCCTCAATGCTCTGCCATGCAGTGTGATGTTGGGGGTCAGTTAGTTTTAATAGTTAAAAATGTATGCCAGTTATGAGATCAAGTATATTGTGTGTTTATAATGTTAAATTCACTGCTATGTTATATAATAGTCTTGGGGGCGCCATTCCGAAGGGGCGTAATGTCAGGCCCAGCCAGAGCAGTTCAATAAACAGCTTGGCTTTGGGCTGACATAGCAACAAGGAGCCAGCAGAGGGGAAGGGCCTAAGTCTGAGAGGAGGGAGGGAGTTTACCAGAAGGGTTTTCTCTCAGCGTTTTGGCGGGAAAGCTCAGATTCCTCTTTGCTCTGCCCGGAGTAAGGCTGAATAAAGCTCAATTCCTCTTGTCAACTACTTGAGTGAGTGTGCCATTATTTACAGGCCTACCGGGCTGACATTAGCGCTACCACAGCTACTCCAGGTTTGAGGAGGGTAGTACCAAGCCAGTGGTGGCGTAGCTAGCCATTACAGGCTAGGCACTACCATCCTCTACCCTGGAGAAGCTGTGGTAGCGCTGAAGCCGGGGGAGGGGGCGGGGCTTTGCGTGACCTGGCTCGCCCACACCCCTCTGGCTTTACGCTACCACAGCTTCTCCAGGCTAAAAGAGAGGGTAGTGCCAAGCCAGTGGTGGCATAACTAGCCACTACTGGCTTGGCACTACCCTCCTCAAGGCTGAAGCAGCTGTGGTAGGGCTGAAGCCGGGGGTGGGGATGGGGCTTGGCGTGGCATGGCTCCACCCCCCCCCCCTCTGGCTTTAGCGCTACCACAG
Organism: Anolis apletophallus; assembly: GCA_030556195.1. NCBI lineage: Eukaryota > Metazoa > Chordata > Lepidosauria > Squamata > Anolidae > Anolis > Anolis apletophallus. Next base: position 145,848,768 of record JARBWK010000005.1, on the reverse strand, counting down.
CTTCTTCAGGCTACAGGAGGGTAGTGCCAAGCCAGTGAGAAGCTGTGGTAGCACTGAAGCTGGGGGAGGGGTCGTGGCTTGGCATGGCATGGCTCCGCCTCCTCTAGAAGTGCCCCATCCGGCTGGGATCAACGTCCTTCGGTCTTGGGATCGACCAGTCAATCGCAATCAACTTCCTGGGCAGCCCTGATCTAGGACGTTAAGATTGTCTGGGAGGCCCTGCTCTCGACTCCGTCTGCATCGCAAATGCATCTGGTGGGGACGAGAGACAGGGCCTTCTCAGTGGTGGCCTCTTGGCTGTGGAACACCCTTCCTTGGGACATTAGATCAGCCCCCTCGCTCTTGTCCTTCCGAAAAAAGGTCAAAACTTGGCTGTTTCAGCAGGCATTTGAAAAGGCAATGTAACTGACATAGGACTGGAACAACTGGATTATGAGATTGGATTATGTTTTATCTTGGAGACTTAATGTTGTTATTATTATTATTGTCATGTTTTTAATCTATTTGCCAATGTTTTTAACTGTTTTAAATGCTGTTTTTATGATACTGTTGGCATTCAATCCACTGCCTGTGAACAGTCCCAAGTCACCTTCAGGTTGAGAGGGAGTGGTATACAAATGTGCTAAATAAATAAATATTTTCTTTGTATTGTAAAAATGGTATCTGTAGAGCAGGACTGCCCAGGAAGTCGATCGCAATTGACGAGTCGATCCCGAGTCCATTTGAGGCCGCTCGCAGCTGGATGGGGCACTTCTGCACGCGCGCACCCTGCACGCACTGCCGCCTTCCGCCCACACAGGGCTTCTTTCACCAATGAGGCTTTAGTGGGCGGTCCCTGGCGCTCGTCTCTTGACACGGTGTGGTGATGTGACCGCTCATTGGTTGCTCGGGGGGCGGGAGCAAGGCGAAGGCGTGCGCAGGGATAAGATGCGAGGCTGCGGGAGGGAGGGAGTGTGTGCGTGAGAGAGAAGACCTCGCCGGAGGAGGATGGCCCCCGCGGTGGGGCTGCAGCTGACGAGTGCGCCCTCGACGCCGGTGAGTGAAGCCTGGACGGGGCCCCGCCTCGCGCTCCGCCCTGTCTCTCACTTGCCTCGGCCCTCGGCGGCACTGGGGCCCCGTCCAGGCTTCACTCACTCACTCGAGGCCTTCTCTCTCTCACACACACACTCCCTCCCGCAGCCTCGCTTCCTATCCCTGCGCGCGCCTTCACCTTGCTCCTGCCTCCCCCCCCCCCCAGGAGCAACCAATGGGCGATCACGTCACTACACCGTGTCAAGAAACGAGTGCCAGGGCCTGCCCCCTAAAGCCTCATTGGTGAAAGAAGCCCCGCGCGGGCAGAAAATGGCGGCGGGAGTGTGCGGCGAGAGCGCGCGCACGGCGGAGACCAGGAGTGCGCCAGGTAGATCTTTTTGACTTGGTTGTTATACAGGTAGCTCATAAGCTGAAAAACTGTAGGCACCCCTGCTGTAGAGTATCTCCCAAAATAGGGTTCAGCAACAAAAGAGAAAAGACCATCACTGGATATCTAAGGCAGGGCTGTCCAACTTCTACGGGCCCAAGGGCCGGAATTCCGGTCACTGATCACCTGGGGGGCCGAAGGGTCTGCCTCCGCCCCCGGCTCCGCCCCTCCCCGGCTCCGCCCCCCCCATCCCCGGCTCCGCCCCGTCCCGGGCGCCCATTTACTTACAATTGACCTTGAGTTGTGGAGTTGTAGTTCACCTCCATCCAGAGAGCACTGTGGACTCAAATAATGATGGATCTGGACCAAACTTGACATGAATACTCAATATACCCAAATGGGAACACTGGTGGATTTGGGGGGAATGTTTCCCAATACCTTCGAGTTATTTGAGTCCACACTCAAATTGGGACACACCAAAAAAAACCCAAACCCCTCAATGCCGTCGCAGGGCTTGATGGGGCCTCCTTTCCCAGAGGCGGGTGGAGGAGGCCCAAAGAGCTCCCTCCCTCCCTGAAGGGAAAACAAGCCACGGGGGCAGGCGCAAGGAAGCCACGTTGCGCCTGCACGCGGGGAATGCAGCACAACAAGGGGAGGGCGCGCGGAGGGGAGAAAGCATCGCCAAGGAAACCGCCGCTGAGGGACCCCCCCCCCTCACCCAACGTCCCACTGTTTTTAGATTGATTGATTCGAGCCAGGCCCTTCCTTACCCATACTGCGGGAGCCCCGCCACAGGGCCGAAGCGCCGCCGCCGTCCCCGAAGAGCCCCGCTGGAGCCGAGGTCAAACTCAGGCCGGGCGCAGCGGGCTCCCCATCCGCGGGGCGGGAAGCGAGGCCCTCCACAGGAAGAGGACGGAGCCAGGAGGGGCTTTCCTGCCTCACTCCCCTCCTCCCTCGCTCTGAGGGAATGGGGGCTGGCCTGGAAGCAGCCGCGGGGGAGGAGGAGGCGCGCGCCCAGGCCGCAAATCCCGCGGGACCCGATATTTCGGCAGCTATTGCGAGACTACGCAGCCACAGACGGGATTTCGACCTCCCTCGAAATCCCGTCTGTGGCTGGCGTAGTCTCACGATGCTTGCCTAAACCCGGAAGTAGGTATTTTTTTATTTTCTAATTATTTTTATTTTTATTAAAACAAGTTAGGGGGCCGGAGGGAAGGGGCTCGGGGGCTGTGTACGGCCCCAGGGCCGCCTGTTGGCCGTCCCTTGTGGTGTTACCCCCTAACGTGACTGTTCCCAGCCTGGATCTCCAGGAGCAGTTCGCGATTCGGCAGCGGCTTTTTCGCCCAGGCAGCCGGCGCCGCTTTTGTTTACATTTGCGAAGACGGCGTTTGGGCTGCTCCGGCTTTACCAACCACTCTCTTTCCTTGGAGGCTTCTCCTCTGTGAGTTTTGACCCAACAGTGAGCATTTCCACTGAGTTGCTTCGGCCCCTGCGGACATTGTTACTTTGGGAACTTTCCCTTATGATTTGTCCTCGTCCTGGGATTGAATTTCAACTACGGGTTGTAGAGACTGTTGTTTTCTCTCCTCCTGAGAGTGTGTTGGCCGTGTTGTGACTTATATGCTCATATGTATGTATGTTACTGTTTATATTTATGACACCATGATATCTATATATATTGGATAAAGTCTACACGTTTGCTATTATTATTTGCATAGTGATTATTCACACTGTTCTACTGTTTACTGTAACCCCCTTCCCCCCCATACCCCCAACCACCCCCTCTCCAACCCCTACATTACCCTCTATGTCAACCTATTGTCAAAATGTATGTCATGTCTCTGTTTTTAAACCAATAAACTTTATTAAAAAAAGAATTATGATTTATTTGTAAAATATTGCAGAAAGGAATATAACATTGATATAGACTTAAAGCAGTGTTTCTCAACCTTCCTAATGCTGCGACCCCTTAATACAGTTCCTCATGTTGTGGTGACCCCTAACCATTCTTTTCATTGCTACTTCATAACTGTATTTTTGAGAAGTGGGGGGGGGGGGGTTGCACTATCAAAGAGCATTCTGAACTCACCAACAATGGAATTGAACCAAACTTGGCACACAAAACTCCCATGACCAACAGCAAATACTGGAAGTGTTTGGTGGGCATTGACCTTGAGTTTGGGAGTTGTAGTTCACCTACATTGAGAACACTATAGACTCAACAATGATGGATCTGGGCCACACTTGACACTAATCCTCAATATACCCAAATGTGAACACTGGTGGAATTTGGAGAAAATGGATCTTGACATTTGGGAGTTGTAGTTGCTGGGATTTATAGTTCACCTACAATCAAAGAGCCCCTTCCACTCATCAATGATAGAATTGGGTCAAACTTCCTACACAGAACCCTCATACCTTGAAGGGACTAGCTGGCGTGAGCCTCCATCCCACCTCACACACTCTCCCTCACCCACACATACGCATCATGCTGCTATGCACCAAGCAAGCCTGCTCCCCCGGCTTGGAGTCTCAGAAACAGCCCTCCCCTTGGCTGATAGGCCTGCCAATCACCGCAGAGTAGAGCTTTAGGTGGGAGAATTCACAGTCTGTTTCTAAAAAGAAAGAGAAGGACAAGCAGAGAGATCTTCAATCTTCTCTGCGAAAGGGCTTCCTAAGTCCGTCATAAGTATATGTTTTCTGATGGTCTTTGGCGACCCCTCTGAAACCCTCTCATGACCCCCCTGGGGGTTCCGACCCCCAGGTTGAGAAACACTGACTTAAAGGATTAAAGCTCTATAACAAAAATTATTAGGTTAGACGTTCATAACATTAAGTGGTAGTATTGTTATTACATAAGATATTCTTTATTCTCTATTCTTTCCTACCTTAGGAATCTTGGAGGCCTCCAAGGAAGAACGAAAATATATAAAATGTATTGAAATATCATATATAATTTGTTGTGCCCTATTCTCGCATGGCCTTGCTTTTGACAGCATTTTCTCCTGACTTTTGCCTGCATCTGTATTTGGCATCTTCAGAGGAACCTCTGAAGATGTCAGCCATAGATGCAGGTGAAAGCCTTCAATAATACATGTGTAGGGTTGTAGCGTTAGTTCACTTGGTGGTGTGGAACCTTTGTTTAAACCTGTGGTTCACAAGCTGTGGCTCTCCAGGTGTTTTGGGCTCCCAGAATCCCTAGCACAAGGGATTCTGGGAGCTGAAGTCCAAAACACCTGGAGTGCCACAGATTGTGCACCATTGTAAACATTCTGGATAACACTTTCACAGATTGCCATCAACTGCGAATATCCTGTTTTGTTATATCTTTTCGTCTGTAGGCTGAAGCCGCTCGAGATAGTAAACAGAACCCTATGATACAGAGAAACAGTTCATTTGCATCTTCTCACGAAGTGTGGAAATACATCAGTGAGTTGGGTGTCAGTAAGGTGAGGCCCTCCTATGGTTGTTTAAAAAAATGTTTTGCTGTGGAAAGTATTGTGTGATTTGCAAAATAATGGCTTGGTTACATTCCGGACTGTAGATAATTGGATTTTCAGGCTTCACCTCCTCTGTGCCGCATACTGCATTTTTCACCATCATGCATCTGCTTGGAAACTTGTTTCTATAAAACGAGTTTCTTGACCTCTTCTCCTTCCATGCCTCCATCCACTTATTGAAACAAAAATGCTTCAGGCACTGATGTTAAACTAATGAGGCATGTATAATGTTTAACAAAGATAGCTTCAAACATGTTTTTGAAATGTCAATTTGTACGGAGTGTAGTTGCTAGCATGTTTCGGGCAGGTTTACCTATTCTGTAATAGCTACATTATCAGTTACTGTTCCAGTTACATTGGCTCCTTATTTATCTCCGGGCCTAACGTGAGGTGTAGGATATTTAAAGTCCCAACTGGTTTTGGTCCAGGTTATCAGAATAGTTTTAACACATTTTGCTGGAGCTAGTACCCATCAGTTGTATTTTTAACTAGCTAGCTATAACATTTTCTTGTACTTCAGAAGGAGATGTGACCTTGGAGCAGGGGTGGGCAACCTACGGCCCGGCAGCCGATTCTGTCCGGCCCGGGGAGAAGGGCGTTGGGGGTAGGGCCAAGAGGAAGGAGTGCCGGTGCCGCCATCCCATCGCGGGCTCTGTGGGGCCTGTGTTGGCAGACAGGCCAGAGGAGCGGTGGCTTTGGAGTGCCTGCCATCCCTGGAGGCGATCCGGGCCTGCAGCGGGAGCATTCGGTGACCTACGGCAGCTGATCGCCCTGGCGACCCGGAAGACTTGATCGTGTTCTGGGTCGCCAGGGTGATCAGCCGCCTCAGATCGCCGACTGCTCCCCTGCAGGCCCGGATTGCCTCCAGGGATGGCAGGCACTCCATAGCAGGGCGATCAGTTGGGGCAGTCTTTCTCAACCAGTGTGCCGTGGCACACTAGTGTGCCGTGACGGACCTCCTGCTGTGCCGCGAGAAAAGCTCTCTGCCCCCCTTCCTCCCCCCTCCTGCTGAACTCCTGCTGCTTGGGGGAGGAGAAGGAAGAGCCGGGCAGTGGCGAAGAAAAAGAAGATGGGGCCGGGGCGCTGCCTCCTTCGGCCATTTCCCCAGCCAGCCTCCAATCCGCCATGACTCCCACCATGACTCTCGCCCCTCGCTCGCTGAAGCCGCATGGAGGAGGATCTCCGCCCATTGAAGCCTGTCCACCACTCATGCTCCTCCTCTGTAGGAGAGAGGTGAAGCTGGGGAGGGGCGGGGCATGGCGCGCATGGCTCTGCCCCCTCCCGGCCGGCACTCCCAGCAGCTGCTCGAGCCTTGAGGGGACAGTGCCAAGCCAGCATTGTGCTGGCTCTGGCACTGCTGGCTTGGCACTGCCCCCTCAAGGCTGGAGCAGCTGCTGGGAGAGGTGAGTGCCGGGGGTAGGGGCGGGACATGGCACAGTATGGGTCCGCCCCTCCCAGCTTTGGAACTCCCAGCAGCTGCTCCCAGCAGGCCACCAACCCCAGCCGTTCTTTACTGTGTTAGAGTGTCATTTTGGTTGGTGGTGTGCCCCGGATTTTAATGTTAAAAGTGTGCCGCTGCTCAAAAAAGGTTGGGAAACACTGAGTTGGGGAACGGCTGGGGGCGAGAGCGGGCGGAGGCCTGCAGCCTCCAATCGCCTGCTGCTCTGCTCTCCTCTGCTGCTGCTGCAGCTGGGTCCATTGGGCCATTCCATCTTGGTTCGCACCTTGTCTTCTTGAATTTAATTTAATTTAAGTGGTTTTTATTATTATTTTATAATAATTTTATAATAATCATATAATAAATAATATAATATAATGTTATATTATGTTATAATTTCAATATATTATAATTTCTATATATATATACTATAATATAATAATTATGGTATTAATACTAATAATATATGAATATTTCTTGATATATTAATATGTTAATATTAATGATGTGTAATATATAGTAAATATAGTAAATAAATAAATAATGTAGATTAGAATGTAGTTCCGCCTTTAGGTGCAGCCCTCCATAATATTTTTTGGCTCTCGTGTGGCCCCTTGGAAAAAATAATTGCCCACCCCTGCCTTGGAAGCAAGGCCTTAGCAGTGGCATCCCAGTTATGGAATTCACTTTGTGGGAAAATGTGGTTCATTTTTAGACAGCAGCTGAGAAGACTATATTCTGCTTCCAAAGTACAATGTGCATCCTTTCCTTTGTTAGAAAAATGCCAAATTCTGTTTGTTTGCCTAACGTCTTCAGGTGGAATTATCGATGGAGGACATTGAAACCATTCTAAATACATTAATATATGACGGGAAAGTGGAGATGACCATCATTGCTGCTAAAGAAGCCACAGCTGGCAGTGTGGATGGGCGTATGAAACTGTACAGAGCTGTCAATCCAATCATACAACCCACTGGCTTAATTCGGGTGCCTTGTGGGCTCTGTCCGGTAAGTTTCTCAGAAATAATATCATGAAGCCAAATCTTTAATTAATATTATTTGTCACAGGCTTAGTAGTTAAATGAGAATGAAAAAGTGACTGGCATGTGTAGTAAATTATATAGGATGGCAAAATTTTCCAGCAGGAATTGAACATACAGTAGATGTACTTAATTACCCCTTTTATGGTATTGTGAGTCAGATTGACTTCATTAACACATTATCCTATGTTAGTTAATGCTAACAGACAAAAGCATAACAAAAGTTGTTTGGCTGCGGAGAAAAGAATTGGGAATGTGGATTATCTGCTTTGATAATCTGGATTGTACGGCAGTGTAGAAGGGGCCTAAAAGACTCATTATTTTCGTATTCATTCATGGACTTGTTAATGGGCAAAGTTAGGCCTAGAGCCACCTTGATGACCCTAAACTTAGGCCCCATCTACGCTGCCATATAATCCATTTTATCAAAACGGATAAATCCGCATTATTGCTTTGAATTGGATTACATGAGTCTGCACTGCCAGATAATCTGAATCTTTTTGTTTATCGCATATTATCTTTGCAAATGTGGATTATTTATTTATTTACGCCATTTATATGCCGCCCTTCTCACCCCGAAAGGGACTCAGAGCGGCTTACAAGTAAAACGTAAATATAATATATTATATTATTGCCATAGCACAATATTAATATTATACATTACATTGTACTATAACATTATACTGTAATATTATTAGTAATATTACATGTAATATAAAATATATAATTATAATATCATTGTTATTAGTAGTATTATATTGTATTACATTATAATATTATCATATATATATATATATATATATAAATAAAATAAGACAGGTCGCAACATCACAATACATAATAAAATCAATACAGCCATAAAATCAACATCAGTATAAACATTAAAACTAACATATTAAAAATCCAACAATACAAGACACTTGGAAAGTTGGACACTTTCCAAGTGTCTAGGACTGTGTGATGGATCGGCGAGTAATTATTATTAATTTACAATGACTGAAAGGACCCAGGTCAGAAGCAGAATTGTGTGCACTTAATAGCAGTCAGATTGGTGCTTTCGTCTGCAGACCGCATGAGGAGATATTCTAGTCATCTGACTATCTTTTGCACAGCAAATAGTAAACTAGAATGGGTTCTGGCGGGATCAGGAAGGTAGCAAATAGAATCAACTAACTGTACTTTAACCGTAATTTCTTCTCAGGTTTTTGATGACTGCCACGAAGGTGGTGAGATATCGCCATCAAACTGTATCTATATGACGGAATGGCTACAATTCTAGCAGACAAATGTGAACCAGTGGTTGTGACAGTTTTTTAAATAACTAAAGTTGATGAACCTGTTTACTATTTAATTTTGGACCTTTTCTTTATTGGAGACTTGTGGGCTGGAGTATTTTTGAAAATTCTCAATTACTTTTGGAGGAGTACTGATTTCACATATGCTAAGGTAGGGATGCACAGACCGTGTGCTCCAGATATTTGAGGCCCGTAAGGCAGTCTTTCTCAACCAGTGTGCCGTGGCACACTAGTGTGCCGTGACGGACCTCCTGCTGTGCCGCGAGAAAAGCTCTCTGCCCCCCTTCCTCCCCCCCTCCTGCTGAACTCCTGCTGCTTGGGGGAGGAGAAGGGAGAGCCGGGCAGTGGCGAAGAAAAAGAAGACGGGGCCGGGGCGCTGCCTCCTTCGGCCATTTCCCCAGCCAGCCTCCAATCCGCCATGACTCCCACCATGACTCTCGCCCCTCGCTCGCTGAAGCCGCATGGAGGAGGATCCCCGCCCATTGAAGCCTGTCCACCACTCATGCTCCTCCTCTGTAGGAGAGGTGAAGCTGGGGGAGGGGGCGGGGCATGGCGCGGCCTGGCTCTTCCCCCTCCCCCGGCTTCGGCACTCCCAGCAGCTGCTCGAGCCTTGAGGGGACAGTGCCAAGCCAGCATTGTGCTGGCTCTGGCACCGCTGGCTTGGCACTGCCCCCTCAAGGCTGGAGCAGCTGCTGGGAGAGGTGAAGCCGGGGGTAGGGGGGCGGGACATGGCACAGTCTGGCTCCGCCCCCTCCCCAGCTTTGGAACTCCCAGCAGCTGCTCCCAGCAGGCCACCAACCCCCAGCCGTTCTTTACTGTGTTAGAGTGTCATTTTGGTTGGTGGTGTGCCCCCGGATTTTTTTAATGTTAAAAGTGTGCCGCTGCTCAAAAAAGGTTGGGAAACACTGCCGTAAGGAATTGTGTAATTCGTAGCCCCAAAGCATCTGGAAGGGAAAAAATCCTTACTGTTGCACTCCAGAACAGGAAGAGCCCTCTGACTTAAAACACACCACACAATGAGTGAAAAATCCAATCCTTTTATTGAAGCTACATAAAATAGCCAGTAGAAATAGATGCTTATAAAAAGTAAGGAAGTTCCAAAAAGTATAAAGTCGGTAACATAAAGCAGTGTCCACAAAAGATATAAAAACATTCCCAGGCAGTATTAATCCAGACAGGAATCAACAGGATGCAAAGACAATCCAGGCAATGTTAGTCAATATCCACAAGGCTAGAAATCCACAGAAACAAGACCCTTTGAACAAGATTACCAAGACACATGAAACTTGATTCCAAATGATGCCTGATCTGAAAGGTTTTTCCTTTGAGGCAGACCTTATATCCCAAAACCCAAAAACTGGTTTCGTTTCCCCCCCCCCCCCCACTCTTGGTTCTTATCTGACGAAGTCTTTCAGAGCGATGTAAACTTTGAGTTTGCTGTCTATCCTGGCAAAATTGCAGCCACCTATTTTGCCACTCTTTATCTGGCTGCTCATTAAAATCCTATGCAAAAAGAAGGCTATAAGTGCTTATACATATAATGACGGGCTTAAATTGTTACATGTGTAGCCCATAGGTCAGGGGTGCTCAGGAAGTCGATTGCGATCGACTGGTCGATCCTGGGAACGAGGGAGGTTGATCCCAGCTGGACTGGGCGCTTCTGAGGGCCATGCGCGAAACCCCGCCCCTCCGCCCGCTCCAGCATTTCCACTGCTTCTCTAGGGTAGAGAAAGGTTATGCCAAGCCAGAGGTGGCTATCTATGCCACCACTGGCTCCGCCTTTCTGGCTGGAGAGCATTTCCACTGCCCTCTCTCCTCTGGGTAGAAAGGTTATGCCAAGCCAATGGTGGCATAAATAGCCAGAGGTGGCTATCTTGATGCCACCACTGGCTGGAGGCATAACCTTCTGTACCCTGGAGAGCATTTCAGCTCTCCTGGGTAGAATGCTCAAGCCAGAGGAGGTGGGGGCGGAGCTATGCCACCACTGGCTTGCTCCGCCCCTCCTCTGGCTTGAGCATTTCAGAGCTTCTCAGGGTACAGAAAGGTTATGCCAAGCCAATGGTGGCATAAATAGCCACCACTGGCTTGGCATTACCCCTTCTACTCTTGAGAAGCTGTGGAAATGCTGGAGCCAGTGGGGCAAGATAGCCACCACTGCCCTGCCAAGCCCCGCCCCCCAGCATTTCCACAGCTTCTCCTGGGTAGAAGGGGTAATGCCAAGCCAATGGTGGCTATCTGGTGGGGGAGGGGGGCGGAGCCAATACCCGCCAAGCCCCGCCCCCTTCCCCTGGCTCCGCCCTGCTTCTCTCTTGGTAGATCTTGCTGACTTGGTCTTAGTATAAGTAGCTCGCACGCTGAAAAAGTGTGGGCACCCCTGCCGTAGGTGCTATTCACAGATGACCACTTGGGAAACTACGGTTACAGGTAAGCAACCCATATTTCATTCATAGGATAAACACATTTAACTTTGCTCCCAATGGAAGTGAAAACACATCTATACATTTACAGGAAGGTAGAGCACTCCGTTTCTAGGCGTGTAGTACGGCACAATTAAAGTCACAGAGTCAAAAAAACCCCTCTTGGGGTGGTCCATACTTTGCGGACTCACGAATGTTGACGTCTGGCAAAGTTGCAGAAAGAGGAGCCGATTCAAGCATGCAAGCTAAAGATGCTCCGCAAACTGGCTGGAGTCGCGCTGGTGAGCAGGCTGAAGACACGCTGCAAACTGGCTAGCGTTGCGCCAACGGCTAGATGTATGCGGACGCCACTTATGCGCCGTTTCGCGGTATACTCCCACTTCCTCAGGGCGCTACGATTTTGAGCCGCTCCTCCCTGGGGTTGTAGTTCCACGACTCACTTAATTGGTACTAGAGGGTACACAATATCATAGATCAGTATCATCACAAAGAGTCATCCTCTGGGGCTGGATGCAGCCTGAGGAAGCACCCTGAGGAAGCGGGAGTATAAAGTTAAATGTGTTTATCCTATGAATGAATAACTTCTGCTCAATAGTTTTGATACTTTTGTAAAACTTGTGTCGTGAAGTACAACAATTTAAGCCCGTCATTATATGTATAAGCACTTTTTGCATAGTGTTTTCGCAGTAAGCTACCTTCTTTGTTTAGTTAGTAGTGCTCGTTAAAATCCCCAGGTGTCAGATTGTTTTCCAAACCCAAATCTTGAGAGCTCACAGAGAGAGGGAGTAACCCATCAGCTCTCTGCTCAGCTGGAATATTCTCATGAGAACATGCCCTTTGCATTGAAGCCTCTCTGTCATTGTCTGCCTGATGAAAATCATTGACTAAACCATCATTTCCCACATCAGAAACATCATAAAATATATAAAAAAATATGTATAGTAAGACACCGTTATGTCTCTCACCCTTAGAAGCGAATCAACGTAGACTACTAGGGTGGACTGAATGGCCGAAATACAAAGATACAATAAATAAATAAAAGGATGGCTGTGTATTGAAGACACAAGAAGAGATAGCCAGAGAATTTAGTAATGTGAGATGGTTACATTACTTTCAGCTCAGAGAATGGTTTAATAAGGATAAGACTAATGGGTTTAGTGATGCTGATGGAAATTGGGACAGAATTATGAAAGCAGAGAAGAAAATAATATCAGGAACTTACTCCATGCTCCTTAATTGGGCAACAGAAGAGGAAGTGGTTAAACAGACAATGATCAAGTGGGCACAAAATATCGGACGACCAATACAACTGAAGGAATGGGAATTAATTTGGCGAAAACACCTGAAAATTACTTATGCAACAGATCTTAAAGAGAACTGGCTTAAAATGATCCACCGCTGGTACATTACTCCGCAAAAATGGAGTCTAATGTATAAGAATATAGAAAACAAATGCTGGAAGTGCAAAACACAGGAAGGCACTTTTTTCCATGTATGGTGGACTTGTCCTAAGACAAAGGAATATTGGCATATGATACATGGTGAATGTAAATAAATATTTAAAAAAAGACTTTCCTAAAAGACCTGAATATTATCTACTAGGATTAATAGATAATGAGACGTTTCAGAGTGAGAACTTGGACAAACTTTTTGTGTTCCTTATAACAGCGGCCCGGATTGTATTTGCAAAATTTTGGAAACAGGACCTCCTCCCCACAAAAGAACAATGGCTAGAAAAAGTCTTAGAGATCAAAGGAATGGATGAGTTAACATACTGGTTAAGACAAAACAATGGCAATGGGAACATAATGACAGACTGGACACTGATAAATGAGTATTTAGAAACAATAAAGTGAGAATCTTTCTGTCAATATTGAAAACTAAAAAAGAATAACAAGAGCACGTTAGGATGCTTCATATTTTGGTAATATATATATGATGAAATAATATGAAATAGTATGGAACTAGAATGGAAGTCAACATATTCTCCCCCCCTCCCCCTTCTTTTCCCCTTTCCTTTTGTATTCATGTCCGACTATTATATGTTTTGTATTGTTAAAGAAAATTGAAAATTTAATTAAAAATTACTATAAAAAAAAGAAGCATCATAAAAATCATTGACCAAACCATCATTTCCCACATCTCAGAAGCATCATGATCCTAAAACACAATCACAGGCCAATTCACACTTACTCTTGTCCATGCTGCAAGAGGAAGCTCTGAAATGTTCCTTGTATTAAACCTGAATAAGGATAATTAAATATGCTTATATATAGCTGCTGGAAAGACAAATTCTACTTTGATGGGATTAGTCTGAGCTTTGGTAAAATAAAGGTATTTGTTGCCGTTGAGTCACAGAGTTACCTTTATGATCATAATGTTAGAAAGAGCAGTGTTTTAAAAAAAGACAGCCCAGTTTAGGGGCTGAAAATCACTGCTGCCAAATCACTCAGATGTTCTCCTGTGCTAGCCTCATTAATGCTATTGTTAATCTTAGGACATAGATTTTAATATGAGACTTGCAAAAAAAAATACTATATTCTATAGGTGGGAGTAAAATTTGAAGAGTCTTGGTCAGTAGAAAGTTGAATGTAATAAAAGGCAGAAGGTTCAGCCAGGTGGCTCTAGAGGTCCCTTCCCAGGCCCCATCTGCACTGCCATATAAAATCCATTGTAGACTCATAATCCAGTTCAAAGCAGATAATGTGGATTATCTGATTTGATAATCTGGATCAGGGGTGCCCACACTTTTTCAGCATGCGAGCTAATTTTATAACAACCAAGTCAGAAAGATCTACCTACCTCCTCAAGGCTGGAGAGGGGGCGGGGCTTGGCGGGGCCTGGCTCCGCCCCCCTCTGGCTTCAGCTCTACCAGCAGCCTCTCCAGGCTTGAGGATGGCAGTGCCAAGCCAGCCTTGTGCTAACTATGCCACCACTGGCTTGACATTGCCATCCTCAAGCCTGGAGAAGCTGCTGGTAGAGTAAAAGCCAGAGGGGGGCGGAGCCAGGCTGCAACAAGCCCCGCCCCCTCTCCTCTGGCTGGGCTCCCAGCAGCTTCTCCAGGCTTGAGGATGGCAATGCCAAGCCAGTGGTGACATAGCTAGCACGAGGCTGGCTTGGCACTGCCATCCTCAAGCCTGGAGAAGCTGCTGGTATAGCGGAAGCCAGAGGGGGGCGGAGCCAGGCCATGCCAAGCCCCGCCCCCTCTCCTCTGACTTTGGAGCTCCCAGCAGCTTTTCCAGGCTTCAGGATGGCAATGCCAAGCCAGTGGTGACATAGCTAGCACAAGGCTGGCTTGGCACTGCCATCCTCAAGCCTGGAGAAGCTGCTGGTAGAGCGGAAGCCAGAGGGGGCGGAGCCAGGCCGCACCAAGCTCTGCCCCCTCCCCTCTGGCTTTGGAGCTCCCAGCATCTTCTCCAGGCTTGAGGATGGTAATGCCAAGCCAGCCTTGTGCTAGCTATGCCACCACTGGTTTGGCATTGCCATCCTCAAGCCTGGAGAAGCTGCTGGGAGTGCCGAAGCCGGGGGAGGGGGTGGGGCTTGGCACGCCCTGGCTCCGCCCACCTGTGAGAAGCACCCCATCCTGGGATCGACCTCCTTCGGTCCCGGCATCGACTGGTCGATCGCGATCAACTTCCTGGGCAGCCCTGATCTGGATTATATGGTAGTATAGATCCAGCCTCAATTGTTAAAACCTTGTGAAATGCCTGTAATTCCAATTTTTAAATTCTGCTGGAAAAAATTCTCTTGAAGTTGTTTATTTTAATATGAAGAAGCCAACTTGATGCATGTTTTGACATTTCCCAACAGAGAGATCTTTAATGAGAGATTAGAGAAATCATGAAAGATACTATATACAAGATCAAAGGTCTGATTCCTCTGGATATCAGTCATTGGCACGAACAAGAGGAGAGAATAGTTGTAGCCGTGTCTCTCAACTGTTTTAGTATGCAGCGGACTTGCTCTGTCAGTTCTGTTCCTCCGCTGCATTCAAAGCATGTTCTACAATACAATGTGCAATAAGAAATTGATTTAGAAAAATTGTGTGTTTTCAAGATGAAGATGTCTGAACTTACCCAGACCGGCAACAGAACCAATAACAAACTATTTGAGACCATAACATCCACAGACGTCTCTTTGATCCTGGGCTGACAGTGTACAGTCGAAACAAAACAAAATAGTCAGAAGGGGACAGTGACTGCAGCAGTTGATCCTCTGAGGCTGAGGAACGAGTACGAGAACCAAAGGTGGAATCCACAAAAACAAGGTTGTCACTCTCTGGAAAGGAACATAAAGGTACATTACTTTGATAGGCAGGGACATTGGTATGAAGATTTACTCAAATGGTGGATTTTTTGAGTTGCAACTGCTGGAGAATATTCTTCACTAGCAGCTGGATGAGAAAAGTCAGATATAATACAAGTGTAATATAATATGTAGCATTACTCATTCATTAAAAGTAACATGGGCATATTTTTGGTGTAGTTTAGTTGTTTTTTTTTTTGTTTTTTTAATAACTTTTATTTATATTCCGCTCTTCTCACCCCGAAGGGGACTCAGAGCGGATTACAGTACACATACTTTGCAGACAATCCCTGCAGTTCAACATATGACATATAAACATGTGGCATTTATCACAACTCAGTATAGTACATACATTTTAACATATACTAGCTGAACCCGGCACGCGTTGCTGTGCCCTATTTAGGAGATGTGAGGAAGTGTGAGTATGTTAGGGTTGGTTATGTTGTGACAATGTGTTTTGTGTGTGTATATATGTGTATGTGTGTGTATGTATGTGTATGTATGTTTGTGTGTCTGTGTGTGTGTCTGTATGTGTATGTGTACGCATGTGTGTGTCTGTGTATGTATTTGTGTATGTATGTGTATATTTGTTTGTATGTATTTGTGTGTGTATGTGTTTGCATGTGTGTGCGTACGTTTGTGTGTGTGTGTGTATGTATGTGTCTGTGTATGTACACTTCCCCACTATCTTTCCCCCCTCCCTCTCTCTGTCTGATTTCCCCTTTCTCTCTCGCTTCCCCGTCCCTCTCTGTCTCACTCTCCCTCTCTCTCCCACCCCCATCTCTCTCTCTCTGATTCCCCCCCTTATCTTTCCTCCCCCCCTCTCTGTCTTAGGCCTCCCCCTCTATCTCTCTCAGTCCCTCTCTCTCGCCCTGCCTCCCGCCCTGGCGCGCATGGGGAGGTAGGGCCGGAGATCGGCGATCCGCCCTCTGCCGCTCTCCCCGCAGTTGCTGCGGCGGCGCCTCAAAGAAGGTAAGCCCGGGAGCTTACCTTATTTGAGGCGCGTCGCTGTATCCGTGGGGGCGGCGGCGGAGGCGGATGGCGATCTCCGGCCCTGTCTCCCGCCCCTGGCGAATGGGGAGGCAGGGCCGGAGATCGGCGATGCGCCCTCCGCCATGCTGCCCGCGGTTGCTGCGGCGCGCCTCAAAAAGAAGGTAAGCCCGGGAGCTTACCTTCTTTGAGGCGCGGTCGCTGCATCCGCGGGGCGGTGGCGGAGGAGCGTCCGATCTCCGGCCCTGCTTCCCGCCCATGGGAGGCAGGGCCGGGCTCGCGATCTGGCCTCCGCCCGTGCTCCCGCGGTTGCTGCGGCGGCGCCTGAAAGAAGGTAAGCCCGGAGCTTACCTTCTTTGAGGCGCGGTCGCTGCATCCGTGGGGGCGGCGGCGGAGGCGGATGGCCGATCTCGGCCCTGTCTCCCGCCCTGGCGCGAATGGGAGGCAGGGCCGGAGATCGGCGATGCCCTCCGCCACGCTGCCCGCGGTTGCTGCGGCGCCTCAAAAAGGTAAGCCCGGGAGCTTACCTTCTTTGAGGCGCGGTCGCTGCATCCGCGGGGCGGCGGCGGAGGGCGGTTCGCCGATCTCCGGCCCTGCTTCCCGCCCATGGGGAGGCAGGGCCGGAGATCGGCGATCTGGCCTCCGCCGTGCTCCCCGCGGTTGCTGCGGCGGCGCCTGAAAGAAGGTAAGCCCGGGAGCTTACCTTCTTTGAGGCGCGTCGCTGTTTTCCGTGGGGGCGGCGGAGGCGGTTCGCCCGATCTCGGCCCTGCTTCCCGCCCATGGGGAGGCAGGGCCGAGATCGGCGATGTGGCCTCACGCCGTGCTCCCCGCGGTTGCATCAGCGGCGCCTGAAAGAAGGTAAGCCCGGGAGGTTACCTTCTTCCAGGCGCGGTCGCTGCAACCGCGGGGGACAGGGTGAGTGGGGAGAGAGGGAGACGGGATGGGTTGGTGTGTTGGGGGGGAGGGGGTTTTGGAGTGCGCCTGCGCGATTGCTCTCCCTGTGTTCTTCGCTCGCGGCCAGCGCAGAACGGGAGGCAATGGGCGGTTTTTGGGGGCTGATTTTGGGGGTAGGAAGGTGGGTTTTTTGTGCCCTATAGGTACCTAGTGGTATGGAGAAATGTATTTGGTGGGTTTTGTGCCTGAGGGGGCAGTAGTTTTCCCGTCTATACCAGTCATCCCACGACCACTCTCATTTTATATATATAGATAATTGCCCCCACCCTGTGGAACGCACTGCCTTCCGGAGTCCGTGTCCTTACGGACTTAGTGGCATTCCGGAAGGCGTGCAAAACCCTGTTTCGGAAGGCCTTTGGGTATTAATGCTGAGATTTGTAGGCTACTCCGCCTCCTTGCATTGTGTATGCCAATGTAGTTACACACACCTGTGCCACCGGCTTGTTGTGTATCGTACTTACTGTATTTTACTGTGTTTTTATGTGTTTTATGGTGTTTTTATTCTGTGTTTAATCCAGAATTTTGGTGTAAGTCGCCCCGAGCCACCCGGGAGTGGCGACTTACAAATTTGAATAATAAATAAATAAAATAAATAATATAGACAGAGGCAAACTTTCTGGCCACCAGGGGGAGCTGACACATTCCTCATTACTCTCAGCGTTTCCTTCCAGCGTTGCTTTGTTGTTTCTTCCGCGTTCCTCAGCGATTCTTTATGGCCTCATAAATCAGTCTAAATTTGCCTCCCCACTTTAATGTGGTGCTTTTATCTCCTACTTGACAGATGTAACTGTCTTTCAGGCTGCAAAGGTCGGCAGCAGGCTACACTTAAGGTCGAGAACCCACCTCAACCCGGGCAGGCCTCGAACTCATGATCTACTGGTCAGAGAGATCTTATGCAGCTGACACTTAGCCAGCTGTGCCACATTCCCGGTGCCCGGTTGTGTATTCCTGGAGGGGATGGCGGGGTTGAGTAAATGGTACCTGTGACCCCTAAAAATGCTTAAGATGCTATCATCTTGTACCAATTTTCCTTTGAAAGGACTCTACAACACCACGAAGAAGATGGAAGTCAATATACCATCTTCCTCCCTCCCCTTTTTCCTTTTCTTTCTCTTTTTTCTTTTCTTTCTCCTTCCTTTCTATATAGCTTTTATCATATTGTAAATATTCTTTGTGTGTTATCAATAACAATGATTCAAAAAAGGTTTTTTAAAAAAATAAAATAATTAGTTGGAAAATATTTCTGGTGGTTGTTAACAGCAAGTAAATCTGTAACAGTATTATTTTATTATAATCTAGTTGCCGAAGGGTCTGACAAAGAGCGTCAAAGGGTAGGATGGGCTCTCTAGCCTTTTGGCAACCATCCTAGGAGAAGGAAAACTCTAATTTCACACCCGGGCAGATAGTGCTCCTTTAACCCTGTAAGGTCAACAGTGTAGCAACCCAGCCTCCAGTTCAGCCGGGGGGGTCAGGGAATGCCCCGGGGGTCCCAATTGCTTTGGACCCGATCGATGGGGTCAGGTGGAATGGATGATGGGGCCGATGGGTCTGCATCTCCTACAGAGAGCTTGCAATGGGAAGATGATTGGCCCGAGGCCTACGAGCACGAGGAAGGTCAGTCTGACCCAGATTCAGATAACTCGTATGAGAAACCAGGTGAATGCGGTTCCCAGGAGCGAATCTGGGAACCCGCGGGGGATGAGTTGATGGAAACAGAAAGGGAGGAGGTTTCTCATGAAGATAGTGAGACAGCTGCGGCTCGGGAGGGAAGGAGCTTTGACCGCAGGAGAAGCATCGAGGCCAATAGAAAGGAATGGAGACGAAGCCTAGAGTGGCGCTGGTCTCACAAAGGAGGAGATTAAATATACGTTCTGTGGGAACGGATCCTCAGTTGGACGGCCACTTCTGATCTGAAGGAAGTGTAGCGTCCCTGATCCCTGAAGCCAGCGTTGGCTTGCCTTGCCAAGAAGCTACCTTGGACCTTGTGCCTTGCCTTGCCTTGACCTACGGAGACCCTGTTTTGCTTTGATTCACTTTGTTTTTATGGACTTCGCTTTTAAGAGATTCCCTGCTTTTACTTGGACATTTATTGCCAACCATTTTGGACTAATTGCTTTTTACTTGGACATTCTACTTTTTCACCTGTTCTTTATTATTCAATAAAGGGGCCGGGCCAGGACCCAGCATTGTGACAAACCATCTAGAGAAGGAAACTCGAAACAAACCTACGACCTGAGGACCGCGCTGCCATCGTCCCAGCTTGCTAGGCCCTGGCAGACGAACCTTTGGCTTAAAGGGTGTGCATGCTGCGCTCCACCAGAAAAATCCATTGCACAGGCTCGAAGGACACATCCAACCTCCGAATCATCAACATGCTTGTCGAAAGTGTGGGATGACTCCTTCCTGAATCTTTGTTCACGAAGAAAAGCCAAGGAGAAGAAGGAGTTGCCTCCTTGCAACTGAATAAATTAGGCATTCACACAAATCTACGCTATCAGTTGTGAAGATTTAAATTTTTAATTGGTTAACAAACTGCAGCTGAGTGAACTTAAGTAGCCAACTGCCATTTCCTCTAGCCACAGTGCTACTCTACTTCCAACAGTAAAATAACCCGACGAACAGTTTCAGCACTACAACAACAACAAAACTTTATTACAGTCACTGACCAGCACAAAGCGGGCACAAACGCCCTAAGAGGGGAAGGAAGGACAACTCCCCAGTAAACAGTTATTTAAAATTAGATTAGAAATCAGTATAAAATATATATTTTAAAAGACAGGATATTGTAACAGGTATGGAACCGAAGGGGGAGGGGAGAGATTGATGAGAGAGATTGAAAATACTGGTGGGGGGCACTAAAGGGGAAGGGAGGAGCACACTGTGAGTCTAGTAGCATTTCAGCTGTAACATGATGCTCTAACTGCATTCCCAGCAGGGTGCTGCCTAACGGTATCAGTCATCAACCGTCTGATATTAAGGGCAGCAGCACAGAACTTAGCAACACTGTAAGTTATTATATTAGAGTCTGAAAGCAGCAGGGTGGAATAATATTTTTCACTGCGCCCCGGGTATTTTGAGAGCCATGGTCTAATGAGATTAGATCTAGGATCTCTGTAGAACAGGGGTGCTCACACTTTTTCAGCATGGGAGCTACTGATTAAAAAACCAAGTCCCAAAGATCACCTACCCAGAAATGTAAAACGTATAACTATTTTCCTATTTATTTATTTACATTTATATTATTCATTTTTATGTACCGCTCCTTCCAGCAGGGGGCAGTTTACATAAAATAAAGTTATAAAACATCAACATTTCAATTTAATAACAACAATATAAAACAGAGCATAAAAATACATCCAACCACCCCATTTCTCCCACACTGCCATATTACCACACACATTATCAGCCAGAAAGTAAGAAGAGAGGCTTTTGAACTGCAAGGCCATTTATTATTCAGCAAGGTAAACAAAGGGACATGCATAAATACATCCAACCACCCCATTTCTCCCACACTGCCATATTCCCCAACATATATTTCTCAAGGAACAAAGCAAGCAGAGAGGCTTTGGAGCTAAAAGGCCATTTTTAAACATTAAAAATAAACAAAGAGACATGTACTGTACAATCAAGCACCCACCCCATTTCTCCCACATTTCCATATTCCCCAACATATATTTCTCAAGGAACAAAGCAAGCAGAGAGGCTTTGGAGCTAAAAGGCCATTTTTAAACATTAAAAGTAAACAAAGAGACATGCCACAGAACAATCAAGCACCCACCCCAAAGTGAAAAAAGACCGACCTCTGAGATGCGGTAAGGAAATGACCCCAAAGCGTCCTTCTCCTCCTCCTCCGTCGTTGCACCTATTTCCATGCCGCCAGCATGCGTGCCGCTTCCAAGAGCTCACGAGAAGTCAGAGAGGCAGAATGGGCGTTTCTGTGCATGCGCGCAGGGCCAACCATGCATCGCGTCATCCAGGCCCGCCCCCTTTGGTCTCCTACAACTCTGAGTGGCTGGAGAAGGATGGAGGGAGGAGCAGGAATCCAAAAGAGGGGGCCCATTCTGCCTCTTGGACTCTGGAGCTTTTGGAGGTGGCGCGCAAGCAGGGAGCGGGGAGGAGCAACGACAGAGGACTTATTTGCAGCGTGCAGGGGCGCGTGAAGAGGACCAACAGCAAAAAACCTGGTCAGGGGCCTGAAGATCACCAGGATGAGGCCCGAAGATCACCCTGGTGATCGCGATCACCATTCTGAGCACCCCTGCTGTAGAACATGTATTGAAGAAGCACGTGCTCAGTTGTCTCCACATGACCAGACCCACAGGGGCATAGTCTCTGCTTGAAGGGGGTATTCTGATACCTCCCCTCCAATACAGCCGATGGGAGGGCATGGCATCTTGCCAGGGTAAAAGCCCTTGGGTGTTTGGGCACCTCCAGGTCTGTTAGGTATGCCATGGGGGCAGTGAGGTATCTAGTGGCTTCCCTAACAATGAAGGCTGGGGAACAGGCTAGGTCGGATTGGCGCTCTATGTCCAGGATCCGTTGCTTAATGAGATCCTTGGCTTGGTCCCATCTCATGCTTAGCAATTGTCCTTGGGAGAAACCTAGCGTTGCGATCTTTGCTGCTACTGTTTTAATCCATGTGGACTGGAAGTCGTCTCTCATGATTAGGGAGGTGCAAGACCACATGGGGAGAAGGATAGGTGTAGCCAGTAAGAGAGAATAGCTGTCCATATTCTCGCTTCCACTTTCACGAAGCCTGTCTCCAATCGCAGGGTAGCGTTAGGGACACATCTGGGAGCCTGTAGAGCCGCTCTTAGGAATTTCGATTGGGCACGCTCTAGTGGGGCATAATTTGAGAAGGGTCCAAGCTGGGCTCCATACAGCATTTGTGTGATTGGTTTTGCTTCAAAAAGTTTAAGTGCCGCCGGTATAAAGTGACCTCCTCCCGTCCTGAAATATCTTAAGATAGCGGATGAACTCTTTTGTGCTGTCTCTGCTGCATACTCTGCGTGGGCTTTCCTGCTGTTGCTGCTATGGAGGGTTACTCCAAGATATTTAAAGCTTGAGACCTGCTCTATTTTGTTTCCATCTATTCTCCAGTTGTGCCTCTTGGGTCGTTTAGCAAACACCATAATTTTAGTTTTTTGAAAGTTGAGGTGCAACTGTTCTTCCTGGCAGTAATTTGTTAATGCTCTCAGGGCTCTTTTCAGTCCAACTTGAGTTCTAGAAAGAAGTTTCAGCACTTTTTTTAATGTTAATGGGTTGGATCTTCAATAAAATGATATTTTAAAAATATCCTTGGATATAACTCAACTAGCTTTGGAGACTTAGTTTTGATTAAAAGAGAAAATAAAACAGTTGTACCCAGTATCACAAGGTAAAATAAATCACAGTAATTGAACCTTCCTAGTCATTTTAGGATCCTTCAAATAATCTGTGAGATTCAAGGGTCTAAAGCCTATTCTAAAATTAACTCCAGCCCCTAGAAAAGCTGCTCCCAAGTTTGGATTAAGCTCCAGAGTGAGTTCACCACCCCCTTGATGTGGGATCCCCTGGAAAAAGAAGTCCCAGTCGCATTGGGAGGTCAGCAAGGGCACCGCAGGGACTTGAACCCCGTCCTGGAAGCCAGGAGCACCAACCACCAGCGCCTTTTGCTTTTTTTGTGCCAATGCGACAAGGGGAAAAGCAAAACCCGAGAGAACACAAGTGTGCTCTCTCAGGAAAAAGAAAACCTGTCAGAGTTGGGATTTCACCATGTTTGGGAGAGGCACTCTGCTTCCTGGCCAGATATTATTATTATTATTATTATTGGTATTTCTCAGAATGAAACCCAAAACAGCTTAAGAGTAAAAAAAAACAAGGGTTAACCCTTTACTTTTTTAGTCTTCCATTTGATCTTTAATAATAGCCCTATTATACCCTACCCTCCTCTCCACCCCCTTTACCCTTACCCAACACCCAGTAGATTACTTGAAAGTCTGTATTTCTTATTATAATTTCCCATGTGATTATGTCTTATTTTCACATCTACTCTTATTTTGTAAAACTAATAAAAAAATTATTTTTTAAAAAAGAGTAAAAAAAACCAATAACATTAAAAACATGAGACATGTATTATGATGGCACGCCCAAGCCCTTGGGAAAACTATAGTGTCTGGTCTTTGTGTAGCTAGTAGGGATGTACATAACTCCAGTCTTGGTATGGTTTGTTCTGGGGCCACCATAAAATCTACATGCACTTCTTGTTCATATCTCTCTGAGGTAAGCTACAACACTTGAAGCAAACTTTGGCTTTCTGCTGTTGCCACTCTTTCTTCTTAAGTCTGCAAGACTATGGGACTTTTTGTATAAAGGGCACAGAATTTCTTTGGTCTCTGGTCCACATTAGGGTCTTTGCTTTATAACTTCTGTGGACTTAACAGCAAAGGCAGCCTTTTAACAATTCCTTTTGTGCTTTGGGTGACCTTTCCTGCCGAAGACCTTGATAGAGAGTGGGAAATCAAGTTTGAGGATCGTTTCTCTCCTTTGCGGTTCTGGTGATGAACGCTACAAGACGGGTGAATGGTGGATATTTTTGCATGTTCTGTTCTTTATAGGTGAAAACCTCTTTTCCCCATGCTTCTTGGAATTGGAAGGGGAGCTTTTGCAGAGTTTGCCTTTGAGTTAAGTATTGGTTCTAGGCATGCCAATCCAGGGAGCTGTGGGTTGGCCATAGCTGATTCCAACTCTACCAGCAGGCCACTCAAGTCCTATGATTGCTTACAGTCTTTGAGTTTGAGAATCGGAAATTAATATAGTCTATTTAACAGAGAAGTCTCAATTTCTGTAGAGGCTCCTTATCTGTCATGCAGACGTGTCCACGCTGTCTCCAGGGCTCTTTCAGGGTCTGACACATATGCTGCATAGACTCTCTGTACTTGCGGCAAAGAGGTAGGGCCCAGCTAGGCGATAAGCAGTGTGAGTTCCTTGTCAGGAATAAGGGGAACTAAAGCAGAGGAGAGGAAAAGGCAAAACCAAAACTTCACATCTGTTTCTTAAAATGAGACCTCTGTTTCTTAAAATTGAAATCTTGCATGGTATGAAAGAAGAGAGAAAATGACATTTTGTTTGCCGGTCTGGGAGTTTCTTGTCCTGATCTGTGAAAAATCATCTCAAAACACCCCACTCTGTCTCCAGCACCAAACCAGGAATCCCATAGAAAGAAATACATTTCTAAACAGAGCAAAAGGAATGCAACGGTACTCACCAAGATGATTTCTGTGGCTGGCTGTGAATATATGGTTGTTAGGCCACAAAAACTATTTGTTATTTCTTTAAAATTAAGACAGGAGCATGTCAACTGCAAAGCTTTTAAATTCAAACAGGATATCCATGCAATATTTGAAAAGAAAGTGCGTAACAAAACAAAGGGAGCGAACAGAGGGAAAAATTACCTTTTCTTTGGCAGTCTGGGATTTTCTTGTCCTGACCTGTGAAAAATAGTCTCATAACACTCCATTCTGTCTACATCCCAACACCAGGAATCCCATAGAAATAAACAAATGAATACATTTAATATAGAGCAAGAGGACTGTAGTGGTACTGACCTATATGACTTCTGTGGCTGGCTGTGAATATAAGGTTGTTAGACCACAACTACTATTTAATACAGGGGTGCTCACAGTTTTTCAACATGTGAGCTACTTATAAAAAAACCAAGTCAAAATGATCTACCTACCCACTACAAAAATGTGAAACATATAACACAATATCTGCTTTGAACTGGGTTTTCTGAGTCCACACTGCCATATAATCTGATTCAAAGCAGATAACATGGGATTTTATTCAACTGTGTGGAAAGGACCTTAGATAACCCAGGGCCGGCAGCACTTGGGCGGCGGCGGGAGCCTGCGGGGCAGGACTGGGCCTTCCTCCTGCCCTGCCTGCGATCTACCAGGACGCCCTACACGATCTACCAGTAGATCGCGATCTACCTAATGAGCACCCCTGATTTAATACATCTAAAAGGAAATCCTTCCATGGAAGCATTCTGACATCATATGGAATGAGCAAAAAGGTGGTGCACCTGCATTTTTGTCCATTGAAATGGTGACTTGTTGGGTTTCTTCACAGATGGATTAAAAGCAGTCCTAAGATACAAGTGTTTCTCCACCCCCCAGTTCCTCCAAAGAAACCTTGTAGAAATCCAGACTTATGATGCATTTACACAGGAGAATTAATGCATCTGAATGAATGAGAACAATGGCCCCCAACAAAGGCCCCAGAAGTATTCAAAAAACAACAACATGGGCATCCGTTATTTCTCCAAAATTAAGACAGCAGCACCTCCCATTCTAACCAAACCAGCATGTCAACTGCTGAGCTTTTAAATTCAAATGTGATTTTCCATGCAATATTCAAAAAGGAAGATCGTAACGAAAGAGATTGAAAAAAAATTACCTTTTCTTTGCTGTTCTGGGAGTTTCTTTTCCTGATCTGTGAAAAGTAGTCTCAAAACACCCCAATCTGTTTCCAGTCCCAAACTAGGAACCCCACAGAAATAAACAGATGAATACATTTCTAAACAGAGCAAGAGTAATGCAACGGTACTTACCGAGATGACTTCTGTGACTGGCTGTGAATAAAGGTTGTTAGGCCACAACAACTATTTGTTATTTCTTAAAAATTAAGACAGGAGCATTTCAACTGCAAAACTTTAAATTCAAACAGGATATCCATGCAATATCTGAAAAGAGCATAACGAAACAAAGGGAGCCAACAGAGGGGAAAATTACCTTTTCTTTGGTAGTCTGGGAGTTTCTTGTCCTGACCTGTGAAAAATAGTCTCAAAACACTCCATTCTGTCTCCATCCCAACACCAGGAATCCCATAGGAATAAACAGATGAATACATTTTATATAGAGCTAGAGCAGGGGTGCTCACACTTTTTCAGCATGGGAGCTACTGATTAAAAAACCAAGTCCCAAAGATCACCTACCCAGAAATGTAAAACGTATAACTATTTCCTTATTTATTTATTTATTTATATTTATTATTCATTTTTATGTACCGCTCCTTCCAGCAGGCTCGGGTCAGTTTACATAAAATGAAGTTATAAAACATCAACATTTCAATTTAATAACAACAATATAAAACAGAGCATAAAAATACATCCAACCACCCCATTTCTCCCACACTGCCATATTACCACACATATTATCAGCCAGAAAGTAAGAAGAGAGGCTTTTGAACTGCAAGGCCATTTAATACTCAGCAAGGTAAACAAAGGGGCATGCAAAAATACATCCAACCACCCCATTTCTCCCACATTTCCATATTCCCCAACATATATTTCTCAAGGAACAAAAAGCAAGCAGAGAGGCTTTGGAGCTAAAAGGCCATTTTTAAACATTAAAAATAAACAAAGAGACATGCCACAGAACAATAAAGCACCCACCCCAAAATAAAAAGACCGACCTTTGAGATGCGGTAAGGAAATGACCCCAAAGCGTCCTTCTTCTTCTTCTCCTCCGTTGTTGCTCCTATTTCCACGCCGCTGCTCCTATTTCCACGCTGCCAGCATGCGTGCCGCCTCCAAGAGCTCACGAGAAGTCAGAGGGGCAGAATGGGCGCTTCTACACATGCGCGCGGGGCCAGCCATGCATCGCGACATCCTGGCACGCCCCCTTTGGTCTCCTAAGACTCTGAGTGGCTGGAGAAGGACGGAGGGAAGAGGAGGAATCCAAAAGGGGGCCATTCTGCCTCTTGGACTCTGGAGCTTTTGGAGGTGGTGCGCGAGCAGGGAGCGGGGAGGAGCAACGACAGAGGACTTCTTTGCAGCGTGCAGGGGCGCGTGAAGAGGACCAACAGCAAAAAACCTGGTCAGGGGCCTGAAGATCACCAGGATGAGGCCTGAAGATCACCCTGGTGATCCCGATCACCATTCTGAGCACCCCTGAGCTAGAGGAATGCAGTGGTACTTACCAAGATGACTTCTGAGGCTAGCTGTGAATATAAGGTTGTTAGGCCACAACTCCTATTTAACACAGTGGTTCTCAAACTTTTTTGGCCTACCGCCTCCTTTCCAGAAAAAAAATTTGCTCACCGCCCCCCTAGAAATAATTTTTAAATTTTTTAATAGCAATTAAACAGAAAGATATATGTATTAATGCAGTGGTTCCCAACCTTTCTAATGCCGCAACCCCAAATAAGGTTCCTCATGTTGGGGTGACCCCCAACCATATTTTCATAAATAATTTTGCTACCCTATGAATTTTTAGGCAAATATCTAATATGCAGGATGTATTTTCATTGTTGCAAATTGAACATAATTAAAGCATAGTGATTAAAATACTGGTGAGGCTTGGGGAAAATGTACCTTGGCATTTTGGAGTTGCTGGGATATATAGTTCCCTGCCATCAAAAAGCATTCTGAACTCATGCAACCATGGAATTGACTCAAACTTGGCACACAAACTCCCATGACCAAAGGAAAATACTGGAGGGCTTTGGAAGGATACCTAACCCAGGTATGGGCAAACTTGGGCCCTTCCTCCAGGTGTTTTGGACTACATTTCCCACAATTTCTAACAGACTAACAATAATAACGTGTTGAATTAAAACTCTGTATCAGGCCTGTGCCAACTTGAGCCCTCCAGGTGTTTTGGACTACAACTCCCACTACAACTCCCACAACAGCCTAACAATAATATGTGAACCTATACTAGCCTGGGCCAACTTCCCCATCATTTCTGCGGCAGGAGGTGGAGAGGCGGGGAAGGAAGTCAGGAGAGACGGAGGACGGCAGCAGCCTGGTCCGCCTCAGGCTCTGGGCGCCCTCAGCTTGGCCCAGCCAGGAAGCCCCACAGTCTGTGGCGGAAGCAGAAACAGCAGCAGGAGGAGGAAGGACCCAGCGGCCCCCATGCGGGGACACAGGAGTGGGCCGCTTGGAAACTTCCTGTCCTCGCGCACTGGGCCCCACCCCGTGGGATGCGCTTTTGGTCCTGACGCTAGGCCCCAACCCTTGCCCAGTGGTGCCCGGGAGGGGGCTGAGAGCAGCCCTTCCTCTGAGTGAGGTGTATGGGCTGCTCCCATATGTCCCATATGGCCGGCCACACCTGGGCGGCATCGGGAGCCTGCGGGGCAGGACTAAGCCATCCTCCTTCCCTCACGCTTCCCTTGGAGGCTCACCACCGCCCCTTACAGGGGTTCAGCGCCCCCCAAATTCACCTGAGCCTCCTAGTGCCCCCCTGGAACGCCCCACCACCCACCGGGGGGGGGGGGGGGCGGTACCACCCGCCTTGAGAACCACTGATTTAACACATATAAAAGGAAATCCCTCCACGGAAGCATTCTGACATCATATGGAAAGAGCAAAAAGGTGGCCCAGCTGTATTTTTGTCCATTGAAATGGTGACTTCATGGGTTGCTTCACAGATGGATTAAAAGCAGCCCTAAGATACAAGTGTTTCTCCAGCCCCCCCCCCCCCCCATTTCCTCCAAAGAAACCTTGTAGAAATTCAGACTTATGATACAATTACGCGGGAGAATTAATGCATCTGAAAGAATGAGAACAGTACCCCCCAACAAAAGCCCCAGAAGTATTAAAAAACAACATGGGCATCCGTTATTTCTCCAAAATTAAGACAGCAACACCTCCCATTCCAACCAAACCAACATGTCAACTGCTGAGCTTTTAAATTCAAATGTGGTTTTCCATGCAATATTCAAAAAGGAAGAGTGTAACAAAACAGATTGAAAGAAAGTTGCATTTTCTTTGCTGGTCCTGTTGTCGAGGCCAACAGTTCTCAAGCTGCAGGTCGTTCCGCGAGTGAACAAGTCCCAACTTCAGCACGCACGCCTGTTCCCGGGTGGAAACCCACATCCCTTCCCAAAACCCCGTTGAGTCTGTCCAGAAGGGTTCTTTCTTCTGACCTTCCCCTATTTCTTCTGAATTTTATATATTTTTCTCTTCTCCCGCTTCCCGGGCGCCTTAAGACTGCGAGGAGAGCTGCGTCCAAGGGAAAGGTGCGATAGCTCAGCGGCAGGGCCAAGGCCGTTCGGGACGGGAGTCCCGAGTTGGGACCCCCAAAGGGAGGAAAGGAACTTGTTTTTTCTTTGCTTTACATTCTTTATCTTTATTCTCCTCTTTTCCTCTCCCCTCACTCTTGAGACGTCTCTGAGCTCAGGAAGAAAAGTTTTGAGAAAGGAATTGGCCTATGAAGCAGGGGCCATATCTGTTTGTGTTTGGGCTGACATCAGGAAAGTAAAAATCATAATAAAGGTTCATCCCTGTATCTGTGCATCTGTACAATATTGTTCCCATGTTTCCCTTGACCCCTTGTAACCCTTCCCTTCCCCCTTTGCCCTCGTCTAAGAAAGATTGCCTTGAAAGTGTTTGGTTGTATTTGGCAAGAGGAAATGTAACCAAATTCCCATCCCTAATCTTTATGGACCATCACCCTTCTCATTGC
>JARBWK010000005.1:145711822-145818878 GCA_030556195.1 Anolis apletophallus | reverse complement strand
CCCATCGAGACCAATGGAGACGAGGACGAGCCCCATGACTGCATCGCCACCATCGAGCAGACCTTCTCTTCCAGACCTGACCTCAAGGACCAGCCCCTAGAGCAGGCGGACCTGGAGTACTTCACGGATGGCAGTAGCAGCGTACAGACCGGGCAAAGGAGAGCCGGTTATGCGGTGGTGACTTTGTGGGACACTGTTGAAGCAGAGCCCCTTCCGTCCTGACCTCCGCCAATTAGCTGAGCTGATTGCCTTGACCCGGCTCTGAACTGGGCCTTGGGAAAACTATGAACATCTATACGGACTCGCTTATGCTCAATGTGCTGCATGCCCATGGGGCTATCTGAAAGAGAGAGGGCTGCTAACCACAGCTGGCAGCCCTGTCAAATATCCAGGTTAGATCCTGAAGCTCCTGGACGCGGTCTGCAAACCTGCTGCTGTTGCTGTCATCCACTGCCGCGGCACCAGGCCGGGACCAGGACGCCGCCAGAGGGAACCGGAGAGCAGATGCCGCCGCCAAATCAGCCGCTAACCGAGTGCCCCCTTTCCAAGGGGCCCTCATCCCAGATACCACCGTCTCTACCCTGCCCTTGTATGGAACTATGGATGATGAGTTTGCCAGGAAGGAGGGTATGAGCCAGCAGGGTGGTTGGTGGCAGGATGGGCAAGGGCGCCTGTTCCTCACAGACTTTCTGATGAGCGAGGTCACCTTGCGCCTCCATCAGAGCACCCATTGGGGCCACGATGCCATGCTTGAACATCTAAAGACATTGTTCTTGGGTCCTCGGATGGCCCTCCACTCCATCTGGGCATGCCGTCGGTGTCTCCTGTGCCTTAAAAACAACCCCAAGATCCAGAAGAAACCAGCAACTGGTCACGTGAAGACAGGTTTGGAACCCGGGGAAGTGTGGCAGGTGGACTTTGCTGAACTACCATCCAGCAAGCGCTGCAGGTATTTGCTGGTGTTTGTGGACGGCCATAGTGGGTGGCCGGAAGCTTTTGCCTGTCACACTTCCACATCAAGGGAGGTCAGCCAAGCCCTCCTCAATCACATCATCCCACGCTTCGGACTGCCATCATGCATCTCTTCGGACAATGGGGCTTCCTTCGTCTCCCAGGTCACCCAACAGGTCTCGCGGGCCCTCCAGATCCAGTGGGATTTACACTCCAGCTGGCGCCCAGAGTCAAGCGGGAAGGTTGAGAGACTGAACCAGACACTGAAGAGACAGATTGCCAAACTTTGCCAACAAACCAACTTGCCTTGGCCTGATGTGCTGCCCCTTGCCCTGACTAGGATTAGAGCAGCTCCCAGGGGGGGTTTGAGATTGAGCCCCTTTGAGATCTTGTACGGGAGACCTTTTCCTTCCTCTAGGGTCCCTCTGAAGGCGGAGCATCTCCATGAGGTCGGGTCCGAAGCTGTCAGGGTTAGGTTAGCCTCTCTCACCTCTATTCTCTCCTCTCTTAATAGGTATCTTTTGCCGCACTCCCCCATCCCCTTGGTGGCCCTGTGCACAACCTATCAGCCGGCGATTGGGTTCTGGTCCGGACGTGGAAGTCGGAGCCACTCCAGGAGAAGTGGGTCGGGCCTCACCAGATCCTCCTCACCACCAACACCGCAGCAAAGGTTTCGGGGATAAAGGCTTGGGCCCACCACACCAGGTTGAAACAAGCCCCTGCACCGGAACCGGCGGAGGAGGAGGACGCCCAGGACGACTGGTCCGTTGAGCCCAGGGAAGGATTTAGGTTGCTGTTCCGGAAAGCACCTAAAGACAACCCCACACGACCCCCCGCACCCCAGCCGGACTCCTGAGGAGAAAGAACTCTTCCTTGTTTGTTCCAGAACCAGCCGCTGACCCGTTTTCCCAAGTCCCCTTTCTTCTAGCACCGCGGAAAGTAAGCTTCTTCTCTACCTTCTGAGTCCAGAGGCTCTCTCTCTCTCTCTCTCTCTCTCTCTCTCTCTCTCTCTCTCTTTCCTTTCTCCTCCTGCCCTCCACCATGTCAGTCCGCCTGGTCTTTCTTTTGGGGCTCTCGCCCATTCTCCTCCATGCCTCCCCCTATCTCACAGATTGGCTGTCTTCAAAAACCAATTTTTGGGAACAGGTCGCCACCAAGGTTTTAAATGTCACTGATTTCTGTCTATCCAGTGGTGTCTCGGCTACTGATCTGTTTTCTACCTGTCTTATTGGTGTACCATCGGACCTAGAGACATTTAGGGAACTCACCCCCTGGGTTGCCATGCCCAACCGACCAGTCTCCTACCAAGATATGTGGCAATGGAGGATGACGGTCCCTGAGAAGGAACCTGGCATGATAGCGATGAGATTGGCCCACATCCTTCCTGCCAAGCAGTGCTTCCAAATTTCTCAATGTTTGGGTCCTGTGTGTCACCATTTGCCCAGAGACAATTCACTAAATTGCTCCCATACCTACTCTGTGGCCCCTGCCGCAGGGTACATCAAATTGCCCCTCGGTTGGTTCTTCATATGTGGGAATATGGCTTATTCATATCTCCCTGCACAGTCCACTCTGGGCACCTGTGCTTTGGGGAAACTAACCCTATTTATGCCTTCCAAAAAGAATGTAGAGCTGGCACACACTCTACATCGTCAGGCAAGATCCACCCAGAGTTTAGATCCAGATTGTGACCCCTCTGTCATTTTGGCCGGGGTCCCCAAATTTGTGGCCACTGCAGTGTTCCTTCCTGGTGTTGCTGCTGCTATGAACTACCGGGCTGTCAAGCATCTGGCTTGCGCTCTAGTGAAGGACATAAACTTCACTTCCCACGCTCTTGCATCTATGGCCTCTGAGATGTCTGAGCTAAGGGAGGCAGTTCTTGAGAACAGAGCAGCAGTGGATTTCCTTTTGCTCAAACACCACCTCTCATGTTCATCCGTCCATGGTATGTGTTGTTTCAACTTAAGTGACAGGACAGCATCTATTAACCGAGACATCCAGGGTATGACTGAAATCGCCACCAACATCAAGAAAGAAATTGGCTTTGATTTGTCTTTCCTCACTGATTGGCTTCCTCCTCGATTGGTTGAGGAAGGGCTTCCTAGTCTTCCTGGGCGCCCTCTTCCTCCTTCTCCTCTTGGGGTGTTGCGGCTCCTGCTTCCTCACCCTCTTCCGAAATTGCCTCCAAAGTTTCCGGTCAAAACCTTCTGAACAGATGGTCATGCTGCCCCTCGACGGGTACAATGTGGCAATAGAGGCTTATCGCAGCTAAGGGGCGGCCCCTTAGCTTGCTTTAGCCTCTAAGGGAGGATTTGTTGTCGAGGCCAACAGTTCTCAAGCCGCAGGTCGTTCCGCGAGTGAACAAGTCCCAACTTCAGCACGCACGCCTGTTCCCGGGTGGAAACCCACACATCCCTTCCCAAAACCCCGTTGGAGTCTGTCCAGAAGGGTTCTTTCTCTTTCTGACCTTCCCCCTATTTCTTCTGAATTTTTATATATTTTTTCTCTTCTCCCGCTTCCCGGGCGCCTTAAGACTGCGAGGAGAGCTGCGTCCAAGGGAAAGGTGCGATAGCTCAAGCGGCAGGGCCAAGGCCGTTCGGGACGGGAGTCCCGAGTTCGGGACCCCCAAAGGGAGGAAAGGAACTTGTTTTTCTTTGCTTTACATTCTTTATCTTTATTCTCCTCTTTTCCTCTCCCCTCACTCTTGAGACGTCTCTGAGCTCAGGAAGAAAAGTTTTGAGAAAGGAATTGGCCTATGAAGCAGGGGGCCATATCTGTTTGTGTTTGGGCTGACATCAGGAAAGTAGAAATCATAATAAAGGTTCATCCCTGTATCTGTGCATCTGTACAATATTGTTCCCATGTTTCCCTTTGACCCCTTGTAACCCTTCCCTTCCCCCCTTTGCCCTCGTCTAAGAAAGATTGCCTTGAAAGTGTTTTGTTGTATTTGGCAAGAGGAAATGTAACCAAATTCCCATCCCAAATCTTTATGGACCATCACCCTTCTCATTGCATGCGTTGCCCGGTCAGGATCTTGTTATGGAAATTGAACTCTTGTTTCAACTCCACGTCTGTCCGGGTCCGGAGGCAGTTTTCGCCGGTCTGAGTCGTCAAGCATAACTAGCCTTTGGAATTTGGACAATAAAAGTTTGCTCTTCACAGCGGGTGCCACAGCTGGCTTCGGAACCCAGGTGTGCCCCAGAATAGGCCCTTT
The DNA here is from genome assembly GCA_030556195.1 of Anolis apletophallus. Taxonomy (NCBI): domain Eukaryota; kingdom Metazoa; phylum Chordata; class Lepidosauria; order Squamata; family Anolidae; genus Anolis; species Anolis apletophallus. The sequence continues at coordinate 145,814,713 of JARBWK010000005.1, read as the reverse complement.
TTGCCACCCAAAAGGTTTGAGTGAATTACTGTCATCAGGCCTCTTCCCCTTTTCCTTTTTCATTCTCAAGAATGACATACCATCTCATTAATCCCATCACTCCCAGGTGTCACCCCAGGTCATTTACCTGGCCAGGATTCTTTTGTTTGATTCATATGCCATATTGACAGCGATTTCTGTCTGAGCTCCCCTTCCCGGATATTCCATATATGGCCGCAGACTCCTGATTGGCTGGGATGGCGAATGGGAGTAAGCGCCGATTGGCTCCCCAGAGCCGGTCAACATCCCGCCCATCAGCTGGTCTCAACGTTCTGACCAATCACCGACGGAGCCGGCCCAGAAGGGGGCAGGCGGGAAATTCAATTGTTTTGACAGTTCTGTAACCTTTAAAAACCAATGTTTTGATTGTACATGTATGCGTTCTTTGGGGAATCAGGAATTGCGGTTCGCATCCTCTCAGCTGAGCAGAATAAACAATTTCGTGGCTTCTACCTTGCAGTATTGGTGAGCATAATTGGATCTACGGGAGGCGGGTAGGCTACGAGGACCTAGTCGCTCCGGGCTCGCCAGGTTAACTGAACCCTCGCGGTCTCTGCCCCGTGGTCGGTCCACGGGGCTTGCCCGGTTGTCAGACAGCCGGCCTGGGGGATTGGCAGCTGTTCGATAACAGTCCGGGAGTTTCTTTTCCTGATCTGAAAAATAGTCTCAAAACACCCCAATCTGTCTCCAGTCGCAAACTAGGAATCCCACAGAAATAAACAGATGTATACATTTCTATACAGAGGAAGAGGAATGCAACGGTACTCACCAAGATGATTTCTGTGGCTGGCTGTGAATATAAGGTTGTTAAGTCACAAAAACTATTATTTCTTAAAAATTAAGACAGGAGCACCTCCCATTCTAACCAAAGCAGCATGTCAACTGCATAGCTTTAAAATTCAAACAGGGTATCTGTGCAATATCTAAAAAGAAAGCATAACGAAACAAAGGGAGCCAACAGAGGGAAAATTACCTTTTATTTGGTAGCCTGGGAGTTTCTTGTCCTGACCTGTGAAAAATAGTCTCAAAACACTCCATTCTGTCTACATCCCAACACTAGGAATCCCATAGGAATAAACAGATGAATACATTCAACTGCTGAGCTTATAAATTCAAATGTGGTTTTCCATACAATATTCAAAAAGGAAGAGCGTAACGAAGCAGATTGAAAAAAATTACCTTTTCTTTGCTGTTCTGGGAGTTTCTTTTCCTGATCTGTGAAAAATAGTCTCAAAACTCCCCAATCTGTTTCCAGTCCCAAACTAGGAACCCCACAGAAATAAACAGATGAATACATTTCTATACAGAGCAAGAGGACTGAAGTGGTACTTACCAAGATGACTTCTGTGGCTGGCTGTGAATATAACGTTGTTAGGCCACAACTACTATTTAACACTGGTTCTCAAACATTTTTGGCCTACTGGCCCCTTTCCAGAAAAAGATTTGCTCACCGCCCCCCTAGATATTATTTTTTTTAAATTTTAATAGCAATTAAACAGAAAGATATATGTATTAATGCAGTGGTTCTCAAACTTTCTAATGCCATGACCCCCAAATAAGGTTCCTCATGTTGTGGTGACCCCAACCATATTTTCGTTGCTACTTCATAAATTTTTTTGCTACTCTTGATATCGAGGTGCCCCCCTTTCCCCAGGGTTCTGTGAAAGATAGTTTAAAACCAAAGGCCCTTTCTTACGATCTATTCTATACATTCCAAAGTCCTGCGCCCTGGGGGGTTCGCCTTGGCCTAATCCCAAGGAACCCCACAAAGGCAAGATGGCCTTGCCTGGCCCAGGACAGCTCGGGATCTGTAGTTCATTTCTACCTCCAAGGACTCATCTTCACGAACTTTTCCCAAATTTAGCGCATCAAAGACTCTTTCCAAGAACATATGAACTCTCCCCCAGTTAATATACCCACATATGGACCTCTCTCTCTCTCTCTCTCTCTCTCTCTCTCTCTCTCATGGACTTTTTTCTTGTGAAGATACTAAACTTTATATCTCTGGTCTGGGGGTGATGGGTTGAAGGAAGGGATGATCAAAGGTGATGTACTTTCCCTAAATGTCAATGTGTCTCCCTGCATGACCCCTGATTTTTCCTTATGAATTTATCCTTATGTGTTTTCCATGTTAATGCATCTGAACAGGCATGTAGCCAGGGGGTTAAGGGGCTTCAGCCCCAAATTCTCAGGGTGGTCCGCGAAAAGGCCTTACTGGTACATTATTTAAACTGTTATGTTTATTCATATCATGATCTGATCACCATGCTCATTATATCCCACATTAATGGGGTTATTGGGATAACAATACAAAAGGTTTGCTAGGGTAGACCCTCTTCTACCCAGTCTCAGCCCCCCGAACCAAACTCAGCCCCCCCAAACAAAATCCTGGCTACTGCCCTGCATCTGAAAGAATGAGAACAATGCCCCACAACAAAAGCCCCGGAAGTATTTTTTTTGAAAAACATGGGCATCCGTTATTTCTCCAAAATTAAGACAGCAACACCTCCCATTGTAACCAAACCAACATGTCAACTGCTGAACTTTTAAATTCAAATGTGGTTATCCATGCAATATTAAAAAAGGAAGAGTGTAACGAACCAGATTGGGGGGAAAATTACCTTTTCTTTGCTGTTCTGGGAATTTCTTTTCCTGATCTGTGAAAAATAGTTTCAAAACACCCCAATCTATCAAATCAAATCAAAAACTTTATTACGGTCACAGACCAGCACAAAGCGGGCACAAGCGCCCTAAGAGGAGAAGGACGACTCCCCAGTAAACAGTTATTTAAAATCAGACTAGAAATCAATATAGAAATATATTTTAAGAGACAGGATATTGTTCCCTTACGGTGTCAATCATCACCCGTCTGATATTAAGAGCAGCAATCTATCAGATGAATACATGTCTGTACAGAGCAAGAGGAATGCAACGGTACTTACCAAGATGACTTCTGTGACTGGCTGTGAATAAAGGTTGTTAGGCCACAACAAATAAAGCAGAGTTGGTGCTTTGTGCAGGAGTGCAGTCAGAGGAGAGTGATGCACAAGCAAAGGCTTTAGAATAGCAGGCTTCTGTGCCAGAAATCACGCTGGCATCCAAGCCGAAAATGCTGTACCCTGATTGGTACCTCAGGCGCAGGCAGTGATTTGCCAAAAGAACATCATGTGTCTTCAGTGATAACAAAGCCTTGATTGGCCTCAGTCTAACATGCTGCTTTGTTTACATTGTTACGGATTGGTTGGAAGCTGCGCATGACAAGTATAGCTTTCTCTCTGGCAGACGCCCAGGGAAAGTTTCTGTAGATTTGTTGCAAAGCAAGGACACACTGGCCAGAGCTGATAACGTACTGTGGAAACAAGAATCATATATGCGCTACATTGTTCTAACAAATAGAAGCAAGATTAAGATGTGATGCTACTAAAGTATGGTGTTTAATTGGATAATGAAATGTGTTCTGATGCACCGGCCAATGCAGACTGATGAAGAAGGGCGGGGAAAAAGATCTGCCGCCCTGAGGGGTATTTAAGGAATGTTCTTAGTATGTGAGGGGCCGTTTGCCCAAAGCAGCTTGTTCTGTGGGTGAACCCCACCAGCTGGTGCAGAATCAATAAACTTGACTTCATTTTACAACAGTACATTGGTGTGTTCTCTCGTTCCTGTGTCCGCACGTCCACGTTGCTGTTTGGTAAGAAATAACTTGCCATAGGGAGTTCTGGGACTCCTAATTTGCTGCTACACAACGATTTAAGACGTAAAAAAGGAAACCTTTCACAAAAACACCTGACAGAAAGAGCAAAAAGGTGGCCCAACTATATTATTCTGTATTGAGCTTCTTGGGTTCCTCCACAAATCGCTGAAAAGCAATCTCAAAATACTGGTGTCTCCCGAGCCCTTCCAGTTCCCCCCCAAGAAAACTAGCAGAAATCCAGAATAATACTGCATTATTGGGAGAATGGAAGTATCTGAAAGAAGGGGAACAATGCCCCCCACCAAAGATAACAGAAATATTCACAAAACAACAAGAGAATCAATTATTTCTTCAATATCAAAGCAGCATCAGCTCCTAATCTAACCAAACTATCATGTCAACTGCAGAGAAGCTTTAAATTCAAACTTGGTTATCTGTGCAGCATTTGAAAAAGAAGAACATAACAAAACCAAGGGAAAACTAGAAACATTTTCGATCCAAATGGATCCAAATAACCATGGCTATGCCATGTGCCAAAATGACTCACTGCGCAGGTCTCCTAAGATGAGACTACCGAGATTCAAAGGAGACAACATCTGCCGAAGGAGATTCAGTTCAGGACAGCATCACAATCTGAGCTATGGTTTCCTTTAGTTTTCATCAGATTCCCCTGCTGTTCCTCTCTCCACTTTTGGGGGGATGTATTTAATGTTCATTCATCTATTTGTTCCCCCAATCTCTCTCCCAACTGCCTGCCCAAAAGCAGGAAAAAACCAGTATGAAACTAGTGGGACAGCCTCGCTCAATGGAATGGGCCGGATCCTTCCGCCAACCGTTGCAAATCATAACGGAAAAAAGTAGTTCCTGGCCATAGTGCTCAATGCATGCAAACGTGCTCCTTGTAAATCTTTAGCTCACATAATAACAGACCGAGGATCTTTTAGCTGGAAATCCAAGATACAAAATACTTCATAATCTAATCATGTCTACTTGGATGGCTGAAGGGGTGACATCCAAGTATTGACCAGGGATAATCCAAACCAGTTTTCCCCCCCAGAGTTCGGTTGTCCAAAGCAGCTGTAGGATCTAATTTTGAGAAACACTGGGCCAGACTAACAGGGTCATGGAAGTATTCACACTGCAAATTTATCGTTGTTTGACCAGATGAACTGTCACAGCTCAATGCTATGGAATTGTGGGATGTGTAGTTTTGTGAGATGTTTTCTCCTCTGTCCAAAAGCTGTGGTGTCAGTTAGTTAGTAGAGAATTATGAAATAGTGCAATGACAATTTTGGGACAGCCATAAACTATGATTTTGAATAATGTGATTTTTATTTATTTATTTATTTATTATTTAAATTTGTGAGTCGCCACTCCCGGGTGGCTCGGGGTGACTTACACTAAATTCAAGGTTAAAACAGAAGAAAAACACCATAAAAAACACACAATGCAATAAAACACTTAAACTGGTGAGCCTCATTCCAACATAGTGATTCTGGATAGAAAACAAACAACAACATAACATAACATTGTTTGAGTCCACAGTGCTCTCTGGGTGTACAGTAGGTGAACTACAACTTCCAAACTCAAGGTCAATTCCCAAGCAAACCACTTTCTGTTGGCAATGAGAGTTCAATATGCCAAGTTTGGTTCAATTCCATTGTTGCAAGAGTTCAGGATGCTCTTTGATAGTGTGTTAACTATAAATCCCAAAACTGTAACTCCCAAATGTCAAGGTTTATTTTCCCCAAACTCCATCTGTGTTCACATTTGGGCATATTGAGTATTCATGCCAAGTTTGGTCCTGATCCAACATTGTTTCAGTCCACAGTGCTCTCTGGATATAGGTGAACGACAACTCCAAAGCCCAACGTCAATGCCCACCAAACTCTTATAGTTTTTTCTCTTGGTTATGGGAGTTTTGTGTGGGAAGTTTGTGTCTTTCTGCCATTCCTATCGGGATATCTATGTTGTGTTTATCGAAACAGGTCCAGGTTTCACACTGAGTGTATAAATACATTTAAAAACATATTAACTATATGATTACTGTGTTAGAGTGTCATTTTGTGTCATTTTGATTGGTGGTGTGCCCCAGGATTTTGTAAATGTAAAAAATGTGCCCCGGCTCAAAAAAGGTTGAAAAACACTGTATTATGGTACTATGTAAACTGTTTTTTTATTTTTAAAGAAAAAAAATCAACTGTAAAAAAATTAATGCCCTTTAGAAAACAGGCCTTATATGTAGATCTGGGTTAATCAAAGGAACGCTGTTTAAAATGTTTATTTTTCTTTAGCACAGAAACCTCTCTTATCTACTGATACAGAAGGAAATTACAACATTTATCTCCCGGGATAAATGTTGAAGGTTCACTTTATTCTTTTTAAGGTTAAAGAGAACAAAAATAATCAACAGAAGGAAATACTATTGGCCGAGTATTCCAAGATGCTAAAAAAAAACCTCAGCTAATTCAGCATCCTATCTAAGCACGTTTCTCATAGGACTCTTCTACGCAGGCCCAACACTTGAGATGGGTTGCTGGTTAATGTGAGGCATCCAAACAATGCTTTGTATTAATCTGGAGTAAACTGGGATTTCCTCCTGGATCAACCTCTGGTTAACCTTGAAGCATGTAGCCACAACCCCAGCAAATTCCTGGATTTTATGGCAGTGTAGATTCATATAAAAGGTGGTACATAAATGTCATCTATTATATAAATGGGTTCACGTCATGTGATGTATACCTCAAACAAAGAAGTGTATAAAATCATGCATGGGATAGAAAAGGTGAATAAAGAAAAATTATTTTCTTTGTCACAAAACACTAGGACTAGAGGGCACTCCCTGAAGCTCCAAGGTAGGAAAATTAGGACTAATAAAGGGAAATATTTCTTCACCCAGAGGGTCATTGGGTTATGGAACTCACTTCCAGAAGAGGTTGTGACAGCTGTCAGCCTGGACAGCTTCAAGGCAGGATTAGACAGATTCATGGATACCAAGTGTATCGGTAGTTACTGAAAAGGACATTCAAGTGCCACCTCGGAGTTGGTTGAGGTAGGCAGGATTTCCCTGGGTACTGGTTGTGGGGGGTCGGGAGCAGGTCAGGGTTTTGCCCTCCCTTCTGCTCGAGATCCCCGTGTACAACTGCTGGGCCACTGTGTGATACAGAATGCTGGACTAGATGGGCTGAGGTCCGATTCAGCATGGCTCTTCTTATGTTCTTATGTTCTAAACCATACAACGCAGAAACACAATACTTGCCAACAGAAATAGGCCTCAAGCAAGGTACGTTTGTAGCAAATATACTTTCCCCCCCAAAACCTAAAAGGCCCCCAAAACAAAGAGTAAAAATAAAACTGCATTTACCAGCATCCTCCGGGCAGCCAAAGACTCACCCAGCCTCTACATTCTGAACAACATGATTGGCTGCCAATAAGGGCGGATTTGCATAACTGCTGCACTGGCCAGCCAACATGAAAATTCCGATCCATAATAATAAACTGCCAAAACAGAATAAGGAAAAGGCTTGAGCCAATCCCCAACACAAACACCCAAATCACTTCCAACCGAAAATTTACACCCCAAAAAATCACAGACCACGTCCAAAATTGACAGTAAGGCTTCATTAACTTGATTTCCCTAACTAGCCCTCACTTACTGGGAAGCTGTTTACGCTCCGAATTGACAGTAAGACTTCATTAACTTGATTCTCCCGACTAGGCCTCAGCTCATGGGACATTGTGTATGGCCTGAATTTACAGTAACCTACCTTGGCACACAGAGCCCCAACCATGCATGATGGGACTTGAAGTATCACCATGGAAAATGGGATTTGTAGTACTTCAAAACCCATCATTCCCCACAGACCACTGCGGCCCAGAACCAAGACCAATAAAGACCCAACTTGGCACACCATGCCCCCCATGACCCACACTCCATCCAACTGCAGTTTAGAGGAGGGCACACTGTGGATGATTGGACTTTCTCGCATCTCCTAAAAAGGGCACAGCAACGCGTGCCGGGTACAGCTAGTAAATAAATAAATAAATATAATACAGCTGAAAGCAGATCATGTGGATTTTCTGCTTTGATAATCTGGATTATATGGTAGAAGAGGCCTCATAAAATCCAGCTCGATACAGTTAAACTGCATTCTGAAACTGCATTATGTGATCAGTGTACAGCAGTGGTTCCCATAGTGGGCGGTACCACCCCCTGGTGGGCGGTGGGGCAATCCAAGGGGGCGCTGGGAAGCTCAGGAGAATTTGGGAAGCACTGAACCCCTGTAAGGGGGCGGTGGCATGAGCCAGGCTTGCTTGCCACTTGCAGGGTCGCGCGCTTACGAGGACGTCCCCGTTGGAAGAAAGAGGCGATACACAGGACTGCGCCGTGGGCGGGGTTGATGAGAGGAAGGAGGTGCGTGTTGCGGTTTCCATAGCAAGGCCTGCCCGGGGATTCCAACCTGCAGGGACACAATCGCAAGCGCCCGATCCCCGGGCAGCCGTTGCTGTGGAAACCGCAGCACACACCTCCTTCTTCTTGTCAACCCCACCCACGGCGCAGTCCTGTGTATTGCCTTTCTTCCAATGGGGATGTCCTCGCAAGCGCGCCTTGCTAGGCCCGGTGCGGGGCGAGCGGAAGGCGCTTTTCAAGGTGGACCTCCAGTGCCAGCCCCTTCTTTTTTCAATGCCATAAAAACAACATGCAATTAAAATAATATTTAAATTGAAATTAAAACACATTAAAACATTTAATTTTACGAAAAAGGTAGAAACATTAATACATATATCTTTCTGTTTAATTGCTATTTAAAAAATTAAAAATAATTTCATGGGGGGCTGTGAGTAAATTTTTTTCTGGAAAGGGGGCGGTAGGCCAAAAATGTTTGGGAACCACTGGTGTACAGTAATGCAGTGTAACTGTTTTGAACTGCATTATAAAAATTGGCACTTAATTGGCTATTCCAGTGTGCCTTCAATGAATGAATTATAATCCTTGACCTGATCAAACCCTGTATAAAATGTCCTCGGAAGCATTTTATCCTATTCCCTATTGCAATTTAAACCCCATTGTTTTTCGTTCCATCCATCTGACCCTCCTTCCAGATACATTATATTGCTTTCTCACCCAGTGTTTTTTTTAATTTTTAATCTTTGCAACCGGCCCTGCCCATGTGTTCAACTGCTATGATTCAATTATTGTGATCTTATTTTGCCTTGTGTATGCTCACCTGTATTATTTTTTTTGTATTATTTTGTATTTTGCATTTTTATTTTATTATATTTTATTGTTGTATTTTGATGTTGTATATTTACATTGCTGTATGGTTGGGCTTGGCTTCATGTAAGCCGCCCTGAGTCCCCTTGGGGAGATGGTGGCGGGGTATAAATAAAGTATTATTATTATTATTATTATTATTAACCATGTAATGAGCTTTCAAACTGCATTATAAGACTCTCTAAACCAGGGGTGCTCATTAGGTGGCTTGCGATCGACTGGTCGATCCCGGGACCTTAGGAGGTCAATCCCAGCTGGATGGGGCGCTTCTGAGGGGGTGGAGCCAGGCCGCGCCAGGCCCCGCCCCCTCCCCGGCTACAGCATTACCACAGCTTCTTCAGCCTTGAGGAGGGTATGCCAAGCCAGTAGTGGCTAGCTATGCCACCACTGGCTTGGCATACCCTCGTCTAGCCTGCAGAAGCTGTGCCAGTGCTGTAGCCAGAGCGGGGAGGGGGCGGAGCCAGGTCACGCCAGGCCCCGCCCCCTCCCCGGCTCTGACCTGCTTCTCTCTCAGGTAAATCTTTCTGACTTGGTTTTTATCATAAGTAGCTCGCATGCTGAAAAAGTGTGGGCACCCCTGCTCTAAACTATCTAGTCCGTGAGCTGCTTTTTGCAGACGATGCTGCCCTTGTCGCCCATTCAGAAGCAGCCCTGCAGCGCCTCACATCCTGCTTTGCAACAGCTGCAGAGCTGTTTGGGCTGGAAGTCAGCCTGAAGAAAACGGAAGTTCTCTACTAGCCCGCACCACAGGAAGAACACCACCATCCCCGCGTCAGCATAGGCAAATCTGTGCTTAGGTCCGTTCAGCAGTTCACCTACCGGGGAAGCATCAGCTCTTCAGATGCCAAGATTGATAAAGAGATAGATCACAGATTAGCAAAGGCATATAGTGCATTCGGAAGGCTTCACAAAATTGTCTGGAGTAACAAACAACTGAGGCAAAGCACCAAAATCAGTGTGTACAGAGCTATCATACTGTCTATTCTCCTTTATGGGCCTGAAACATGGGACACCTATCGCCAACACCTACGACTCCTCAAATGCTTTCATCTTCGCACAATCCTAAATATACACTGGACTGACTATGTGACTAATGTTCAGGGGCGGTCTAAGGTAATTTTAAATGGTAGGCGAACATTATTTTGGTGCCTCCCCCAAAAAAACATTATTTTGGCCCCCCCCATGTAAAACAAATATACAATTATAATGTCACAATACCATTAGTAGTATTATATTGTATCAATGTATATACAATATATTATACCATACTCATACTATATTATATCATAATTATATTATACTACATTACAATATAATTATATTATAATATATTGACATTATAATACAATATAACATTCTATTATATTATTATGATAAAACAATAAATAAAATTATTTATTTCAATAAAATTATCCTCTAGTATACTAAATATTTTCATGACTCCTATAAAACTCAAATAACCCCCCAAAAAAGTAAAATAAAATATTATATATTACTATTTTGTACAATACCACTATACTGCAATATTGTTTGTACTATTACATGTAATATAAAATATATCGTTATTCTATTATTATATTGTATTTTTAATATATTGTATGACAATATGAAGCAGAACTGTGTAATAATCAACAAGAAATGCAATGTAAATGCATCAAAATCAGAATATATTACCTACCACCCGTCTCATAATTCATAGGAGTCTCCCATAAGTCCAAAATTAGGATCCCAATGTTAATGTAAATAGAAAAACAGCCAAAATGTTCAAATGAGGTCGAATACAGGCAGCGCGGCCTGGGCAAACTTGGGCCCTCCCTTCCTCCCTCTAGGTGTTTTGGACTCCAACTCCCACAACTCCTCATAACCTCAGGCCCCTCAGGTCTAGACAGAAATAGAGCCGAAGAAAGGAAGGAGGGAGAGAAGAGGTCACAGAGGAGGAGGAGGAAAGCCCTTCATTCATTCCTTCACTTACACTTCCTTCACTGATTCTTTTCTCCTTCCCCGCAAACGCGCGCACGGCAGAGACAAAGGGAGAGGGAAAGCACTCCCTGCCCGCCCGATAGGGAGAGCTTTGCTTACAGGCTTCTGCGCAAGGGAGCTACTGGGCATGCGTGGAGGTTTTCGCGGATGTGCAGTTGCTCCTGCGCTCAACTTCAGCTCTGGAGCATCTGCCCCTGCGCGAAAACCTCCGTGCATGCCCAGAAGCGGCGTCGGAACACACAAGGCCGGGGCCCAAAAGCAGGCAGCTGCGGCGCTGCCTGAGGAACATCGGCAGGGCCAGGATGGCGCCCCATGCGGCCAGGATGGCGCCCCCTTCCCAGATGGCGCCCTAGGCGGCCGCCTACTTGGCCTACCTTGTAGGACCGCCCCTGCTAATGTTGCTATCCTTGAGCAGGCAGGGATCACCAGCATTGAGGCCATGCTATTGAGAACACAGCTGTGCTTGGGCAGGGCACGTCTCTAGGATGGAGGAGCACCGCCTCTCAAAGATACTACTCTATGGTGAACTTGCCACGGGTCAGCGCAAGAGAGGGGCCCCAAAAAAGAGATATAAGGATTCCCTGAAACAACACCTTAGGCCAGATTGATCACCAACAATGGTCCACCCTGGCCTCACATCGGGTGGCGTGGAGACGCACTATCCACAATGCTGCGGCCTCTTTTGAGAAGACACGCCGAACGGATCTTGAAGAGAAACGACAACGCAGAAAGAACCGCAACTTTGAAACAACATCACTTTCTGCTGTGCTTTCTGCAACCGGACTTGCCTATCTCGGATAGGCCTTTTTAGTCATCAACGCGCTTGTAAAAAGCGTGGGATGAGTCCTTCCTAAGAATCTTCGTTCGCGAAGTAATGCCGAGAGAGATATCTTCAAATTACCTCTCGATTTCTGACAACTCCATTAATTCAATAGGGTTTTCTTAGGCAAGGAATAATCAGGAGTGTTTTTGCCATTTCCTTCTTCTAAAATACAGCCTACAGCACCTGGTGTTTGTTGGTGATCGCCCATCCAAGGATGACTGTACGTAGATGCCAAGATCAGACAGGGTCTGCTACTTTTAGGGTACTTAGGCCCCAGGAGTAAAATTATGTGATAGATGATAGCGGGTGTGCGTGCTGAGACTCATCACATCCCCATTGGGCTTCTGTTTCTTAAAGATGTTTAAACACATAAAGCTAGGGGGGAAGCATAGCACAGAGTTGGATACCATTCAACTATTGCGTCTGAGGCTCTGATCAGGGGAGCCAAACGATTTTAAAACATATTCTGCATTTACACATTTCCTTCCTGGTTCCACAATTTGTCTCCAAATTGACTTCCTGTTTCCATGGTTACTTGGCGGCAGCAGTAGCCGCCGCCTCCACTGGCCTTGGGAAATATGCTTCCAGATGGCATGGGAGTTGCAGCGGGAGACGGAAAAACAACCTGGCCCAACAAGTAGAAATGGGGATGTAATTCACTTAATAATGCAAACTTGGCATATTGAACTCTCATTACCAACAGAAAGTACTGAAAGGGTTTTCTTGGGAATTGACCTTGAGTTTGGAAGTTGTAGTTCACCTACACCCAGAGAGCACTCTGGACTCAAACAATGTTATGTTATGTTGTTGTTTGATTTCTATCCAGAATCACAATGTTGGAAGGCGGCCCACCACTTTAAGGTCCCTAAAACAGCCATGGGAAAACTTCGGCCCTCTGGGTGCTTTGGACTTCAACTCCCACCATTCCTAACAGCCTGAGGCCCTTTCCTGCTTAAGTGGCTGAGGGGGGGAAAGGGAGAAGAGCCTGAGGCTGCTAGGAATGGTGGGAGTTGGAGTCCAAAACACCTGGAAGGTCCAAGTGAGGCCGTGATGTAGCAGTATCTGGAGTCCCAGAACCTTTATGTGACAGACGGGATTCAGCTGCAGGGAGTTCCACAGTTCTTTTCCTCCATCTTGGGCCAGGTAGCCCAAGGACAAAGACCATAATGGCCCCTTTCCTTCTCTTTCTCCCTGCCTCTGCTCCATTTTCTCCTGACTCATTGAAGCCACTGCCACAACAGTAAGCATACATTTCCTGTAAGCAACATCCATTTTCCAAGTACCAAGGACTCAAATATGGACTCTTTCATTCCCTGGACTGTTTGCCGTTTGTTTTACACCTTACCTGCAATGCTGGCCCTACACAAAAGGGCAGCTAATGGACTCTCACCCTTTTCATGGACTCTCACTGTTGCAACATGAACTTTCTAGTCTCCTCAAGGACCAAGGACTTTGCAGTAAGCCAGAACACTGGCCTTCCTCCAGGACTCTTTCTCCTTTGTCTCCTGTTGCTCCATGAACTGAAGGCGCCAGAGAAGAGATGCAACATTTGTCTGTTTGCAGTGTATGATCTTCCTCTCTGTATGGGCTGCATTGCATGGGGTACATGTATATTGGTAGCTGCTTATCCAAAATGTCTTGTATAAGTTTTCCCTTTGTTGTATTTTCCTCACTGATGTTTAGTGTTATAAAAAGCCTCCTGAAGCCCCACAGGGAATCAGAGAGGGCCGCAGTGCTGACCAGCAGCCACATTTTAAAACCAGCCACCATGTTGCTATTGCAGAACTGTATAAAACAGGGCTGTCCAATTTCTACCGGCCCAGGGGCCTGAATTCCGGTCACTGATGACCTGGGGGGCCAAAGGGTCTGCCCCTGCCCCCGGTTCCGCCCCCTCCCCCCTCATAAGAGGCATCCATACAATCAAAAATAATCTTTTACTAAGGGGAAATGCAGGGTGGGAATTAATAAGGGGCATCCATACAATCAAATATAATCTTTTACTAGGGGAAATGCAGGGAGGGAATACATAAGGGGCATCCATACACAATTACATAATAACATAAAGGTTAGCCTACCTTCCCAAACACGCAGGATCCAGGAGTAGCCAGACCACGAGCAGAGGCGACGACCGACCGAGGCAGCAGCCGAGAAGGTCCAAATCGCGTCTGCGTGGGCCGCAGGGATTAAGTAGCCGAGATTTTGGCAATAGGAGGAGTATCGCGAGACTACGGAAGCCACACAGGATTTCGCTCTCAATGCAGGCGTGATCCCGCGTTGAGAGCGAAATCCCGTGTGGCTTCCGTAGTCTTGCGATACTTGCTCCGGAACCCGGAAGTGGGTAATTTTTTAAAAATATTATTATTTAATATATTTTTTATTTTAAAAATTGAAAAGTTTAGGGGGCCATAGGGAAGGGGCTGGGGGGCCTTATACGGCCCCCGGGCCGCCAGTTGGACAGCCCTGGTATAAAAGGTAGATGCTAGGTTTTTCCGCAGGGGCTATCCTGCAGTATATACTAGGCCTGCCTGCATATGTTCCATTGACCTCGGAGCTTGTCCGTCGATAGGGCCATATGCCTGTACATACACATAACCATATTTTCATAAGCAAAGTTGCCTCTGTGGGCTTTGGACCCCCATGTAACTGTAATAGAAAATGTTCAAACAGGCCATCTTACAGAGAAACCAAACCTCTGATGATTGCTGTTTTGCCACAACAGGAAAACACCCATCTGGGACAAAAACAAAACCATTTATTTTCTAATGTAAACAATAGCAGGTATGCTGGAAGGACAAAGTCCTCGCTTGCCCTTAGGTCATTTCAAGCCCACCTGAAACTCATCAAACCAGCCAGTTTCACTGTTTTCTTTTTGACCTTTGTCCTGTCTCTCTGTTTTTTCCTCATTAGTTGGGTTGCGAAATGCGCTAGTTTGCAATAGGCTGGGAGGATCTTCAGCTGGCATTTTGTGATGCTCAAGTTGTTTCCATCCAATCAGCTGAGAGCACACATAGCCAGGACAGGCCCCAAAAATGTGAATATGTATGGATCTTAAGGCATAAATATGAATGTATCTTCACAATAAAGACATGTTAGCTTTGCGGATCACTCAGGACTGTGGCTTTCATCCTTTCCAGCTGGTCAGAACCTTCTCTCGGTGGGGCACGCTTCCAGGATTTGGTGAGACGATTGATTTGGGATATTTTGGGATTTCTAGCGTTTAAAAGGATCCACCAAATCCTATTTAGGAATCCCCGTTTTTAGGGGTTTTTGGTGTCCTTGGCCCCATCTGGGCAAGGCCCTTTCTATTGTTCGGTAACACAAGTTTGCCCATGCCAGCTTTCGACAGAGATCTCTTCCTCCCCCTTCGCACACTTTCTTCCCCCTCCTGCTGAACATTTACTTTTTCTTCTACACTGCCGCTTCTGCCGCCATTTTGATCCGAGGGGGCAGCGTGAGCGTGTTCAGGAGGGGAGGGGGGGGAGGAAAATGTGACCCATGCGGGCGCTACTGTGCAGACTCGCCCCAGAGCAAAGCGAGGCAAAGTGAGCAGAGCGAGGCTGGGAAGAAGGGAGCCCGAGTGGAGAAGAAAAAGTGTTCGGCAGGAGGGGGAAGAAAGGGTATTGGAGGTTCCAATTTCCCACGGCACACCTGATGATTGCTCACGGAACACTAGTGTGCCACAGCACACTGGTTGGGAAACACTGTGTTGGAGGAATGAGGAATGGTGGGACTCAAGGTGTAAGCCCAAAATTTGTGAGGTCCAAGTTACTGGATTGGAATGTTTCAAGCAGAACTGGAGTGTGAAGAGGATAAGCAAAGCACTGGTCAGATCGAAAGTGAAAAGTGAGGTAAGGTTGACTTTGTGCTCATGTTAGCATGCAATGAGGCTGCTCTCCATACCATATAGTGCTTGGTAAACCAAACTGCTGGATGCAGTCTTGGAGTCAATAGGCAACAATGGGGGACATGCTGCCTACAGGCTTTGCTGAGTAGACCAAACTGATTTCTTTGTTTTGGCGTGTCCAGGTCAAGTGTTTAGTTTTTTCGTCACACCTTAAGTCTTGGCGTTGCCTGTTGGATGCAGATGAAGCCGTACGTTTTCCCAGTTTCCTTGCAAGCCCATCCAGGTCAAGCATCACACAGCTGGCCCGTTGCCTCCCCTTTCCTGTAGGCGAGGTTTCCCTAGGAAATGGCTTGGCAGGAAGCTGAACGAAGTAAAGGGGCCGGGGTGCTCACATTGTGCTCTTACTCGGGCTCTGACTGGGAGGGAAGGCCATGGGGAACACTAAGAAGATGGACATTTGGACAATTACTCCTCTTATCTACAGACGGTAGTCTTTCTGAAACACGGGAGCTGGAAAGAAGAATAAAGGAAGACCCAGGGCTTAGCTATGCTATCCTTTTTTTCATAATAATGTTTTTCGTATTATACATTCTGCTCATTCGTGTTTTTTTTTTGTAGGTTCATTATCAGAAAGTTGCTAAATTTGCCAGGTTATATTGTCCAGTGTCAGAGGAAGTGCAGATTAGACTATCTGAAGAACTTCCTAGGCCATCAGAATATTAAAAGTATTTAATTATTTTGTAGTTTTTCCTCCTTTCTTAAGATGGTTTGTTAAGTACACGGAGGTGGTTGAAGAAAGAGCCACTCTACCATCAGAGAGAGACCTGAGTAATTTTATTTTTGCTTCCAAGAATATGGATCAATGTGGAATTCACATCTTGGATATCACTGGCAGTTTGCCTCAAATTCTGGCACTGGAATTAGAGGTACCAGAAAGTGTATTGTTCGACTGACCCCGAAGCCAGATGCTGGCTCTAATACCTTCTGTTCCGACTTCCTGTTATCCAGTGAGAATTTTGTCTCGGAAATAACAGCTGGTTATGATAACGCTTGCTTGGCAGAGCTGGTGGCAATTAAAGAAGTGGATTGGGAGCTCAACCCTTCTGATGTAGGTGTCCAAGACAAGAGGCCATGACATAAATCCCATTCCAGCACATCGCAAGATTTTGGTAAGTGGATTTGTCAATGATAATACCTTTGATATTCAAATCACCTTGGCAAGACAGGCAACAGTCAGAAAGTTAATTTTGTTGTTCTGAAGATAGTGTTTGACTCTGGTTCACAACAGTGAGGATTTTACGGCATTGAATGTTTGCCTTTTATGTTGCGAACTGCCCTGAGTCCCTCTAGGGCAGGGGTGGGGAATTATTTTTTCCAAGGGGCCACACGAGAGCCAAAAACTATTATGGAGGGCAGGGGCGGTCCTACAAGATAGGCCAAGTAGGCGGCCGCCTAGGGCGCCATCTGGGAAGGGGGCGCCATCCTGGCCGCATGGGGCGCCATCCAGACCCTGCCGATGTTCCTCAGACAGTGCTGCAGCTGCCTGCTTTTTGACCCCGGCCTTGTGCGCTCCGACGCCGCTTCTGGGCACGCGGGGAGGATTTCATGCAGGCGCAGTTGCTCTGGAGCTGAAGTTGAGCGCAGGAGCAACTGCACATGCGCGAAAACCTCCGCGCATGCCCAGTAGCTCCCTTGCGCAGAAGCCTGTAAGCAAAGCACTCCCTATCGGGCAGGCAGGGAGTGCTTCCCCTCTCTCTTTGTCTCCGCCGCGTCCGTGTTACAGGAAGTGTAAGTGAAGGAATGAATGAAGGGCTTTCCTCCTCTTCCTCTGTGACCTCTTCTCTCCCTCCTTCCTTTCTTTGGCTCTATTTCTGTCTAGACCTGAGGGGCCTGAGGCTATGAGGAGTTGTGGGAGTTGGAGGCCAACTTCTGAGGGAGGGAGGGCCCAAGTTTGCCCAGGCCGCGCTGCCTGTATTCGACCTCATTTGAACATTTTGGCTGTCTTTCTATTTACATTTACATTGGGATCCTAATTTTGGACTTATGGGAGACTCCTATGAATTATGAGTCGGGTGGAATATAACAATAGAATAATGATATATTTTATATTACATGTAATATTACAAACAATATTGCAGTATAGTGGTATTGTACAAAATACTAATATATAATATTTTATTTTACTTTATTTTGGGTTATTTGAGTTTTATAGGAGTAATGAAAATATTTAGTAGAGGATAATTTTATTTAAATAAATAATTTTATTTTTTTATAATAATAATATAATAGAATGTTACATTATATTATAATGTCAATATATTATAATATAATTATATTGTAATGTAGTATAATATACTATGATATAATATAGTATGAGTATGGTATAATATATTGTATATACATTGATACAATATAATACTACTAATGGTATTGTGATATTATAATTGTATATTTGTTTTACATGGGGGCGGCAAAATAATGTTTTTTGGGGCACCAAAATAATGTTCGCCTACCATTTAAAATTACCTTAGACCGCCCCTGATGGAGGGCCGCACCTGTAGGCGGAACTACATTCTCATCTACTTTATTTATTTATTTACTTACTATATTTACTATATATTACACATTAATATTAGCATATTAATATATCAAGAAATATTCATATATTATAAGTATTAATATAATAATTATATTATAATGTCTATATATAGACATTATAATATATTGAAATTATAATATTGTATGTGCTGTATGATTTGATATGGTCAAAAGTGACTAATCAATAGAGAAAAAATTAATTATTAATATAATATAATATATTATATTATTTATTATACTGTTATTATATTATTATAAAATTATTATAAAATAATAATAAAAACCACTAAAATAAAATAAAATGAAATTCAGGAAGACAAGGTGCGAACCAAGATGGAGGCTGACATCCTCAAGAGAGGAAGGATCCCAAGATGGAATGGCCCAATGGACCCAGCCCAGAGGATGACAAAGCCGCCGCCGCAGCAGAGCAGAACAGAGCAGAGCAGCAGACAATCAGAGGCTGCAGGCCTCCGCCCATTCTCGCCCCCAGCCGTTCCGTCAGAGGCGTTCCCGATCGGCTGATCGCCCTGCCATGGAGTGCCTGCCATCCCGGGAGGCAATCCGGGCCTGCAGCGGGAGCAGTCGGCAACCTGCGGCGGCTGATTGCTCTGGCGACCCAGAAGACGCAATCAACCGCCGCAGGTCGCCAACTGCTGGGATGGCAGGCACTCCAAAGCCGCCGCTCCTCCGATCGTTCTCTGGAGCAGCAGGGTGTCTGCCAATGCAGGCCCCACAGCCCGCGATGGGATGGCGACAGCGGCAGCCTTTCCTCTTGCAGAAAAAGCCCCGCCCCCAACGCCCTTCTCCCCGGGCCTGTCAGAATCGGCCGTTGGGCCGCATCCGGCCTGCGGGCCGTAAGATGCCCAGGTCTGCTATAGGGAGACAGGGCAGGATAGAAATAAAGCTATGGGCAAGTAGATTGCTACACTGGTCTGGGTGGCTAGCCTTTTATCTTGAAAACAGACAAAAGCTCTAAGTAACCATTTAGATCATTGGTTCCCAAAGTGGGCGGTACCACCCCCTAGTGGGCGGTGGGGCGATCTAGGGGGGCGCTGGAAGGCCCAGGAGAATTTGGAGGGCGCTGAACCCCTGTAAGGGGGAGGTGGGGGCGGTGGCGTGAGCCAGGTGACAGGCTAATCTCTCTGTGTGTGTCTCTCTCTTCTTCTCTCCTTCTGCTCCCTCCTCCTCTTCTCGCCAAGCAAGGGATAATAATAATAATAATAATAATACCTTTGGGGTTCCCTTCCAACTGGTTGAGTCTTATAACAATAATAATAATGTCCTTCAGCGTATTTAGTGGAACATGGATTCAGTGCGATAACCAATTTATTAACAAAAAAAGAAAATAGTCAATCGCAATGATTTGAGATTACTGCTGACGAAAATAGAGCCGAGGATTAATAGATTGGTAGCAGCACACCAGGTTCATCCTTCTCAATAAGATGATTTCGAATGTTTATACTTTTTTGTATTACCTTTCTATTCTAAGTTCAATACATAGTTTCATAATTTCAAACTTCAATGTTTCTAATTTACAACTTTCTTTATTATATTTTACGAAAAAGGTAGGAATATTAATACGTATATTTTCTGTTTAATTGCTATTTTTAAAAAGTTTATATTATTTCGGGGGGGGGGGGGGTGAGTAAATTTTTTCTGAAATAGGGGCGGTAGGCCAAAAAAGTTTGGGAACCACTGATTTAGAAAGAAAGTTGAAAGAAGCAGTCCGATGTTGCTAGTACTGAATGAGAGGACCCCTTACCTCAGTGGTTCTCAACCTTCTTAACACCGCGACCCTTTAATACAGTTCCTCATGTTTTGGTGACCCCCAACCATAACATTATTTTTGTCACTACTTCATAACTCTAATTTTGCTACTGTTATTAACCGTAATGCAAATATCTGACATACAGGATGTATTTTCATTCAATGGACCAAATTTGCAACAAATACCTAAATTTGAATACTGGTGGGGTTGATATTGTCTTCTAGACTTGTAGTTGTTGGGATTTATAGTACACCTACCATCAAAGAGCATTTTGAACTCCACCAACGATGGAATTGAACCAAATTTGGCACACAGAACTCCCATGACCAACAGAAAATACTGGGAGGTTGTGATGGGCACTGAGTTTGGGAGTTGTAGTTCACCTACATCCAGAGAACACTGTGGACTCAGACAATGATAGATCTGAACCAAACTTGGCACGGATACTCAATATGCCCAGATGTGAACATTGATGGAGTTTGGGGAAAATAGACCTTGACATATGTGAGTTGTGGTTGCTGGGATTTATAGTTCACCAACAATCAAAGAGCATTCTGAACCCCACCAATGATAGAACTGGGCCAAACTTCCCACACAGAACCCCCATGACCAACTGAAAATACTGTTGTTTTCTGACGGTCTTTGGAGACCCCTCCGACACCCCCTCGCGACCCCTCCAGGGGTCCCGACCCCCAGGTTGAGAAACACTGCCTTACCTGTTGCAACTAGACGCTTCATTGTTCAAAGCAGTGTTTCCCAACCAGTGTGCCGTGGCACACTAGTGTGCCGTGAGCGATCATCAGGTGTGCCGTGGGAAATTGGCACTCTCGCCCCTCCTAGCAGCCCCCCTCACACAAATAGAGCCTCTCTGCTTGGAAATGTTTGGGTTTTTTTACTATTTTACTGGATTTTTCTAGAGTTGCCTCCCCCCCTCCCCGAAGGAACTGTTTATAACAGCTTCATGACATCCATAGTTAACTGGAAGCAAGTTTCACTCAGGGTGAAATTTCACAAAGGTCTAGAGAACAAGCTCTATGAGGAGCGGCTTGAAGAGCTGGCCATTTTTAGCCCGAAGAAGAGAAGGCTGAGAGAAGACATGATAGCCATGTATAAGTATGTGAGAGAAAGTCATATATATGTTGTGTTCATCGAAACAGGCCCAGGTTTCAAACTGAGTGTATAAATACATTTAAAAACATGTTAACTATATGTATTACTGTGTTAGAGTGTCATTTTGTGTCATTTTGGTTGGTGGTTTGCCCCAGGATTTTGTAAATGTAAAAAATGTGCCGCGGCTAAAAAAAGGTTGAAAAACACTGGTTCAAAGCAGTGATGCTGATGACAATATTCCTTGCTGTGAATCAAATCCATATACTGTTTCAATTGTTAAGAACAATGAGATTGCTTCTATTTATTTATTTATTTATTTATTTATTTATTTATTTATTGTATTTCTACCCCGCCTTTCTCATACATCCCCCCCCCCAGGGGGGGTGGCACTCAGAGTGGCTAACAAAGGCAGCAATTCGATGCCACAATACAATATAAAAACCATAAACATACATCATTGAAAGAGTAACAGTTAAAATTAAAACACATAATCAACATTCAATTAAGTTAAACAGTATTCCGTCCACAATCTAGGTTAATAACAGCAAGCCATATCCCCATATGTCAGCTTGTCAGTCCCATTCCAATTCCAGTCCACGGTGCTGCCTTGTGATATTGTGCAAAGGCCTGGTCCCATAACCAAGATTTAACTTTTTTCCTGAATGCTAGGAGAGATAGGGTCGATCGTATTTCGCTTGGAAGCGCATTCCACAGGCGGGGAGCCACAGCCGAGAAGGCCCTGTCTCTCGTCCCCACCAGCCACGTTTGAGATGTTGGCGGGAGCGAGAACAGGGCACGGCTGCCCAGGAAGTCGATCGTGATCGACCAGTCGATCCCGGAACCGAAGGAGGTCGATCCTAGCCGGATGGGGCTTCTCAGGGGGGGCGGAGCCATGTCGCACGAAGCCCCGCCCCTCCCCCAGCTTCGGAACTCCCAGCAGCTTCTCCAGCCTTGAGGAGGGTAGGGCCAAGCCAGCCTTGTGCTAGCTATGCCACCACTCGCTTGGCATTGCTATCCTCAAGCCTGGAGAAGCTGCTAGGAGTGCCAGAGCCAGAAGGGGGGCGGAGCCATGTCACGCCAAGCCCCACCCCTCCCCCAGCTTCTGCACTCCCAGCAGCTTCTCCAGCCTTGAGGAGGGTAGGGCCAAGTCAGCCTTGTGCTAGCTATGCCACCACTGCCTTGGCATTGTCATCCTCGAGCCTGGAGAAGCTGCTAGGAGTGCCGAAGCCAGAAGGGGGTGGAGCCAGGCTGCGCCAAGCCCCGCCCCCTTCCCCAGCTTTGGCACTCCCAGCAGCTTCTCCAGCCTTGAGGAGGGTAGGGCCAAGCCAGCCTTGTGCTAGCTATGCCACCACTCTCTTGGCATTGCTATCCTCAAGCCTGGAGAAGCTGCTAGGAGTGCCGGAGCCAGAAGGGGGCGGAGCCATGTCACGCCAAGCCCCGACCCTCCCCCAGCTTCTGCACTCCCAGCAGCTTCTCCAGCCTTGAGGAGGGTAGGGCCAAGTCAGCCTTGTGCTAGCTATGCCACCACTGGCTTGGCATTGCCATCCTCGAGCCTGGAGAAGCTGCTGGGAGTGCCGAAGCCAGAAGGGGGTGGAGCCAGGTTGCACCAAGCCCCACCCCTCCCCCAGCTTCGGAACTCCCAGCAGCTTCTCCAGCCTTGAGGAGGGTAGGGCCAAGCCAGCCTTGTGCTAGCTATGCCACCACTCTCTTGGCATTGCTATCCTCAAGCCTGGAGAAGCTGCTAGGAGTGCCGGAGCCAGAAGGGGGCGGAACCATGTCACGTGAAGCCCTGCCCCTTCCCAACCTCGGCACTCCCAGCAGCTTCTCCAGCCTTGAGGAGGGTAGGGCCAAGCCAGCCTTGTGCTAGCTATGCCACCACTCGCTTGGCATTGCTATCCTCAAGCCTGGAGAAGCTGCTAGGAGTGCCGAAACCAGAAGGGGGCGGAGCCAGGCCACGCCCCCTCCCCCAGCTTCGGCACTCTCAGCCTTGAGGAGGGTAGGGCCAAGTCAGCCTTGTGCTAGCTATGCCACCACTGGCTTGGCATTGCCACCCTCAAGCCTGGAGAAGCTGCTGGGAGTGCCGAAGCCAGAAGAGGGCGGAGCCAGGATGCGCCAAGCCCCGCCCCTCCCCTCTCCAGCCTTGAGGAGGTAGGTAGATCTTTCTGACTTGGTTTTATTATAAGTAGCTCACATGCTGAAAAAGTGTGGGCACCCCTGGAGGGCCTCCCCGGATGATCTTAAATTACAAGGTGGGACATAGAGGCAGATGCGTTCAGACAAGTAAGCTGGGCCAGAACCGTATAGAACTTTATAGGTCAAAACCAGCACTTTGAATTGAGCTCGGAAGTGGACAAGCAGCCAGTGGAGCTGACACAACACGGGGGGGGGGGGGGGTTGGTCAAGGCCCAGGATGCAGAAGCAGTGGGAACGTCTGAGTGCTGAGAAGCATCCAGTGCTGAGAAGATTGCCATCTTTGACTTCAAATTGTAATATCTAAGAATATGCAATAGCCTGGGTTATCATCCAAAGTTTGTATTAAAGCCAATGTGTGTGGTGTTAATGATAACTCCTTGGGGATAAGAAAACCAGAGCTAGAAGGTGACTTAGGCTAGATCTACACTGCCACATAATCCAGTCTATCAAATCAGATAATCCAGATTATCTGTTTTGAACTGGATTATATAAATCCTTGCTGCCAGTGCCATATAATCTAGTTCAAAGCAGATTCAGTAATATGGCAGTGTAGATGGGGCCCAGGTGACTATAATCTGCATATGGATCTTAAATGGTTTATGTTCTAATGCAGAAGGAATATTATTTATTTATTTATGTACATCATTTATATTCCGCCCTTCTCACCCCCGCAGGGGACTCAGGGCGGATCACAATGCGCATATACAGGCAAATATTGAATGCCATAGACCAGTGTTTCCCAACCTTTTTTGAGCCGCGGCACACTTTTAACATTAAAAAAATCTGGGGGCACACCACCAACCAAAATGACACAAAATGACACTGTAACACAGTAAAGAACGGCTGGGGGATGGTGACCTGCTGGGAGCAGCTGCTGGGAGTGCCGAAGCCGGGGGAGGAGCCAGGCCACACCATGCCCCGCCCCTCTCCCGGCTTCAGTGCTCCCTCAGCCGCCAGCCTTGAGGGGCAGTGCCAAGCCAGCATTGTGCTGGCTCTGCCACCGCTGGCTTGGCACTGCCCCCTCAAGGCTGGAACAGCTGCTGGGAGTGCCGAAGCTGGGGAGGGGGGGCGGAGCCAGGCCATGCCATGCCCCACCCCCTCCCCCCGGCTTCAGTTCTCCCACAGCTTCGCCAGCTTTGAGGGGGCATTGCCCAGCCAGCATAATGCTGGCTGTGCCACCATTGGCTTGGCACTGCCCCCTCAAGGCTGGCGAAGCTGTGGGAGTGCTGAAGCCAGGGGGAGGGGGCGGAGCCAGGCTGCATCATGCCCCCCCTCCACGGCCGAAGGAGGCGGTGCCCCGGTCCCTTCTTCTTTTTCTTCGCCGCCGCCCGTCCCTTCCTCCTCCTCTCCCAAGCAGCAGGAGTTCGGCAGGAGGAGGGGGGGCACGCTGGTTGAGAAACACTGCCATAGACACACAACATATACAGACAGACATAGAGGCAATTCAACATTCCAGCTTCTGGTCACCAGGGGGAGCTGTCGCATTCCTTCATTCTTTTTTAGCGTACTTCCTGGAGATTTTATGGCCCTGTAAATCAGTTAAATTAGCCTCCCCACAAAGTGGTACCTAAATTTCCTACTTGACAGATTCAGCTGTCTTTCGGGTTGCAAAGGTCGACAACGAGCTACACAATAAGGTAGCTCTCAACCAATATTCTAAGCCAGTGTTTCCCAACCAGTGAGCGATCATCAGGTGTGCCGTGGGAAATTGGCACTCTTCCCCCTCCTATCAGCTCTTTCTCCCTCTTTCAGCACTGGGCGGAGGGAGGAGGGAGGCAGCGAATGAGGCCACACAGATCTATGAAACGTATAGACTCTATACGTTTCATAGATCTGTGGCCTCATTCGCTGCCTCCCTCCTCCCTCCAAAAAGCAGAGCACTGGGTGGAAGAGATTGAGTCGGCGTTTTCGCGTTGGCTTGGATTTCTCGCGAGAACAGCCAAAGCCGGAAGCTCCATGTTGGTGAATTGGGTAGTGAGCGAACCTGGGAGCATCGGGAGGCTAAAGCATTCACAGGTTTCTGTCAGATTATTGCATTTTGAATAGCAATTCATGAGTCAGCACAAGATATATTTTCGCAGTTTGAGATGACCTGCAGTGTGACATGTTTGACACCAGATGGCGCTGTCTCAAGACTGGTAAATGGAACCTTGAGGAATTTCCGTTACAAAGTGACAGTTGGGATTTGTCAGTTGGGATTTAATATCTGTGAGGAAAGGATGTTTAGAAAGGTAGCTGTGATGGCTGTTGTTTTTCGATGTTTTGCCAGTTATTGTTAAATACAATTCAATACAAAGTTATATATTTACCTTGTGAATTGAATGAGAGTTTCATTATTCACTCGAACAGAGACTGGAGTTTTTGGGCCGATGGGGAATTAAACTTCTATATTTCTGTTGCCTACCCGCTGTGACATAAATACTCAACGCCGAAGAGTTTCCAAGCAACAAATTGAGTCTCTCCGCTTGGAAATGTTTTTGTTTTTTTTTACTATTTTACTGGATTTTTCGAGAGTTGCCTCCCCCAAAGGAACTTCATGACATCCATAGTTCACTGGAAGCAAGTTTCACTCAGGGTGAAATTTCACAAGGGTCTAGAGAACAAGCCCTATGAGGAGCAGCTTGAAGAGCTGGGCAGGTTTAGCCTGGAAAAGAGAAGGCTGAGAGAAGACATGATAGCCGTGTATAAGTATGTGAGAGGAAGTCGGAAATACACTCCTTGTCAAACCATGCCTGCTTCTTCAATGCATGTTCTACAGAGATCTTAGATCCAATCCCATTGGGCCATGGCTTTCAAAATACTCGGGGCGCAGTGAAAAATATTATTCCACCCTGCTGCTTTCGGACTCTAACACTACAATAACTTACAGTGTTGCTAAGTTCTGTGCTGCTGCTCTTAATATCAGACAGAGGATGATTGACACCGTAAGGTAGTGGTTCTCAACCTTCCTAATGCCGTGACCCTTTAATACAGTTCCTCATGTTGTAGTGACCCCCCAATCATATAATTATTTCAATTCTACTTCACAACTGTGATTTTGCTATTGTAATGAAGCGTAATGTAAATATCTGATATGCAGGAAGTATTTTCATTCACTGGACCAAATTTGGCACATATACCCAATATGCCCAAATTTGAATACTGGTGGGATTGGAGGGAGAGATTGTCATGTGGGAGTTGTAGTTGCTGGGATTTATAGTTCACCTACAATCAAAGAGCATTCTGAACCCCACCAATGGAGGAATTGAACCAAACTTGGGACACAGAATTCCCATGATCAACAGAAAATGCTGGAAGGGTTTGGTGGGCATTGACCTTAAGTTTTGGAGTTGTAGTTCACCTACATCCCGAGAGCACTGTCAACTCAAACAATGATGTATCTGGACTAAACTTGGCATGAATATCAATATGGCCAAATGTGAACACTGGTGGAGTTTGGGGTAAATAGACTTGACATTTGGGAGTTGTAGTTGCTGGGATTTATAGTTCACCTACAGTCAAAGAACCTTTTGAACTTCACCAAAGATAGAATTGGGCCAAACTTCCCACACACACCCCATGATTGACAGAAAATACTGTGTTTTGTGATGATCTTTGGCGACCCCTCTGACACCCCCTCATGACCCCTCCAGGGGTCCCGACCCCCAGGTCGAGAAGCACTGCCGTAAGGCAACAATAGTCTGTCTTTTGAAATATATTTTATACTGATTTGTAATCTAATTTTAAATAACTGTTTACTGGGGAGCTGTCCTTCTCTTCCTAGGGCGCTTGTGCCCGCTTTGTGCTGGTCAGTGACCCTAATAAAGTTTTGTTGTTGTTGAGAGGAAGTCATATATATGTTGTGTTCATCAAAACAGGCCCAGGTTTCACACTGAGTGTATAAATACATTTCAAAACATATTAACTATATGTATTACTGTGTTAGAGTGTCATTTTGTGTCATTTCGGTTGGTGGTGTGCCCCAGGATTTTGTAAATGTAAAAAATGTGCCGTGGCTCAAAAAAGGTTGAAAAACACTGTTCTAAGCTAATATTCCATTTGTTGTTCACTGTACTTGCAACAGGTGGGGATTCTGGTCCAAATCGAGCATTCAAAACGGCAGTGAAACTCGTCTCCGAAGAGCTCCATTGCTAGAAGCCTTGTCGTGAATGTGACCTGAAACTATCTGCGAGTGAGCAAGGGGAGTGCTACTCTACCCCAGCTTCCTGGTGACGATAATATTTAGTAGATATTGTGAACATATGCTGGATCCTTTTCCTGTATCCCAGCCTGTCTGTAGTAGCCGCTTGCCTTTTTTCTGGTCAGCATGGGCTTGATTATGTCTTTGTGTAGAAGGGAGAAGCCTGGTACTATGGCCTACAACTGCCGGGAAGCAGAACAAGTGTACAGCCAACAGCTGCTGAAGAAGCCCCCCAAACCCATTGAGAAAGCAGACATCTGTATAGTGCCCGTAATGCGGCAGGAAGATGCAAAACAACCAGAGGCTGAAGTGAAGGCTCTGCCAGAAACTGTTTGGACCGATTGCTTGGGAAAGACATGCCACATGACTCCAACTCTGTACAGGACCCTGAGGAACCAGCAAAACCAAGTCAGCTTTGTTGATCGAAGTGAACGATTTGCTCTTCCCGCAGTGCATGTGCAGCACAAGCCTTTCCATGCTCTGAAGACTGGGAATCCTTGTGCTCAGGATGCGCAGCCCACTGGTCAAAAGGGCTACTCTGTTTCCTTGCCCAAGGGCCCTTTATCAGAAATTGCTCCACAATGCCAAGGCAGGCTGATTCCCAAGGCAAGCCCGGAGGAAGTTCACAGTCGCCGACACATCTTGAAGAGCCTGGTAAGGCTCTCCATGGCTGCGCTTGCTGAACAAGTCCCTGGAGGACAGTTAAGCATCGAATCAGCCCCTATACAGGTGAGAGGTGGCTGGGAGACAAGGACAGGGTGTGTGATGGGAAATGTATGAGTACAATACTGCATAGCTACGTATATACAGTGCCCCATTGCTACTTCGCGGTTTGCTTTTAGTGGACTCGCTGTTAGGATTGCCACTTTTTGATATAAGAAATAAGGGACATTTACCTAAAAATACGGGATTTTTCGCAAAAATAAGGGACACTTCATAAAAACTTGAAAATCAAACGTTATTGTACTATGCTAATAATATAATGTATTGTATGTGTCCAAGCAGTGGCACCTCATTGACTATGTTTTAGTGCGCCAGAGAAACATTCGTGATGTCCGTCATACTCGAGTGATGCCCAGTGCAGAATGTCAAACAGACCATCGCCTTGTAAGATGTAAACTAAATCTACACCTTAAGCTCAAACCTAAGAGGGGTGGCATCTTAAAGAGGAGACTCCAAGTCAACAGTCTTCAACAGGCTGTTGTGAGAGACAACTTCCAGGTAAATCTGCAAGCAAAACTTGAAGTCCACCCTACAGATTCTTCTCCTACAGCGCTCTGGCAACACATCAAAAACAGTATCCTGCAGTCTGCTGAAGAATCCCTAGATTCTCCTTAAGAAAAACCAAGACTGGTTTGATGAAAACAACCAAGAGATCCAGGAGCTGTTGGCAAAGAAGAGAACCACTCACCAGGCATTCCTCGCCCAGCCATCTTGCCATGTAAGAAAAGCAGCCTTTCGTCTCGCATGTAGTAAACTCCAACAAAAACTCAGAGACATCCAGAACAAGTGGTGGATTGATTTATCAGAAAAAGACACAACGCTGTGCAGATCTCGGTGATCACAGAGGTTTTTATGAAGCTCTCAAAGCAGTGTTTGGACCTACTTATCAGGTCCAAAGCCCCTTATACAGTACAGATGGTCAAACACTAATTACTGATAAAACCTCCATCCTGAACCGATGGGCTGAACATTTTCAGGGTCTCTTTAATGCCAGCCGAGTAGTCCAAGGTTCAGCTATCCAACACATGATACAACAACCAATGAAAAATGAACTGGACACAGCTCCCACTCTGGAAGAGACCCTTGAGGCCATACAGCAGTTGAAAATGGCAAGGCAGCCGGGATCGATGGAATCCCACCTGAAGCTTGGAAACAGGGAGGTCATGTACTGCATGCTAAATTCCACGAGCTCCTTGTGAGTTGCTGGGAAAAAGGTGAACTGCCATCAGATCTCCGAGATGCAGTTATCATCACCCTATATAAGAAAAAGGGAACAAAATCCGATTGCTCAAACTATCGAGGTATAACACTGCTCTCCATTGCTGGAAAAATCCTTGCAAGGATACTCCTGAACAGATTAGTTCGGCTATTGCAGAAGAACTTCTCCCTGAAAGCCAATGCGGCTTCAGAGCAAATAGGAGCACCACAGATATGGTTTTGCCCTTAGACAACTGCAAGAGAAATGTAGAGAGCAGAACAAAGGACTCTATGTAACATTTGTCGACCTCACCAAAGCCTTCGACACTGTGAGCAGGAAAGGTCTGTGGCAGATCCTGGAACGTCTAGGATGTCCCCCAAGTTCCTCAAAATGATTGTCCTGTTACATGAGGGCCAGCACGGTCAAGTCAGATATGGCGATGCTCTCTCGGAGCCCTTTCTCATAACTAATGGAGTGAAACAAGGTTGTGTTCTTGCACCAACCCTATTTACAATCTTCTTCAGCATGATGCTCCAAAGGGCTATGGCAGACCTACAAGAAGAAGACGGAATATATATACGCTATCGTACTGATGGTAGCTTGTTCAACTTAAGCCGTCTGAGGGCTCGCACTAAGACTCTAAACTATCTAGTCCGTGAGCTACTTTTTGCTGACGATGCTGCCCTTGTCGCCCATTCAGAAGCAGCCCTGCAGCGCCTCACATCCTGCTTTGCAACAGCTGCAGAGCTGTTTGGGCTGGAAGTCAGCCTGAAGAAAACAGAAGTCCTCTACCAGTCCGCACCACAGGAAGAACACCACCATCCTCACGTCAGCATAGGCACATCTGTGCTTAAGTCCGTTCAGCAGTTCACCTACCTGGGAAGCATCATCTCTTCAGACGCCAAGATTGACAAAGAGATAGATCACAGATTATCAAAGGCATATAGTGCATTCGGAAGGCTTCACAAAAGAGTCTGGAGCAACAAGCACCTGAGACAAAGCACCAAAATCAGTGTGTACAGAGCTATCATACTGTCCATTCTCCTCTATGGGTCTGAAACATGGGTCACCTATCGCCAACACCTACGACTCCTCAAGCGCTTTCATCAGCGCTGTCTTCGCACAATCCTAAATATACACTGGACCGACTATGTGACGAATGTTGCTGTCCTTGAGCAAGCAGGGATCACCAGCATTGAGGCCATGCTATTGAGAACACAGCTGCGCTGGGCAGGGCACGTCTCTAGGATGGAGGACCACCGCCTCCCAAAGATACTACTCTACGGTGAACTCGCCACGGGTCAGCGCAAGAGAGGCGCCCCAAAAGAGATATAAGGACTCCCTGAAACAACATCTCAGGCTTGGCCAGATTGATCACCAACAATGGTCCACCCTGGCCTCACATCGGGAGGCATGGAGAAGCACTATCCACAATGCTGCGGCCTCTTTCGAGAAGACACGCCGAATGGGTCTCGAAGAGAAACGACAACGCAGAAAGAACCGCAACTTGGAAAAACATCACCCAAGGAGACTTTCTGCTGCGCTTTCTGCAACCG
Source organism: Anolis apletophallus (assembly GCA_030556195.1). Classification (NCBI taxonomy): domain Eukaryota; kingdom Metazoa; phylum Chordata; class Lepidosauria; order Squamata; family Anolidae; genus Anolis; species Anolis apletophallus. The sequence goes on along the minus strand of JARBWK010000005.1, from coordinate 145,783,735 downwards.
AACTTGCCTATCTCAGATTGGCCTTTTTAGTCATCAACGCGCTTGTAAAAAGCGTGGGATGAGTCCTTCCTGAATCTTCGTTCGCGAAGTAATGCCGAGATAACATTGTATGTGTGTGTGTATCTATTATATAAAGGAGGTCCCGTTGTCGAACGACTGACAGAGACAGAGAAACCTTCCAAGGCAGAGACACCAAACTTGCCAACACAAATAGGCCTCAGGCAAGGAAGGTTTTTAGCAAAGAAACTCCCCCCCCCAAATCCTAGAAGGCCCCCAAAACAACGATACAAAAAAACCTACATTTCCCAGCATCCTCTGCGGCCGCCAACGAATCTCCCGGCCTCTACATTCTGACAACATGATTGGTTGCCAGTGAGGGAGTATTTGCATAACGCCTCTATTGGCCAGCCAACATGGACATTCCGACCCATAATAAACTGTCAGAGGAGGATAAGGCAAAGGCCTGAGGCAGTCGGCAACACAAACACCCAATTCACTTCCCACAGAAAATTTAAACCCCTACAAATCACAAACCACGCCCAAAATTGACAGTAAGGCTTCATTAACTTGATTTCCCTGACTAGGCCTCACTTAATGGGATGCTGTTTAAGCTCTGAATTGACAGTAAGGCTTCACTAACTTGATTTTCCCGACTAGGCCTCAGCTCATGGGACATTGTATATGGTCTGAATTTACAGTAACCTACCTTGGCACACAGAGCCCCTATAACCCACACTACATTCTACTGCAGTTTGGAGGAGGATGGACCATGGATGATGGGATTTGATGTACCTCCATGGATTATGGGATTTGTAGTACTTTCAAACCCTTCATTCCCCACAGACCACTGTGGCCCAGAACCAAGACCGATAAAGACCCAACTTGGCACACAGTGCCCCCATGACCCACACTCCATCCAACTGCAGTTTAGAGGAGGGCACACCATGGATGATGGGATTTCAAGTACCTCCATTCACTTCCAAAGTACCCCACCCGCACAAGCATCAACCTCTACATCAACACAGCAGACGGAAAGACAAAAAACATTGTATATCCACAAGCTCTGCAGAACGCCAGCAACACCACACACCGACAACTCCACAGGACTTCAACATCCCACCCACCAGAACAACCCACAACGACACAGCCATGACCCCACCAAGACCATAAGTAACATCAATTCCAACCGTTACATACTCAGACTTTCTCGCATCTCCTAAATAGGGCACAGCAACGCGTGCCGGGTACAGCTTGTGTGTGTGTGTGTGTGTGTGTGTGTGTGTGTGTATATATATATATATATATATATATATATATATATATATATATATTAGTAAGATGCACTGGGTCCCCTTTGGGGTGAGAAGGGCGGCATAGAAATGTCGTAAATAAACACATCAATATTGTCTGCTATGGGCTGGAGATCAGGTGAGTTCAAGGCCACTCTTATCGGGGTTTCCTCGGCCAGTGCGGAAGTGAACGGAGGGAGAGGCAGGCTGGGAGGGCAGAGCAGGCAGAGCCTGCCTGCGAGCAGAGGCCGAGCCCAGGCCAAGAAGGGCCACGCAAGGCGAGGCCAAACCCACATACACACACTCAGGCCTCCTTCTCTGTGAACTCTCTCTCTCTCTGGAAGGCCTCCTCCATCCCTCATCAACAGGCCCGACACTCCACTTAGCTCCTCCTCTCCCTCCTTCTGCCAATTCCTCCTGCTCTCTCTCTCTCTAAGCTCCCCCCTTTCCCTCCTCCGGAAGTGAGCTCACAGGGAAAGGCATCTCCCAAGCCCTCCTCCCACTCCGAGCCTCCCCTGCTTTCCTCTAGAAAACGGAGGCCGGCCCCTTTTGCTGGACTTCCGCCAAGATCAAACATGGCGGCCATGGGCAGGAGACCCATAGAGAGGCGGGGCTTCTTTGCGGCGGTTGAGCGGCACTGGGGAACCAGGAGCAAGCGAGTCTCCTCCCTTCTCTTCAAAAGGCCCAGCCCCCGCCAATAGGAATTTGCTTTCAGGAGCTGAAAATATAGGACAGGAGAGTAAAATTATGGGACACAAAATTCTGAGCCAAAATATGGGATGTCCCATAGAATACGGGACAGGTGGCAACCCTACTCACTGTTTTGTGGGTTTTGAAAATATTAATCTGTATACCTTTATAAAACGGAATGTTTGTATGTATGTATGTGTGCGGAGGGCGGGAGGGCGGATATGTGGCAGCCGCTTTCACAGGCCACAGCGACCAGCGCAGGTGATGGACCTGCACCAAACTTGGTACACATAACCCCCCTAACCCCCTTTACGTCCTGGTGCGGTTTGGGGGACATGACCCACGGATTATGGGATTTGTAATACTTTCAAACACTTTGGTTCCCACAGACCACTGAGGCCACCAAAAGGACCAATACAGACCACACTTAGCACACACAGCCCCCATGACCCACTCTACGTCCTGGTGCAGTTTGGAGGAGGGTGGACCATGGATGATGGGACTTGAAGTACCTCTACTCACTTCCCAAGTTCGCTGCAACCCTCATCCAATCACTGATCGAGACCAAACTTGGCATACATAACCCCTATGACTGCCTTCACGTCCTGGTGAGGTTGGGGAGGACTGACAATGGATGATGGCATTTGTAGTACTTTCACATCCCTCTGTTCCCACAGACAACTGCGGCCCCCAACAAACACCGAGAAAGACCACACTTGGCACACAGAGCCCCAGTGACCCACTCTACATCCTACTGAAGTTTGGAGGGGGCCAGAACATGGATGATGGGACTTGCAGTACCTTCCCTCACTTTCCAAGCCTGCTACAAACCTAATCCAATGACTGATCAACACCAAACCTGGCACACAGAGCCCTCATGACCCAATCTACATCCTGGTGCTGCTTTGTGTGAGATGGACCACAGATGATGGGACTTGAAGTACCTTCACTCACTTCCTAAAAACAATGCAACCCTCATCCATTCACCAATACAGACCAAACTTAGCACACAGAGCCCCCATGACCCAATCTACATCCTACTACACTTTGGGGGAGGGTGGACCAGAGATGATGGGACTTCCACTACCTTCAGTAATTTCATGACACCACTGCAACTCCCAATAATGATGGATCAAGACCAAACTTGCCACACAGAGCCCCCATGACCCACTCTACATCCTGCTGCACTTCTCAAATGACCCGGGCACCGCCGGGTCCCCAAGCTAGTATAAAATATTTATGTCTTGTGGAGGCCAGGGACCCCAGAAGTGTGGCGGCCTGAGGCGCGGAGGGGAAGGTCTGCCTCCTTGGCCTAGCTGCTGCCTGCATGGTTCTAGAGGCTCTGCAGGGGTCTGTGGAGGCCAGGGAGGCAAGCAGGCGCCCTTGGGGTGGGCCAGGAGGCGGGTAAGGAAGCGTGGGTAAGAAAATAATATATAAAATAATGTATAAATATTAAAATTAATATGGCATCCCTACTTTGCGGGTTTTCACTTATTGCGGGTGGTCCTGGAACGAACCCCCGCAATAAGTGAGGGAATACTGTAATACAATACATTGAAATAAAATTATTTTGTCAAATCTTTGTTTCAAAAATGACAACTTTTTGAAAGTGCAAGAGAAAATGAATAATTGGCTAAGCGAGGATGGTAGGCCTTGAGGTAGGTCGATGTTGACCTAATAACAAAGTAAAGCACAGTTGTCCATTGGAGAGAAAGGGGCAGCATTGTTTTTCCAGGAACTAGGTTGCCACCTGTCCCGTATTATATGGGATGTTCCATATTTTTGCTCTGAATTTCGTGTCCCGTATTTTCAGCTCCTGTCCCGTATTGCCAGGACAGGACAGGACAGGTGGCTGCAGGAGGCGAGGCCGGGCCAGCGTTGAGGAAAGAAGGAAAGAAGGAAGGAAGGAAGGAAGGAAGGAAGGAAGGAAGGAAGGAAGGAAGGAAGGAAGGGAGAACTCTATGTGAATGCCTGGTAGCTGCCGCTCTCCCCACACAAACACTGGGTCTGGTCTGGCTTACTCACTTGAGCCGACAGTGCCGCCATCTTGGCGCCTTCCATGGCCGCTCTAGCCCTCCCTCTTGAGCATAAAGAGAGGCGAGCGCAGAAGGGGAGCAGAAGGGGGAGCGGGTGATTTGGTTGCACGTGCTGGTAGTGACGGACCGGAAGAGTCGGTCCTTCCTGGAAGGAAGGGAGGGCGGAAGGGATGGGGCGGAGGCGGCAGGAGGCATTCACGGGGAGAAGGAGCCAGAGTGAGGTTCACGCACATGGCCGCTTGCATCTGCTGGGGATTCTGGGCCTTGTGCCGGGTCTGTGGAGGCGACGTGGGAGTGACGGACCGGAAGAACTGGTCCTTCCTGGAAGGAAGGGAGGGTGGAAGGAAGGGAGCGTGGAAGGGGCGGGGCGGCGGCGGCAGGAGGTGCTCGCGGGGAGAAGGAGCCAGAATGGGGTTCGCGCACATGGCTGCTTGCGTCTGCTGGGGATTCTGGGCCTTGTGTAACTGTCGCCATGGCGGCAAAGGAGGAGGAGGTGGCCACGCAGGAGGAGATGAGGTGCCGGGTCTGTGGAGGTGGCGTGGGAGGTTTCCCTGGGAGCGCGGGGGGGGGGGGGGGGAAGGAGGCCATGTGAAACATAACCTCAATTATGTTTTATGCAGTGTCTATTATTTTTGCGAAAAATCCCGTATTTTTAGGTAAATGTCCCTTATTTCTTATATCAAAAAGTGACAACCCTACCAGGAACTGTACCATGTTTATATCTGTTGGCTCCACTTGTTTCACTTTTTCCGGGAAGCTCCCCAGAGATTGGCAGTTGATACAACTAGTCCAGTGGTTCCCAACCTTTTTTTTGTTGACTAGGGACTATTTTGGCCAGGGACCACCTTGACCAGCGACCACTCTCCAACTTTAGTAGCAAAAGGGTTACAAATCCATTTTTGGTCAACTTTAGATTCGGTTTAATTACTTGGGGTGCTGATTCAGAAAATTGCATGGGATAGACCACATCAGCTCTAGTTTCTGATATAGAACATATGCCATTCGGTAGTCACTATCTGCTTGCTCACAGAAAACCATATTTAATAATCTAGAACTGCATAACTTATTTTAGGCCCACAAATTGGGAACCACTGCAATAGTCTATGAACCACCAGACAGCCATACTGAACATGACGGGCTGGGTGAGGAAATAGAGACATGTGCAGTCCTATTAAGTAATTAGTCAAAAATAATTCCCATGTCATCCAGTGAGACATAGACCCCTTCTACACTGCCATATAAACAGGCCCGGATTAAGTCATTGTGGCACCTTAGGCCACACATTGGAAGCCACGCCCCTAGGGGCGGGGCTTCCCTCTGCCTCTTCATCGCTTGCGCCAGGCACCGCTCCTTCCTTGAGTGAAGGAAGGAGAGAGGCCGGCGCGAGTGAGGAAGAGGCGGGGCAAAGCCGCGTCAGAGGCCCTAGGGGCGGGACTTCGCTCCACCTCTTCGTCGCTCGTGTCGGGCGCCCCTCCTTCCTCGAGTAAAGGAAGGAGGGACGCCCGACACGAGTGGCGAAGAGGCAGAGCGAAGTCCCTCCCCAAGGGCCTCCGACACGACTTCACTCCCCCTCTTCGTCGCTCGCGCTGGCGGGCGCTGTTCCTTCCTTGAGCCGGCGCGAGTGACGAAGAGGCGGGGCGAAGTCGCGTCAGAGGCCCTAGGGCGGGACTTTGCTCCACCTCTTCATCACTCGTGTCGGCCGCCCCTCCTTCCTTCACTCGAGGAAGGAGGAGCGCCCGACGCGAGCGACGAAGAGGCGGAGTGAAGTCCCGCCCCTAGGGTCTCCGACGCGGCTTTGTTCCCCTCTATGTTGCTTGTGAGCGCCGCTCCTTCCTTGAGAGGTGGCGCGAGCAATGAAGAGGCGGGGCGAAGCCGAGTCAGAAGCCCTAGCCGCGTCAGAAGCACCTGAAGATCGTCCTTTAAAAAAAAAAAATTGGGCCGGATCTGGCGCCCCCCTCCCATGGCTACGCCCTTAGGCCGTGGCCTAGGGTGGCCTAATGGATGATCCGGGCCTGCATATAAAATCCAGATTATCTGCTTTGAACTGGATTACATGGCAGCGTAGAAGGCACCTTGATCTCTGGTTTTACAAACCACACTTCATAGGACTGGATACAATGCCAATTTCTATTTTATTTATCTTCCACCTTTCACTTATATACCGTGTTTCCCCGAAAGTAAGACAGCGTCTTACTTTCTTTTCCCCCCGAAAAGTCCCCCTACGGCTTACTTTCGGGGTACGTCTTATATAAACTAAGACGTACCCCGTCGCCACGCCCACGCCGCCGCCGCCACGCCCACGCCGCCGCAACCGGCCCCATCGGCCGCGGCACACCTCCGCGGCGCAGCTTTTCCTTGGACGAAAGAGGGAGGGGAAGGAGCCAGGGGAGCCAGGCCGCGACAGAGTGACGAGCGGCAGCGGCTCCTTTCCCCTCCCTTCCAGAGTGACGGGAGGGGAAAGCGCCAGGGCGTGGCTCCACGCCCCCAGAGTGGCTCCTTTCCCCCTGGCTCCTCCCCTTCCTGATGAAAGAAGGGGAGGGGGAAAGGAGCCAGGGCGTGGAGAAGCAGCGCCGCGTCAGAGGGACGCAGCGGTGCTTCTCCACGCCCCTGGCTCCTTTCCCCCTCCTTCCTTGACGAAAGAAGGGAGGGGAAAGGAGCCAGGGCGTGGAGAAGCGGCGCTGCGTCACTCTGACGCGGCGCTGCTTCGCCACGCCTCTGGCTCTCTTCCCCTCCCTTCCTTGGAGGTCTGGCAGAAAGGTGCGCCGGGAGGTGTGCCGCGGCCAATGGGCCGGGCGGCGGCGGCGGCGCGGCGGCGCGCAACGAGGTACGGCTTACGTTCGGGGTACGGCTTATATTAGCCGACCCCCCTGACACCCCCGATACGTCTTACAATCGGGGGTGTCTTACTATCGGGGAAACACGGTAGTGACAGATACCAGAGAGACATGGGAGGAGACAATCTGAATCTTGCCCCAGTCTTCATAATGTGTAGCTATTGTACTCTTTCAAGTTTCCAGTAGCGGATGCTGATGAAGACTTAGCGTCAAGACATCACTGCTGCTCAGGCTTGCTAGATTTACATCCTGTGTTTGTTTACACAGAAATAAACTACTGTATATATATGAGGCACCTCATACCAATACAACTGGCTTGGGCTGAAGGGGAGCGAGCGAGCGAGAGAGAGTTCCTAGTCTCTGATATCCAACTGTTAAGAAAATCTCTTTCATATATATATATATATATATATATATATATATATATATATATATATAGTCCCTGAATGAGGCATTGAGGTGGGGATATCCTGTCAGGAAACAGCTTTGGCAAGAATTGTTTGCAATAATTGGCTCTTCCTGCCTTTCAGCAAATCTCGCAGCTGCTGTCTCTTCTGCATCAGGGCCAAGTGCAGCCTAAACCCAACCACCGAGGAAATAAATACACTGCCAAACACGTCTGTTGTAGGTGAGTTTTGTATATGCCATGTGCTCGAAATAGATTCAATCCAGAGATGACTGTGGTATTGAAGCATTGATTGTCACTGGAACCATCAGATTGGTAATGGGCTCACTTCTATGTCTATAGGGCAGGGGTAGGGAACCTATGGCTCGGGAGCCAGATGTGGCTCTTTTCATGATTGCATCTGGCTCTCCAGAACAGCCCGGGCCTCAGTTTCCCAGCATGCAGCGGCGCGGGGGGGGGGGAGTGACGCAAATGCGCCGTGACTGCCACTTCCACGCCGCCATCGTCGCCTCCTCCTCCTCCCCCACTGCTCTTAGGGCCCTGCGCCCTCTTCACCAGGGATGGTGGAGCCCGGCAGCGGCATCTCGTCCTCGTCTTCCTCTTCGTCCTCTGCCACGGGCCTCGGGAGGGGGGGGGCAGTGGAGGCGGGCCTGGCCCTGACACCGCAGACCCGGCCTCGCTGCCCCTGGGGGTTGCCCAGCTCATCGCCCTCATCGTTGGGCATCTCAAGAGCCGCTGCCTCTTTGACGTCTTTCGGAGGGACTGCCTCGCTGACGTCAACACCAAGGTCCGCCTTGGCCCCACACCCTCCCCTTCCTTCCTTCCTTCCTTCCTTCCTTCCTTCCTTCCTTCCTTCCTTCCTTCCTTCCTTCCTTCCTTCCTTCCTTCCTCTTCCTTCTTTCCTTTCTCCCCTTCACCCTTTCCTTCTCCTTCTCTCCTTCCTTTTTCCTCCCTCTCTCCCCTTCCTTCTTTCCTCTATTCTCCCTCTTCCTTCCTTTCTTTCACTTTCCTTCTCTCCTGCCTTTTCCCTCCCTCTCTCCCCTTCCTTCTTTCCTCCATTCTCCCTCCCTCTTCCTTCCTCTTCTATTCTTGTTTCCCCAAGTCTTCCTTTCCTTCTCCTTCCTTTCTTTTCACTTCCCTCTCTCCCCTTCTTTCTTTTTTTCTTTTCCCTACATTATTTTACCTTTTCCTCGCTCCCTTTCCTTTCTTTTCCCAGCCCTTTCCTTTCCTCCCTTCCCATTTCCTTCTTTCTTTTCCCCTCCTTGTCTCTCTCCTGCTTTTCTTTTCTACCTTTTCTATAGTTCGTTCTTCTTTTCTTTCTTCCTCTCCACCTCCCTCCTTTATTTCCTCTTTCTTTCTTTCTTTCCCCCTTCCTTCCTTCCATCTTCTCTTCCTTCCCAGAGTCCTGAGCATGCCTTTTGCAGAGCCAGGTCTGAAGTGTCCTGTCATTCTGCCGGGGGAATCCTTTTCTCATAGTATGTACGTATATACTCACATTGTTGAATTCAGCCTTAAAATATATTATATATATTATAAGGCTGTCACTGAAATAAATTTCCAAATATTTTACTTTCATGGCTCTCTGAGTCAAAAAGGTTCCCGATCCCTGCTATAGGGGTTGCTCTTTACTTCTTCCACAAACTCGCTAACTACACAAAAGCCACTACAGGGGAAACTAGACAAAGGTTTAGTTGTGGTCTCACCTGCAGTTTACTGGTAAAACAATGCAGCCTCTTTCCACTTCTTTCGCCAGAAAAAAGATAAATTACCAGTTAATGGAGAATGGGAGTAAACTATGCTACAGTTGAGGCTTGTGAGTTTTGAGACACTCATTATAGTTAATCTCCTTTTAACTCTAGCATCAAATACATTGATCTACACCCAGCAGTGAACCATCACAGATCAGTTGCTACAGACAGATTTTCAAATTGTCTGGTATCAATCCATGCATAAGGTTTTAGTGTCCTGATATGCCCCCTTCTGAAACAGCAATTGATGTGCCTTCCCCCAGTATTTATTTATTTTTACAGTATTTGTATTCTGCTCTTCTCACTCTGAAGGAAACTCAGGGTGGATCACAGAACAAATATATAGCAAACATTCAATGACATTATACACTGACAGGACAGACATAGTACATAGATAAAGGTATATAGACTTTTCCCATCTTCGGCGTCTTGGAGGTTGTGCTCAATTCTGGCCATGGCGGGTGCTGTTTTTCCATCCATCATAAGAACATAAGAACATAAGAAGAGCCATGCTGAATCGGGCCTCAGCCCATCTAGTCCAGCATTCTGTGTCATACAGTGGCCCACTAGTTGTACACAGGGATCTCTAGCAGAAAGGAGGGCAAAACCCTCACCTGCTCCCGACCCCCCACAACCAGTACCTCAGGGAAAATCCTGCCTGCCTCCATCAACACAGAGGTGGCACTTGGATGTCCATTTCAGTAGCTACTGATTCCCTTGGTATCCATGAATCTGTCTAATCCTGCCTTGAAGCTGTCCAGGCTGACAGCTGTCACAACCTCCTCTGGAAGTGAGTTCCATAACCCAATGACCCTCTGGGTGAAGAAATATTTCCCTTTATTAGTCCTAACTTTCCTACCTTGGAGCTTTAGGGAGTGCCCCCTAGTCCTAGTGTTGGGTGACAGAGAAAATATTTTTTCTTTATTCACCTTTTCTATCCCATGCATGATTTTATACACTTCGATCAAGTCACCTCTTAAACGCCGTCTTTCAAGGCTGAAAAGACCAAGGCGTTGCAACCTGATTTCGTAAGGGAGCTGCTCCATCCCTTGGATCATTCTTGTTGCCATTTTCTGTACCTTTTCCAGTTCCGTTATATCCTTCTTGAGGTGCGGTGACCAGAATTGTACACAGTACTCCAGATGTGGCCTCACCATAGATTTGTAGAGAGGCAATACAACATTTGACGACCTATTTTCGATTCCCTTCCTGATCATGCCAAGCATAGAATTTGCTTTTTTTTACTGCTGCTGCGCACTGGGTTGACATCTTCATTGAGCTGTCCACCAAAACCCCAAGATCCCTTTCCTGGTTTGTCTCGGAAAGCTTTGACCCCATCAATTGGTAGGTGTAGTTGAGGTTCTTTGCCCCGATGTGCATGACTTTACACTTGTTTAGGTTAAAATTCATTTGCCACTTTGTTGCCCATTCACTCAATTTCGAGAGATCTTTCTGGAGCTCTTTACAATCAGTTTCATTTTTAACTACCCTGAACAATTTAGTGTCGTCTGCAAACTTTGCTACCTCAGAATTTACTCCTACATCCAGGTCATTAATGAATAAATTAAAAAGTAAAGGACCCAAAACTGAACCTTGGGGTATGCCACTTCTCACCTCTTTCCATCATGCTGAAGAGCCCTCTTCACAGACTTCCTCCAGATGGGCAGTGTGCTGGGGTGAAGGTTGGGCACTCACTGCTGACCTGGGCTTCAAACTGCCAACCTTTCGATTGGCAATATTTAGTGCAGTTGGTGGTTAACCTGCTGTGCTAAAGCCCAGTGCAAGGGATAGTTCCTCATATGGCCGGTGGAGGCCACACCTTATGTTAAAGCAGCCGCTGCTTTCCTGCTGAAGTAAGTATATGTCTGTTCTCCCACTCCTTCACTGCTGGAGATAATGAATTGAGTAGGCAGTTCTTTCTGTTGCAGAAATATTATTGCTATTCCATTTCTTGATTGACCTGGAAACTCCTCTTTCATTCAGATGCTTACATTTGGGCATTTAAAGACTTAGTGAGAGAGAAGTGGGATATAGTATTTCCCGCAGGCATTCCCAGTCAGCAAAGCTTCCATCAGTCCTAACGAATTAGAAGGTACACACACCAGGAAATAATAAATAAATAAATAAATAAAAACTTGTTTTCCTGGCCAAAAAACAAACAAAACAAAACAAAAAAGGCCCCCCCCCCCTATTTAGGAGATGCGAGAAAGTCTGAGCATGTAAGTGTTGGAATTGTTGTTAGTTATGGTGTTGTTGGGGCCCTGGCTGTGTCGTTGTGGGTTGTTCTGGTGGTTGGGATGTTGAAGTCCTGGGGAGTTGTTGGTGTGTGGTGTTGCTGGCATTCTGCATAGCTTGTGGATATGCAATGTTTTTTGTCTTTCTGTCTGCTGTGTTGATGTAGAGGTTGATGCTTGGGAGTTAACTTTGGAAGTGAGTGGAGGTACTTGAAATCCCATTATCCATGGTGTGTCCTCCTCTGAACTGCAGTCGGATGGAGTGTGGGTCATGGGGGGCATTGTGTGCCAAGTTTGGTCTTTATCGATCTTGGTTCTGGGCCACAGTGGTCTGTGGGGAATGATGGGTTTTGAAGTAGTACAAATCCCATTATCCATGGAGGTACTTCAAGTCCCATAATTCATGGTCCACCCTCCTCCAAACTGTAGTAGAATGTAGCATGGGTCATAGGGCTCTGTGTGCCAAGGTAGGTTACTGTAAATTCAGGCCATACACAATGTCCCATGAGCTGAGGCCTAGTCAGGAACAGCAAGTTAATGAAGCCTTACTGTCAATTCAGGCCATACACAATGTCCAATGAGCTGAGGCGTAGTCAGGGAAATTAAGTTAATGAAGCCTTACTGTCAATTTTGGGCGTGGTCTGTGATTTGTAGGGGTGTAAATTTTCTGTGGGAAGTGAATTGGGTGTTTGTGTTTGTGCCTCAGCCCTTTGTCTTATCCTCCTCTGACAGTTTATTATGGGTTGGAATGTTCATGTTGGCTGGCCAGTACAGGAGTTATGCAAATCCGCCCTTATTGGCAGCCAATCATGTTGTCAGAATGTAGAGGCTGGGAGAGTCGTTGGCAGCCCCGGAGGATGCTGGGAAATGTAGTTTTTTTACTCGTTGTTTTGGGGGCCTTTTAGGTTTTGGGGGGGGGAGTTTCTTTGCTACAAACATACCTTGCTTAAGGCCTATTTCTGTTGGCAAGTTTGGTGTTTCTGCGTTGTAAGGTTTCTCTGTTTGGGACTGTCGTTCCATGACGGGAACCCCTTTATATAATAGATTGCATTTTGTTCACATTTTTTATTTGTCAAATGTGGTTGAAACATGTCATGAAATCATTCAACAGTGCAGTTGTCTTGGACACCTTGGTTCCAATTAGAAAAAGAAGACTCATATGATTCAATTTAAGAAATCGGAACATGTTTACTAATATATTATGCTTGTTTAAAAATATGCTACAACTGAGCATGTACATTTTAAATTGCTAAACTTGCCACCCTCTGATCTATGTAAGGAAGCAGTAGAGTAAGTGGCATACACATGATATAGACCAGTCTTTCCCAACTGCTGTTCCACGGCACACTAGTGTGCCGTGAGCAATCACCTAGTGTACTGCGGAAAAACCTCCCTTCCCCCCCTTTCTTCCCCCTCCTGCCAAACTCCTCCTGCTGCTGCTTGGGGGAGGAGGAAGAAGGGCTGGGCAGTGGTGGCGAAGAAGAAGAAGGGACTGGAGGAGGAGCCACTTGGGTTTTCCCCGGCCAAGCGGACGGAGGCGGATCCGGGCCTAGCGGGTGAGGCGGGCTCTGAGGCCTCCTTGTGTGTGTGTGTGTGTGAGAGGAGAGGGTTGGAGGAGAGGGAGGGCACCGGGCTGCTGCGGCTGCAGCTGTTTTCTGGCCTCGCAAGTGCTACATACGCGATCTACACATTGGCCATTGATTGGTTTGGCCTGGACCAGAGTACCTTGGTAACACTCATTGAGCAATTAATGCTTGAATATCCCTAGCCTTACAATTCAAAATCCATAAATATTAATTGATATATTCTGAATCTTTGCTGATTAGCCTCATAGCATTGTTAGATCATTGTGAGGAGCTTATGCGTCATTCGCCATCCTGCGCTCTGGGATTGATTGATCTGGTCTTTTTCCGGGTCCGCAGCTACGGAAGAGCTCTCTGGTTGTAAGAGAACACTATTGCATGTGCATTCTTAGTGAAGGTATTGAAAATAATCATTGTATGGTATTCCATGTAATTATATACATTGGGGACACTATCAAATTGTGGGTAGATTAGTATTTATTTAATTATTGATGTAATCACTGCTCCTCCAATGTACGTGAGGCTTACCTTTAGCTCTTGCTTTTTGTCTTGCCTTTGCCAAGCCATTGTTTAGCCAGGGAGGGAGGGGGGAAGGGGCCGAACCCGCGCTTTTGATGTGCGTGTGGAAGAGGGAGAAAGCCATTCAGGAAGGGAGCCACCTGGGGGTTCTGTGCGGGACGTTTGGCCCAGTTCTATCATTGGTGGGGTTCAGAATGCTCTTTGATTGTAAGGGAACTATATATCCCAGCAACTACAACTACCAAATGGCAAGGTCTATTTTCCCTGAACTCCATTTGCGTTCATATTTGGGCATATTGAATATTCATTTCAAATGTGGTCCAGATCCATCATTATTTCAGTCCACAGTGCTCTCTGGGTGTAGGTGAACTATAACTCCAAAACTCAAGGTCAATGCCCACCAAACTCTTATAGTATTTTCTCTTGGTTATGGGAGTACTGTGTGGGAAGTTTGTGTCTTTCTGCCATTCCTGCCAGGATATCTATGTTGTGTTCATCGAAACAGGCCCAGGTTTCACACTGAGTGTATAAATACATTTAAAAACATATTAACTATATGTATTACTGTGTTAGAGTGTCATTTTCTGTCATTTTGGTTGGTGGTGTGCCCCAGGATTTTGTAAATGTAAAAATGTGCCGCAGCTCAAAAAAAGGTTGGGAAAAACGGATATAGACGATGAGGATAACTGTGATGGGATGTTTGGTTTCTGCTTTGTTGGGTGGTACCAAGCTGCTTCTTTTCCCCAGGAACCCTCACCCAGATGCAGAACATCTCATAACTAAGGAGAGCAACGAGAATAGGCATCATGACCTGGAACTACTAGGAGAAGAACTTGGGAATCTTCTAGATTGTCCATCAGGTGAGATATGCTCAGTCATAGCTTTCCTACATTAGTGGTGGTAAGTGTCTGGAGCAATATTCTGGTTGTCATGGGTGCACGAGTGAAAACACGAGAAAAGAACAGCCAGTCAGCCTTGCAGGTACATTTCTGCAATGAATACATCATTTTTCTGCCCTTACTCCTAACATAGTGATAATACTATATTACCTATGGATAGGCACAGAAAAAGAACAGCATGTTGCTAGGATACTTTTGTGGTGGCTGGCTAGTGAACACAGTAGTTCCACTGAGTGAATAATTTAGCCTGCTTCTGCTAAGAATAGACAGAATAAGGAACTATGCTGCTCACGGAACTGTTGTGATCCATCTGCCCAGTACTTTGCATATAAAATTATTTGGACCCATTCTGGACCCAAGGCCGGACCTAGGTAAATTTAAATGGTAAGCAAACAGTATTTAGGAGCCCCCCAACCAATCACTGAGATATATGTATATATATATGTATATGTCAAGGATTCGTAGACCTGTACCACCATGGCTACGTATTGTGTTTTTACTGTATGTTTTATTGTATGTTTTTATTGTTTTATCGCATGTTTATTGTATGTATGTATGTGATCCGCCCCGAGCCTGCTGGGAGGAGCGGAATATAAAACCAAATAATAAATAAATAAAAATATATATATATATAGGGTGCATAGACAAATTTTGGGCCTCCAGGTATTTTGGACTTCCTACTGGCTGTTTGGAATTGTGGGAGTTGAAGTTCAAACACAAGTTTGAAGTAATAAATACTCCCTCCCTCCTACAGTGACAGCCAGGGCGGCAGAACCGGCGTTTTCTCTCGGTTCTGCTGCCCCGGCTGAGGCTGTAAGAGGAAGGGCAAAGCCGAGAGAACCCTCCTCCCTCAGCTTTCGCCCTTCCAGCTAAAGGCACACGCCAGCCTCAGAAGCAGCGATTTCCCTGCTTCCGAGGCTGGCGTGGCCCATTAGCTGGAAGGGCGAAGCTGAGGAGGGCTCTGCTTGGCTTTTGCCCTTCCTCTTAAAAGGCACACGCCAGCCTCAGAAGCAGCGATTTCCCGCTTCCGAGGCTGGCGTGGCCCATTAGCTGGAAGGGCGAAGCTGAGGAGGGCTCTGTTGGCTTTGCCCTTCCTCTTAAAGGGACACGCCAGCCTCAGAAGCAGCGATTTCCCGCCCCGAGGCTGGCGTGTCCCTTTAGCTGGAAGGGCGAAGCTGAGGAGGGCTCTGCTTGGCTTTGCCCTTCCTCTTAAAGGCACACGCCAGCCTCAGAAGCAGCGATTTCCCGGCGTGGCCCATTAGCTGGAGGAGGAGGGCTCTGCTTGGCTTTGCCCTTCCTCTTAAAGGCACACGCCAGCCTCAGAAGCAGGGCTTAGGCTGGAAGGGCGGCTGGCGTGTCCCTTTAGCTGGAAGGGCTCCCGGCTCTGCTTAGCTGAGGAGGAAGCAGCGATTTCCGCTGAGGCTGGCGGGCCCTGCTTGGCTTTGAGCCCTTCCTTGGCTTAAAGGCACACGCCAGCCTCAGAAGCAGCGATTTCCCGCTTCCGAGGCTGGCGTGTCCCTTTAGCTGGAAGGGCTAAGCTGAGGAGGGCTCTGCTTGGCTTTGCCCTTCCTCTTAAAGGGACACGCCAGCCTCAGAAGCAGCGATTTCCCCGCTTCCGAGGCTGGCGTGTCCCTTTAGCTGGAAGGGCGAAGCTGAGGAGGGCTCTGCTTGGCTTTGCCCTTCCTCTTAAAGGCACACGCCAGCCTCAGAAGCAGCGATTTCCCGCGTCCGAGGCTGGCGTGGCCCATTAGCTGGAAGGGCGAAGCTGAGGAGGGCTCTGCTTGGCTTGGCCCTTCCTGCCACTTCCCGGCTTCTGGCGTGGCCCATAAAGGGCGACTGAGGAGGGGCTCTGCCAGCCAGCCTCAGAAGCAGCGATTTCCCGCTCCGAGGCGGGCGTGTCCCTTTAGCTGGAAGGGCGAAGCTGAGGAGGGCTCTGCTTGGCTTTGCCCTTCCTCTTAAAGGCACACGCCAGCCTCAGAAGCAGCGATTTCCCCGCTTCCGAGGCTGGCGTGGCCCATTAGCTGGAAGGGCGAAGCTGAGGAGGGCTCTGCTTGGCTTTGCCCTTCCTCTTAAAGGGACACGCCAGCCTCAGAAGCAGCGATTTCCCCGCTTTCCGAGGCTGGCGCCCATTAGCTGGAAGGGCAAAGCTGAGGAGAGCCCTCCTCAGCTTCGCCCTTCCAGCTAAAGGGTTACGCCAGCCTCCTCCTCCGTCCGCCTCTCGCACCGATCGGAGCGCTCGGGGAGAGGCGGGACGGAGGAGGCGGGCCTATGGAGGAAGAAGGGAAGCGCTTCCCTTCCTCCCCTTTAGGGCCCGCTTCTTCTCCTCCCCCCCCAGCGTTCCCGATTGGTGCGCCGGGGGGAGAGGCGGGATGGAGGAGGAGGAAGGGAGTGGGCAGGGCTGGGTGACGTCAGGCTCGGCGCTGGCGCCACGCCTGACATCACCCAGCCCCGCCCCCACGGAGATCGAATTTTTTTTTAAAAAAAAAATTTTCAGGGTAGGCTGGGGCCGTAGGGAAGGGGCTGGGGGGCCGTATACGGCCCCAGGGCCGCCAGTTGGACAGCCCTGCCCTAGAATATCAAGGCAGAAAATCCCACATTATCTGAGTGTGGACTCAGACATTCAAAAGCAGATATTGTGGGATATAGGGCTGTGTGGAAGGGCCCTCACCCTTTCCCCTCCCCTCTTCCTATTCTTTGTGTGGGTCTGTACATTCCCCATCCTTCCTTCCTCCTCCCCCTTTTCCTTGCCCCCTTCCTATTCTCTTTCCCCTTCCTCCCTTCTCACCCTTTTCCCTCCGCTCTTCCTATTCTCTTTTTGTGTGTATGTATATATATGTGTGTATCAGGTCTAGGCTAATTTTGGGAGCAAGGGCCCGGGGGTTGGGCTAAGTGCCCTCTGGCTGGCAGGCTCGGCTGGCCGCTCCGTCCTGCTCCCGGCCCCCAGGTAAGGGTGCCCACGTGGCCTCCTCCCTCACCCCACATGCAATGGCATCAGCAGCAGCAACAGAGGGAGGAGACACACGGGGGGCAAGGGAGACGGGAAAGGCGGGCGCCTCTGCTCCCTTCTCTCTCACCCTGCGCAAGGCATCCTCGGTGGGGGCGGGGGGGGGGGGAGGCATGCGCAGGGTACAGGGCAAGGCAGGGAGAAGGGAAAGGCGCACGCCTCTGCCTCCTCCTGTCTCGCCTTGAGCGAGCCTTCCTCCCACCCTGCCGGCACCCCTGGGGGCGTGGTGCCCGGGCCTGGATGCGCCCTTTGGCCACGTGGCGCCCTGAGGCGGCTGCTTAATTTGCCTCCACTAAGATCCGTCCCTGCCTGGACCCAGATTGCTGACCAGGGTTAAGTATAAAGAGCATATAATTCCCTTGTTACAACAGCTCCGTTGTCTTTCAATTTGCTTATGTGCTATGTTGTCTGCGTTTTTTTTACTTTAACCTATTAATAGTTCCATTCTATTTCAACTTTTGAATGTTTTCAGTGATACAATATTTTTAAAAAATCTGTATTGACTTTTTAAATTCTCCTTGAGTCTCAGGGCTGGGGAAAAGTAGGAAACGAGTAAGTAATCTATCTAAATAATAAATAATCCCCAACCACAATTTTTTAAAATATTCCATCAGCCTATCAGCCTGCTCGTATTTATCTATATTCCACCTTTCGCCCAGTATGGAGCCCAAAGTGGCAGCTCCCAGTACAGGCCCATGGTATAGAATAGGACTGAGCATCCCTTGAATTTTCTATCCATAGGGGGTCCTGAAACCAAACTCCAGTAGATACCAGGGGGCCACTCTATTCATATGCATACATACTGTACACACTAGGCCTTGGGAATCATGGTTCTAAATAGTTCTAAAGTACTTACAAAACTAAAGTTCTGGTGGTGAACACTAGGTGGCGCTGGTGCTTTGCTTCTACAGTGTTGCTAAAGTTCTGGTGGTGAACAACATTTCAGAACTCTAACAAAACTTTTGAAATTTCGTTATAAATGGCAGTTCCTAATTCGTTCTGTCTTTAAAAATCACCGATAATGAAATAATAATGAAGTTTTGAAAGTTTTGTTAGAGTTCTGAAATGTTCACCACCAGAACTTTAGCAACACTGTAGAAGAAAAGCACCAGTGCCACCTAGTGTTCACCACCAGAACTTTAGTTTTGTAAGTACTTTAGAACCATGATTTCCCAGGCCTCCTCTGCCTCGCTCGGCCCCTCCGAAGCCTCCAAGTGGGCTGGTGCTGCTGGTGATCCTTGCCAGCACCTCCTTCCTTCCTTGCCTGCATGCTGCACCTGGCCTGGGCCACACATTGACTCTCCCACGTCGTCATCCGTCCTGACCTCTCCATGCCGGCATGGGAGGAAGAGGCGGAAAGCTTGGCGCTGGCCCCGCCTCCACTTCCCTTCTGCCTTCCTGCTCAAGGGCTTCCTTGCGCTGCCGACACGCGCGCCCTGCAGCAGGAAGCCAGGAAGGCGTTAAACGGTGGAAGAGGCACCGCTTCCTGCTGCAGTCCCTCGCGCCCCTGGCTCCGCTCTGTGTGTGTATATGTGCCCCTGCAGCCTTTGCGAAGGAGAGGATCTCTCTCGCTCTCTCGCCTTTGCCAAGGGAGAGGAAAAGGGAAGAGTCCTATGAACCCTCTCCCCTCGACAAAGAGGAAGGGCGCCTTCTGGGCGAGCCAGATGCAATCATCAAAAGAGGCACACCTGGCTCACGAGCCATAGGTTCCTGATGTTTTAAATTATAATTTGGCATTGAATCCTTGCTGTTAACCGGCCCGAGTCCCTCTGCGGAGGTAGAGAAGATCAGTATATAAAAGTTTTAAATAAATAAATAAACAAGCAAATAAACCCACTTTATAGGTCCTTGCTCAATGTTATGAAATTACAGTTTTACAAGGTTTTGAGCTTTCTCTGCCAAAGAATGCTGATGTCTCACCAAACTACAAATCCTACAATTGCATAGCATTGAGCCAGGGCAGTTAAATTCGAGGTGACATCCCTCCAATAGGAGCACTAAGTGCTCCTGAAGCGGCTTTCCCCTTTGCTTTGGCTCAGCAGTAAGATTACTGTATTTTGCGAATCTAAGGCACACCCAAATTTAGGTGAGGCGATTTATTGAACATTAGATGTGGCCTTTCCTCTCATTTCCATATGGGAAAGGAATATTTAATTTGGCTGACATGCTTCTAGCTAGCAGATGGAGACAAAGCAGTAGGTGTGCTCTGGTATCAGTATAACTGGGAGGAAAGGAGAAAGCTGCAGAGACTTTCAAAGTTGCTGCAAGAAATCAGATAAACCTTTCAATTGTAACAAGCAGCTGCTCTGATAGCTAAGTTGGATATTTACACATACCCTTTCCCTCATGCCTGAAATGGAACTCACAGAAACTTGAGTATTTGTACCAGTGCTGTCGCTCCCGGGCTATCAATGCCTTGTGTAAGGGCAAGGACGTGGTCTATCTATTAGGGGTGGTTGATCCATGAAAAATTTGATTCTAAACTCGTGTGTGTGTGTGTGGGAATTTCCGTTGCTTGTTCGCTATAGAAATTAATCCAAAAATGTTAAAATAATTTTTGTAGTTGAAACGTAATTAAGAACGAAATTAGTTATTATTACGTTATTTGTTCCACGCATGCGCGACAGGAGGGTGAAAGGTGCTGCCTGCACTCTCCTCTGGCCAGCTGACACCCAAACGGGGGTTAAAGATAACCCCCGTTTGGGTCTCGGTTGGCGAGAGGAGGGTGCCAGGCTGTACCTTCCACCCTCCTCTCGCCATCTGACACACAAACGGGGGTTATTAACCCCCGTTTGGGTCTCGGTTGGCGAGAGGAGGGTGCCAGGGTCACTGTTTACTCCCAAGGAGAGGAGGAGGAGGGGGACACGAGTCCTCCGCTTCCTCCACTCCTTGGGAATAAACCGGGACAATGGCGAGAGGAGGGTGGAAGGTGCAGCCTGGCACCCTCCTCTCGCCAACCAACCCAAACGGGGGTTAATAACCCCCGTTTGTGTGTCAGATGGCAAGAGGAGGGTGGAAGGTGCAGCCTGGCACCCTCCTCTCACCAACCGAGACCCAAATGGGGGTTAATAACCCTTGTCCCAGTTTATTCCCAAGGAGAGGAGGAGACGGGGACTCGCGTCCCCACTTCCTTCCCTGCTTGGGAATAAAGCGCCCGCCTCAGCTCTCAGCTCGCGAGAGGAAAAAGGCGGGTGCTGCTGCCCTCCAGTCTCCTCTCGCGAGTTGAGAACGGAGGAGGGGAAAAAAGACCTAATAACATGATCTCTAGAAAAAATGGTGACCCAGGGTTCGGTTTTGAAACTTCTCTTCCGGGTTGGACCCCGAGGGTCGATATAAGGTCAAAATAATTTTAAATACGAAAAATAACGGATTTCAAAGTATTTTAAACTGGAGATATCCACCCCCAATATCTATCCCAGGGGATTGCTTTTTTGCTTCCCTTTAAAGGCTCAGGGCTCCAAGGACCAAACAGAACACATTAGTTAACTCAAAACGCTGTATTGTCCATTACATGAGTTAACTTCACTCAGGCACTTTGCTTAATTTCCCCAAAATAACAACTGGTGACAAAGTCTCCAAAATAAGGTTTAAAAGTTCTTATTTTAAAGTTCCTTTAACTATTTTTGGTCCTTGGAAGCTGTTATCAGAAAAGCTCTCTAGAGTTATTTCTCTCTCAATGGCTTTGTGGTAGGGATACTCGCAGCCCCAGTCAGATGGCCGAACTTGAAATCTTTCTTTTAAGGCCAGACGACTGGTTTGGAGGTGCTTGGAACTCCCCAGAGTTACTCAGCCTTCCGATATGCTGAGTCTTCTGCTTGAATTCCAAGGAAAATCGGATTGTGTAGTATTGAAAGATGACCTGACCAAGGGCCTGGTCTGGTGAACCTTCGGACACGTCCTTACAAGAGAGATCCTGGCAGTCTGTTGAATGTAAAAGTAGCATGTTCCCCAGATCCCTGGAAAAAGGGGCGGAACAAACTCAACTGGGCTCTGCTAATGACTGGCAGGTGCTAAGGAACAATCAATGCAACAGAATCTCTTGCAAACTGTGCAGGCTGAAAAAAGACACTTTAACAATGCAAAACCTTTAAGAACTCACGATTTTCTATGCAGGTAACGCTCACCGCGCCGTCACAGTACCCTCATCCCCCTTAGAGATAACCCATAAAAACTGCAGACTCTGGACCTGATCCTACTGTCAACTTCTGCTGGAGGACCTAGAAATGCCTATTAGGTTCGCCTTCCCAGCAATAGCTTTTGAGATTTTCCCAGAGATTTGGAACACCAGGGAAGGGGTGGGAAAAGGACAGTGCAACCCAAAAAGTGGAGTGTAAATAGTTTTTTTAAAAGGTGAAAACAATTGGGGATGCAGTCTAAGGGTTCTATGGGAGGACAATAAATTTATTTATTTATTATTTGAACTTGTATGCTGCCACTCCCCGAGGGCTCGGAGCGGCTTACAGTTACAAAAAAACATACTACAATCAAACAGCATTTAAATTGACCCAAAATAGTTACACAATTTAGCAGTCGAATGCTAACCGAAGAGAGATGAGTCTTGCAGGCCTTGTGGAATGATGGTAGGTCTTGCAAGGCCCGGACTTCATTTGGGAGGGTGCTCCAAATTGCTGGTGCCACCACCGAAAAGGCTCTACGCCAAGTGGACGCCAGGCGGATAGATTTAACACTAGGTACCTCGAGGAGGTTCAGGTGTTTGGAGCGGAGTGATCTCCGGGGTTGATAGGGGGTAAGACAATCCCTCAAATACAACAGTCCCAGACCATGCAAGGCCTTGAAGGTTGACACCATCACCTTGAAGGTGATCCGGTGCTCGACCGGAAGCCAATGAAGCTGCAGAAGGATGGGAGTAATGTGACCTCTCATCGGAGTTCCAGTAAGAAGTCGTGCAGCGGCATTCTGGACAAGCTTAAGTTTCCAGATCAGGGACACGGGCAGGCCCACGTAAAGGGCATTACAGTAGCCCAGTCTTGAGATGACCGTAGCTTGGATCACCGTGGCCAGGTGGTCTCTGGATAAGTAGGGAGCCAGCCGCCTAGCCTGCCGCAGATGGAAGAAAGCAGTTTTGCTGACGCTGGAGATTTGAGCTTCCAGCGTCAGCAAAGGGTCTAAAGCAGGGGTGCTCAGAATGGTGATCGGGATCACCAGGGTGATCTTCAAGCCTCATCCTGGTGATCTTCAGGCCCCTGACCAGGTCTTTTGCTGTTGGTCCTCTTCACGCGCCCCTGCACGCTGCAAATAAGTCCTCCGTCGTTGCTCCTCCCCGCCCCCTGCTCGCGCGCCGCCTCCAAAAGCTCCAGAGTCCAAGAGGCAGAATGGGCCCCCTCTTTTGGATTCCTCCTCCCTCCTTCTCCAGCCACTCAGAGTTGTAGGAGACCAAAGGGGGCGGGCCTGGATGACGCGATGCATGGCTGGCCCCACGCGCATGCGCAGAAGTGCCCATTCTGCCTCTCGGACTTCTCATGAGCTCTTGAAGGTGGCACGCATGCTGGCGGCGTGGGAAAAGGAGCAACGACGGAGGAGAAGGATGCTTTGGGGTCATTTCCTTACCACATCTCAAAGGTCGGTCTTTCTACTTTGGGGTGGGTGCTTGATTGTTCTGTGGCATGTCTCTTTGTTTATTTTTAATGTTTAAAAATGGCCTTTTAGCTCCAAAGCCTCTCTGCTTGCTTTGTTCCATGAGAAATATATGTTGGGGAATATGGAAACGTGGGAGAAATGGGGTGGTTGGATATATTTTTGCATGCCCCTTTGTTTACCTTGCTGGGTATTAAATGGCCTTGCAGTTCGAAAGCCTCTCTTCTTACTTTCTGGCTGATAATATGTGTGGTAATATGGCAGTGTGGGAGAAATGGGGTGGTTGGGTGTATTTTTAATGCTCTGTTTTATATTGTTGTTATTAAATTGAAATGTTGATGTTTTATAACTTCATTTTACGTAAACTGCCCCGAGCCTGCTGGAAGGAGCAGTACATAAAAATGAATAATAAATATAAATAAATAAGAAAATAGTTATACGTTTTACATTTCTGGGCAGGTGATCTTTGGGACCTGGTTTTTTAATCAGTAGCTCCTATGCTGAAAAAGTGTGAGCACCCCTGGTCTAAAGTGACCCCAAGGCTCTTTACAGAAGATGACGGGCATAAAGCCTCGCCATCCAGGGTAGGTAGTTGCATCACCCTAACTCCCAGCAGTTGCCCGTTCCTGTTCTAAGGTTCAGAAACTTGTCTTTATTATTATTTTAAAGGAAGATTGAGATAATCAGAAAATTGAATTCTATGATCAATGGGATTGCAGAACTCATGTTTGTTTCAACTTTGTTTCAACTTTATTAATGTGTTCTTGCCCCACTTTGTAGGGCTTGGCCTGGACCGGCAGACTGAAGCAGACCCAGCATGGATGAGCAGGCTCTCCATTCCTCTCTCGGTTGACTACAAGGACAATGTTGTCTCTCCCAGTGCTCTAATGTTTCCAACGAGTCAGGAAACCACAAACAGAGATGAATCCCACACTTTTGAGACCTTTGGCAAAGCAAAGGGATGTAAATTGAACACAGCAGAGCCAAGGCTGGCAAGCACCTTCCTCTCTGAAATGGGCACTCTGTTTGAGATGATTTTGACTCAGAATCCCAGACCTGAAACGGATTCCTCATTGGGCTTCTTGCAGCAAATGTCAATATGTAACAAAACCCTAGACCTGGATGGAGATGCTTTGGGACCCAAGAGTAACAGACCTTTGGGCCACAGAACATGTTGAAAAAGGTGTCTCTATGTCCGCTAGCTGCACCAGCAAAGATGCGTGAACAAAAGTGCATGCACCTGCATGAAACACATGGAACAGCCTTAAGACAGAGTCATATATATGCCAAATCTTTTGCTTTCCAGGTACTATCAGCCACTCTGCCAAACTTAAGAAATACCTTCTTAACATGGAGTGAAAACTGGAGATTTTAATTTCATTTCCTCACAAAACCAGGCTATAGGAAAATTTGTGTGGGATGTTCTTGCTATACACTTTATTTATATTCCGCTCTTCTCGCCCCGAAGGTGACTCAGAGCGGATTACATCACACATACGGCAGACAGTCCCTGCCGGTTCCACATACAATTACATACAACATATGACAAGTACAATTTTAGAAGGATTTTCTTCAGGCTGCATCACAGTGCATCACAGGGTGTGATTGCGTCATTACGTCACAAGGGGGTGCTGTTGCTTCATTCTCATGACGGACAGCCTTTGTTTTCCGCATTCCACCTTCAGGCAGCCGATCTTACTTTATTTAGGCATTGTAAGTCCTTGAAAAAATCCTTCCCCGCTTGGCGGTTCCCAGTTTTATCTAATCACAGCTGAGCTGTTTTCGAACTGTTGGGTAAACAGTGGATAGGGCTCACAGCAGGGTGTTCAAACCAGCCCGGGATTCGAACATGCAACCTTCAGATTGCCAGCACAGCTGTTGTTACCACTGTGCTATCTCTCCGGCTATTGTGTTGTTGAAGACATTCATGGCCAGAATCACTGGGTTTATGTGAGTTTTTCAGGCTATATGGCCATATTCCAGAAGCATTATAACACCACTTTAGATGTTGCAATCCTATATTCTTTGGACTTATAGCTTGGATAACTATTGGCATCATTTTAAATTTTCTCTTTTCAAAATTGTAGGAAAGAACTGCCGTATTTTCTGGCGTATAAGACTACTTTTTAACCCAAGAAAATCTTATCAAAAGTCAGGGGTCGTCTTATACACGGGAGTCGTCTTATACACCAGGAGTTGTCTTATACGCTGGGAGCTGTCTTATAGAGCGAGTGCTGAAGCTTCCAATCCGGATTGGAAAATCTGTGGTTGCCGCATATGGTGGGGGTCGCCCAGAAATGGCAGTGGCTGTGTCCCTGCCATATGCAGCGACTGTATGAAAGCATTAAGGGCGGCGCTGTACAAGTACGGTAGAAGAAAATCCATTCATTGGGATTCGTGGACTTATACGGTCCCAATGGTGAGATGAAGGGGCGCCTCACTGTGAAGGTGCAGGTGAAGGGCGGAGCCAGCTGCAGGCGCCCGGGGTATGGAAAAAAGAGATAGAGTGGCTCTGGGCCCAGAAAACCACACCTGCTTTACTTGTCTGGCCCGCCCTTGTATCATATTACCGTACATCCTACTCTGCCTCTCAGATCTCGCTCCTGAAGACTGCAGTGAAGCGGTGCAGGTGCGTATGTGCGAGATATGAGAGGCAGAGAAGGAGGTACAGTAATAGTAAAATTACCATATTGAAATCAAATCTGATGCTTTTTAAATTTTTATTTGGTGCGCGTTGGAAGAGGGGTAGTCTTATATGGCGAGTATATCCCAAACTCGATATTTTAACTGGAAAAGTTGGGGGCTGCCTTATACACCCAATCGTCTTATACGGCGGAAAATATGGGCGGTTTCCCCCCCCTATAGAATCCCTTTTCTAGTAATAAAAGTTCAACGGCTTTTGTAACGCACTCTGGGCTGCAGGACCAGTACACAATAGCTTAGCGTTAGCTTTTATAAATTATTATTTTAACCATTGCCTACCTTACATGGGTCCTATCCATATCCAACAATCCTTCAGCACCATGTTTTGAGAATCTTCATATTGGACTTTGTATCAGACATTGAGTTTAGCTTAAAAACCAAATTGTTTGTTACGTTCTATAAACTTCATCTTAATGAAGATTTGCTGTCATTGTCTGATTACTGCTGAAAAGAGACTTCATTGCCCACTTCCTTTTGATTAAATATTATTCCAGATTCATCCTTTCAAATGTACTGCCTTTATGTTGCTGAGACAGTAAAGTCCAGCTCTGAAGTTCGTGGGACACCCTTTCCTTGGGCAAGGCACCACTTTTACTTTCCTAGATGTAGAAGGCCGTATGTGACAGCAGGAAATAACATATTTCATCACATAGTAGTTAATAGGTCTGGTTGATCAAGAAAAACTCGCTGCGGATGTAGGGGGCGCTGGCGTTTCATATCTGGTAGAGTTCCAAAATTTTAAGTAAAAATTTCTAATTTGTTTTGTAAAAACTAATGAAATTCATTAGTAATCCATTAATGGTGGATACGCATGCGCAATGCGCGAAAACCTGCCAATAGTGGGTTTTTCAGCTTAGGTCTTCCGCTTTGTGGCGTTGGCTCCTTCCCAGGGGCCTGGAGTGGAGTGGAAAAGTGGAGAGGAAAGGCGCTTCCCGTGTGTCAGAATTGCCAACCAAAAACACGTTCTTAAGATACCTTAGCCCAGGCTTTGGGCAAACTTTGGCCCTCCAGGTATTTTGGATCAACTCCCACAATTCCTAGCAGCCTTCCGGCTGCTAGGAATTGTGGGAGTTGGAGTCCAAAACACCTGGAGGGCCGAAGTTTGCCCCTGGCTGCCTTAGCCGGTTCTTAAAGGGCCATGCCTTACCTTCAGCAACATGCCGGGCAAGCCGCGTGCGGGGCTGTGGGAGGAAGCCAAGGCGAAAGCAACCTGCCTGGCTCCCGCTGCCCATTCTTCCTCAGCACCCTCCTCCTCGTCACCTTCCTTCTCACTCTAGGGTCATTCCCCAGCTGCTGCACCAGCTCCTCCTCTCTTGCTGGGAGACTTGACCAGTCCCAGGAGCGCACATTTCATGCCCGCCGAGGCCACGACTTCCAGCCCAGGCACAACGGGACACCTTCGAGTGTAAAGAAGGTATTCGAAACGCCGCCGATGACTAGCGTCGAAACCCCTCGTAGATTTAAACTGACCACTGACCACTTCGTGGAGACTCAGCCTAAAGCAAGGCGTCCCACTGTGAGAGGATCTATTTACAAATTACACTGCCACCATATTCACTCTGGCTACCGATGTGAGGGCTTTGATAATAAAACGACTTCCACAGATGTTGTGTTGAAAGTGTTTAACAATTTATTCACAAACGGGTACAATGCTTGGTTGGTTTCAGACTCCGAAGAGGTATACACTTGAAGTTCCAAACAATTTAACACTGGGGTTTTAACTTCCCCTGATAGTTACTAGCAGGCTATTACTCCTCTGCTACTATAGGTGTATAAATTAAATAACCCTTTAGGTTATTTACACCAGTATCCAGGACAAAACCCGTCCCACACTTGGGTTTCCCTAAACCCCATACACAGAACTGAACTGCACACTTGCAGCTCTAACAGACAGCTGGCTATCCCACCAACCGCCAAATCCCAACAAACTCTGGTCACAGCTTCTGGCTAACTGACTAAATTCAAAACCTCTTCAGCATTCTAAGCTAGCCTGCTGGCTGGCTCCGCCCACTGTCACTATGGCAACACATTCCCCTAGGAGGGAAAATGCCTTTACTATCATAGTTAACCCTTTAGGGTCTAACACTTAACCCCATATTCCAACAATAAAACAACATACCGAGAGCCAGGGCTGCCTCGCTTAGGAGGGGAGAGGGAGAAGCGGAGAGCTGCACCTCAAGCGGGAAGAACAGCGTTGGCAGCAGAAGGATCCACGCGCGGGCTTGTATAGCTGAGGAAGAGAGAGATGCAGAGGGGAGGGAGGGGCTCCCGCAGCCCCCTCCTCTCTTCTTGCTCTCCCTCCTCCCCTTTTCCCCCCCTGAGTGCGAGTGCCAGGAATGGAGTCGATCCCCTCCACCCCTGGCCCCTGGGAAGAAGTCAACGCACATATGAAAAACCTATCGAAACCTGACGACCGCGGATTCAAAACTAAAAGGTCACTCCCGGGTTGCTTGACACACTTCAAAACCATTTCTAATGTAAGTTTTTAACGAATTTAAAACGAAATTGGTTGACTAACGAGAAACCTAACCAGGCCTAGTAGTTACACTTCTTATCCCTTTTTTGTCCAAAGCGGGGTGGTGGTGGAGGTGCGCATCTATTATGTGATAAAAATCTGCCTTTTGTTTAGTTTCTTTAAAAACAAAACAAATAAACTTTATTTATTTTATTTACTGTATTTATATACCACTTTTCTAACACTTGGGGGAGGAAGGATGGTCTGGCCTCAAACAACTCCATTTTTGTTTGCTTGCTTGCTTATTTAAAACTGCCTTGCCTCAGAGAAAGAAGGAGGGAAGATTCCCCCTTCCTTCTTTCTTTTCCTAAGGCAAGACATTTGACAAAATCTGAAATTGAGCTGTTTGGAGAAAGGAGGGAAGAGTGAAGGTCCAGAGACTTCCATTTCATAGTTTCTAAAATGGAAAAGCGAGAAAGAGAGGGAGAATCATTCTATTTGGCAAGAAATGCAGAAATACCAATTTTGCCACCCAAAAAAATGTGGGTGCAACTATTATGCGTTGACTATTATACAATGAAATAAATCTATCTATCTATGTATATAATAAAAGTCAGTGTTTGCGGCGGTGCGGAGGGAGGAATATGTGCCAGCGTTTCGATTGGTTGCCACTGTGGGATTATTTGCATAAAGGTCACTGATTGGCCAGCTTCAGAACTCCGACACTCTAAGGCACCAGATTATTTGCATAAAGGACTCTGATTGGCCAGCCTCAGAACTCCAACACTCTAAGGCACCAGACAGAGGGCATTGGTTGCCACTGAGAGACAATTTGCATAAAAGACTCCGATTGGCCATCCACATTCCAACATTCTAAGGTGACACAGAGAGAAAATGAAAGGCCTCAGGCAGTCAGACACTGCGGCCCACAGCAGTGACGGATCAGGACCAAACTTGCCCACTTCACAACGAGCCCCCTTGAACCCACCCTCACCCAATGACCCCCAGACCTAAATTGGCTCTTCACAGAGCCCCCTCCAGACTTGACCCACTCTACACCTCTGGTGCTGTTTCAACTGGAGGATGGACAATCAATCAATCAATGGGACTTGAAATATCTTCACTCACCTTCCGAGGCTGCTGCGACTCTCATCCAAAGAATGATCAAGACCAAATGTGACACACAGAGCCCCCAAGACCCACTCTACATCCTGGTGCTGTTTGGAGGGGGAAGGACCATGGCCGATGGGACTTGCAATATCTTCACTAAGTTCCTGAGACCACTGTGAGCCACATTAACATCTGATAAGGAACAACATTGGCACACAATGCCTTTATCAAATAACCCGGGCACCGCCGGGTCCCCAAGCTAGTATGAGATAAAATAGGACAGAATCCAGGGCTGCTTTATTTGGCAGCATTATTCATTATTCAGCATCTTCATTGCAATTTAAAAAATAATTATCAAGAAACAAATAATATATTTAAGATGAAATGTAAGAACATGTGTGTAACACCCATGATTTGTTCTTAAAAGTATCATGGTGCCAGCCAGATGCAGACATCCTCTTCTAGATATCTGAAGATTATGCTTCTTCATCGGCCATGCTAGCTTATTACTGATCCTGGGGACCAAGCTAAGGATGGCAGTTTGAGGGTAAGGCCATCTGAGAAAACTGGACTATGCATACAGTTTATGGAGCCACTTGCTCCTTCTCTGAGGCTTCCTGTGCTCCAGGAGCGAAGTATATCAAAGACGGGCTGGCCCAGGCCCTGAAGACAGGGACTGGATGAAAAAGTTCCCACTGCTTGTACCAACGGACGCCATCTCTCCATACCTAGAAATCAAAGAGAATATTACACAATTGTTACAATGGTAATAATCTACATCAGGGGTGCCCACACCTTTTCAGCATGCGAGCTACTTATAATAAAACCAAGACAGAAAAATCTACCGAGAGAGAAGCAGGACGAAGCAGGGGGAGGGGGCGGGGCTTGGCGCAGCCTGGCTCCGCTCCCTCTGGCTTTAGCTCTACCACAGCTTCTCCAGGCTTGAGGAGGGTAGTGCCAAGCCAGTGGTGGCATAGCTAGCCACTATTGGCTTAGCACTACCCTCCTCAAGGTTGAAGAAGCTGGGGTAGCGCTGAAGCCGGAGGAGGGGGGGGGGCTTGGCGCGGCATGGCTCCGCCCCCTCCCCATCTGGCTTTAGCGCTACCACAGCTTCTCCAGGCTAGAGGAGGGTAGTGCCACGCCAGTGGTGGCATAACTAGCCACTACTGGCTTTGCACTACGCTCTCAAGGTTGAAGAAGTGGGGTGCGCTAGAACTGTAGCTGGGGGGGGGGGCGCGGCATGGCTCCGCCCCTCCCCATCTGGCTTTAGCGCTACCACAGCTTCTCCAGGCTAGAGGAGGGTAGTGCCAAGTCAGTGGTGGCATAACTAGCCACTATTGGCTTAGCACTACGCTCCTCAAGGTTGAAGAAGCTGTGGTAGCACTGAAGCCGGGAGGGGGGGCTTGGCGCAGCATGGCTCCGCCCCTCCCCCTGGCTTTAAGCGCTACCACAGCTTCTCCCGGCTAGAGGAGGGAAGTGCCAAGCCAGTGGTGGCATAGCTAGCCACTACTGGCTTGGCATTACCCTCAAGGCTGAAGAAGCTGTGGTAGAACTGTAGCTGGGGGAGGGGGGGGGCTTGGCGAGGCATGGCCCCTCCCCTCTGGCTTTAGCGCCACAGCTTCTCCAGGCTTGAGGAGGGTAGTGCCAAGCCAGTGGTGGCATAGCTAGCCACTACTGGCTTGGCACTACCCTCCTCAAGGCTGAAGAAGCTGTGGTAGCGCTGAAGCCGGAGGAGGGGGGGGGCTTGGCGAGGTATGGCCCCGCCCCCTCCCCCTGGCTTTAGCGCTACCACAGCTTCTCCAGGCTAGAAGAGGGTAGTGCCAAGCCAGTGGTGGCATAGCTAGCCACTACTGGCTTGGCACTACCCTCCTCAAGGCTGAAGAAGCTGTGGTAGCGCTGAAGCTGGGGGAGGGGGCTTGGCGCAGCATGGCTCCGCCCCCTCTCGAAATGCCCTATCCAGCTGGGATCGACCTCCTTCGGTCCCGGGATCGACCAGTCAATCACGATCGACTTCCTGGGCAGCTCTGATCTACATTCTCACGAGAAATCACCATGAGGTTTACAGAACAATTATAGTTTAAACCCCAAAATCAAAACTGCTGACAAAGCTGGAACAAACTTCTGGCCGGAAAACCTTTTGAAAACCCACAGACTTATAATCACTTTTAAGCCTTTGGCTTATTGGAGGTCCTTCAGGCCAAAATGCTCTGGACTTGCATTCAGGCCTGTGTCCTGAGGTAAAACTAAAGTGTTTTCTTCTTCCAAAAACGTATGCTGCCACCTTTAGACTCTTGATTGCTTCAGGAACTGTTTAGAGACCTTTTTGACAGAGGCACACATGAGGCAGTTGTTTGAACAACCAAACAATGAAGCTTATTTAAGAGAACTCACAAAAATAGTTAATAAGCTTCATGGTTCAGAGATTTTGGCATGAAAGCGTGTGGTTTCTTTAAACAGTACGAATCTTAGTTACGAAGTACAACTTCTTTCTCCCTCCAAGAGTTTACTGACAGGATCTCCTCTCTGCCTAGTAAATCTTAACACTGCTACAGATAGTCCTACTCTGATCTATCTATCTACACCTCTACACACTATCCTCCCTGATAGCTGTAGAAACTAATCGCCAGCCAACTCTGCTAGCCACTGGACCACTTTCAGTCTTCTTCTTGCTAACACTAACTAACCCTAACTCTTCTCTACTTCTCCTGCGACACCCAAACACTAGACTCCTGTCAGATTTCAAAACGCCTCCTCTTTAGGGCATTTTTCCTTTTTCTAAGTTAGGCTCCGCCCCTTCTCTACCAGCCAATCCTAACTCCCCTCATGTCCTTCCAGGCTCCTCTTTAGGAACGCTCCCTTTTTGGAAATGAGAATCTACATTGCCTCCCCCCTTGGCACCTATCTAAAATGGCTGCCAATGTTTCAGGCTTCTCCTAGCCTCGCAGGTAGGGAATTCATTACATCCCTCAACCCAGTACCTGCTATCTCTTCCTCTGCTGTTACTTTCATTCTCTTCTGCGCAGCATTGCAGCTTGTACTATCTGCTTGCTGGTTACGTCTTCTGTGGATTCCAAGGCCATTCTCATTGTGAGCACCCAAATGACGTCTTCTCAAGGAATTCTGCATGCAAACACATGTCATTAAGACCCTTGGTATAGAGAAGTGTTTCTCAACCTGGGGGTCGGGACCCCTAGAGGGGTCGCGAGGGGGCGTCAAAGGGGTCGCCAAAGACTATCAGAAAACACAGTATTTTCTGTTGGTCACTGGGAGGGGGTGGGGTTTCTGTGTGGGAAGTTTGGCCCAGTTCTATCATTTGTAGGGTTCAGATTGCTCTTTGATTGTAGGTAAACTGTAAATCCCAGCAACCACAACTCTCAAATGTCAAGGTCTAGTTTCCCCAAACTCCACCAGTGTTTACATTTGGGCAGATTGAGTATTCCTGCCAAGTTTGGTCCATATCCATCACTGTTCGAGTCCAAAGTGCTCTCTGGATGTAGGTGAACTACAACTCCAAAACTCAAAGTCAATCCCCTCCAAACCCTCCCAGTATTTTCTTTTGGTTGTAGGGAGTTCTGTGTGCCAAGTCCGGTTCAATCCCATCATTGGTGGAGTTCTTTGTAGGTGAACTATAAATCCCTGCAACTACAACTCCCAAATTACAAAATCAATCCCAAACAAAAATAATTTTATGGTTGGGGGTCACCACAACAGGAGGAACTACATTAAGGGGTCACGGCATTAGGAAGGTTGAGAAACACTGGTATAGAGAGAAAGAAAATGCAACATCAATGCATCTGTATGCTTCCAATATTTATGTACCTTCTCAAACTATTCTCTAGTAGCCCACAGGTACTCACACAAACTGACTTCTTGGAAACTAAAGCCAAATCTACACATTGACATAAAAGTAGCAGCAGCCTGCTACTTCTTGGGCCAGTGTTAATCCACTGTTCCGTAACCAAAAGAATATGGGCTTCTCCCATTGGTCACCTGTTCATTTGGGGAACACTGCTGATTTCTGTAGCACCAGGATAATATGAGTAATGGGCCTAAATGGTTTAACTGGAATGAACAAAATGATAAGTATACTGTGCATTTATGGATTATGAGAGACATTTTGACCATATTTTTGAAATAATTTCAAACTTCAGATATTCTGCCAATTAAATTGGGCTGCCATATTCACCTGCCTAAATTGGGAAGCACACGCTTTCTTAATTCTCCGTTGTTGTCAGGCCCGGATTACCCATAAGGCCACACGAGGCCATGGCCTATGGTCGCAGGCCTAGGAGGCGCCAGATCAAGCACATTTTTTTAAAAAGTCCCCTTGCAGCGCTTTCCCCCTGCCCTCTCCCGAGAGAGAGAGTCATCATACCTCGGGAGAGGGCCGGGGAGAGCACTGCAAGGGGGCGGGGGAGGAGGGAATGGCACCCTCCCCTCGCCATCGCCCGCCTGGCCCGCCCCCTTGTAAAGGAAGGAGGGTGTGAGGAGGAGGAGGAAGGGAAGCCCCGCCCCGCCGGGGGCCGCTGGCGGGCATGCATGCATGCACGCGCGGCAGGAGGGCGCCTCTGTCTACTCCGCCATGTTCCTGGGTGCATGGAGGAGGAGGAAAGAGGAGGAGGAGGAAAGAAGGGAAGTTCCCAGATTAAGCTCAATTTGCAGTCTGACACAAAAATATATTAATGACGCAGATAGACAATAGATTTAGGCCCATCTCATTCAGGTTAAATAATTTCTGCTTTGTGATGCATGTTCTAGGCCAGTGTTTCCCAACCTTTTTTGAGCCGCGGCACACTTTTAACATTAAAAAAATCCGGGGGGCACACCACCAACCAAAATGACACAAAATGACACTCTAACACAGTAAAGAACGGTTGGGGTTGGTGGCCTGCTGGGAGCAGCTGCTGGGAGTGCCAAAGCCGGGGAGGGGGCGGAGCCAGGGTGCACCATGCCCCGCCCCCTACCCCCAGCTTCACCTCTCCCAGCAGCTGCTCCAGCCTTGAGGGGGCAGTGCCAAGCCAGCAGTGCCAGAGCCAGCACAATGCTGGCTTGGCACTGTCCCCTCAAGGCTGGAGCAGCTGCTGGGAGTGCCGAAGCCGGGGGAGGGGGCAGAGCCAGGCCACGCCATGCCCCGCCCCTCCCCCCAGCTTCAGCTCACCTACAGAGAAGGAGCATGAGCGGTGAACGGGCTTCAGTGGGCGGGGCTCCTCCTCCACGTGGCTTCAGTGAGCGAGGGCGAGAGTCATGGTGGGAGTCATGGCGGATTGGAGGATGGCTGGGAAACGGCCGAAGGAGGCAGCGCCCGGCCCCTTCTTCTTTTCTTCGCCACTCCCGGTCCTTCCTCCTCCCCCAAGCAGCAGGAGTTCGGCAGGAAGGGGGGGGAGGAAGGGGGGCAGAGAGCTTTTCTCGCGGCACAGCAGGAGGTCCGTCACGGCACACTAGTGTGCCACGGCACACTGGTTGAGAAAGACTGTTCTAGGCAATAGTGCCCAGTAAAAATAATGAAGTGCAAGAAGCGGCAAAATCTACACTGCTTTACATTGGCTAAAAGAAATCTGGGTGGCAGCTCAACATCCAATCATGGTATAGACAAAGCTAAACTGCTGGGATTCAAACAAGGAAATTGCATGTTACTCATAATTTCCAACAACTCTTTTGGAAGGCCCACTTTTCTCCTGAAGACAACAGCAGGATTCTATTAATGTACAGTCACCTGGGTTAGCCTTGGCGTGGTTATCTGGTCCAGCAAATCAACTGGTTTCTGTATATTTCCATTGCTAGAGGGGCAATTGCAGAAAAGCCATCTGGCATAGTGATACTGGGCCAAGGCATGCCCTTGGAGCGCGGCTCGCTGATAGTAGAGGACTGCCTAGAGACAAATCATATCAGAGAAGAAGAATGCTATATTATATAAAGAAAAAAAATACCCGTATTTACTTGAGTATAATGCGTCATCGAATGGAATGCACACCTCAATTTTGAAAGTGCACATTACAAAAAATGGATTTGTCCTTGAAAGTAATGTGCCCAGCCTCATACGATTCCCAACTGGACTCATTCAGGAGGCCTTCAAAACTGAGGGAGAGGTTTTGAAAGCCTTGTAAATGAGGCTAGTTGGGAATCGCATGGAACCGAGCCTAGGAGGGGTGGGTGAGAGACCTCAAGGCCACTCAAGAAGCAGAATCCACAGTTAAGTGGCAGGAACAACTAGTTTTTTCATGCAGGTGGGTTTATGTGCATGATTTGAATGCGCTATCAAAACTAAATACGGTATTTTGTAAGGATAAACATTCATAGTAGTCATTTTTGATTTAGGGTTTTATGAATGGACCCATTCAAAATACATATGGCTTTCCTGGATGTAAGACACACATGGGCCATTGGATGTGGGTGGACTACAACTCCCATCCTCCTCCCTTAAATCTCCTGAAACCTTGCCAATATTTAAAGTTGATCATTGTGGGATGTGAGCCAAGTCTGGTCTGGTCAGTCCCACACAACACAAAATAAATAATAATCATCTTTATTTATATTCCGCCCTGTGGTGAACTCATATTTATTGATTACAGGTTGTAAATGTAGTTATTTATGTATATGTAAGTATTTTGTAAGGGTGGAACTTTGCTAACCCTAAGGGCTTAACAGTAAAATTATCTGGCAGAGCTTCCAAGAACCTCCGTTACTATGGAAACTGGAGGCGGGCCCTGCAGATGGCTTTAGAATCCTCGGATTCCAATATTTTCAGTTGGTGGCTAACTGCAAACGCAGAAAGGTGTGTGAGAGAGTTAGGGAGTCTGTTTAGCCAGCTTTCGGTGTGTTTTAAAAGACTCTTGGTTTATTCTAAGTCTGACTCTACTCTGGGAAAGGTAGTAGTGGAGGTGTTTAGACTGCTAAGGAAGCAGTGGCTGTTAATGACCAGCAGAGTGTGTGTAAACTGCTGAGTTATTAGTTTTAGGAGTGCAGTAGCTTTGTATCTCCATAGTTAGCATCTTGTAACCTTAAGAAAGTACCTCTGAGTAGATTGTAACCACCCAAGCTCTTGAACTCTTGAAACCTCCAAGCTCGAAACACTGTTTAAATAAACTTGATAGTTCTTTGATAAAAACATCTATTCTGGTGATTCTTTCTCCCGCAAGCCTTGAAACACCTCTTTCTTAGTGGGTAGCCAAGATCAGTAAAATAAATGGTGGCAGCAAGTAAAAGTTAAAAGAATCCTTACATATTGTGGTGGCATTGGCAGTATATTCTGCCCTATCACAGACCTGAGTTTGAATCTTCACACTCAAGACACGAATTCGAATTCAGATGCATCACACAATTGGCTGTAAGTCAGATCTTTACACGCCCCCTCTCCGTGACATCACGGCTGGACTACTGTAATGCCTTGTACGTGGGGTTGCCGCAGTCAACCACTCGTAAAATCCAGCTGGTGCAGAATGCAGCCGCCAGACTCCTCACCGGGACACCACTGAGATGCCATATCGCGCCATCTCTGCAGCGCCTGCACTGGCTGCCAGTCGAGCTCAGAGCCATCCACAAGATCCTGTCGCTTACCTTTAAGGCCCTCCATGGTGCCGGCCCAGCTTATTTAAAAGACCGCTTGTCCGAACCAGCTCATTTAAGGTCGCGCTCAGGAAACAGGGACCTTCTCCGCATCCCAGGTGTGAGTGAGGCCCGCCTCGACACCACGAGACGGAGAGCTTTTTCCATCGCGGCCCCTGTCCTTGGAACTTGATGCCGGCGGATCAGAGAGCTATCCGGACATGCCCCAGTTCCTGACCGCACTGAAGACCTGGCTCTTCCGAAGGCTTATGGCTAGGACACCTCCCAGACTTAGCCTGAGCTACTGGAACTATTTTAATTAATCTTTTTATTCTTTTAGCTTTTAACTATTGAATTCTTTTATGTGTTTTTTAGTGCAAAGGATTTGGGCGGCTTACAACAAATAGCTATAAAGCCAAGCAAGAATAAAACATAATACATAATAGATAACGACAAAATAAAACAACAACATTGCAACTAACTAATAGTATCATAATAAATACACAGATTAAATTTGGCAGGATTTAAAACTGCCAAGAGTGTTATCCCAGTATGAGTAACTGAGAAAGAACTATGGAGAGTGTGAGTGGATAAGTGAGAGTCTGCCAGGAAATTCCAAATTCTGTCTTATCTCTGGATCCTTACAGTGTTCTTCCATTAAAACTCTGTCCCTTACATGGCTTATGAATATATATGTTTACATGTGCTCTCCTTTGCAAAGAAGCCACTCCGCTTATCTCACCCCAAGCTTTAATATTTTATAATTATGTATGTGGCCCGCTCTGTCATTTCTGATTTTAGATTTGTTATTTGTATCTTGTTTTTTATTTATATGTACTGTATGTATTTTTGTTATGTTTATTGTTGATGTTTTGATTTTATTTTATTGTAATTTGTTGTTTGGCCTTATGTGAGCTGCCCCGAGTCCCCATCGGGGAGATGGTGGCGGGGTATAAATAAAGATTATATTATTATTATTATGATTATGATGCTGGATCAGACCAAAGACTTAAGTCCAGCCCTGTGTCTGTTAATAACAAATTAAATATCCCAATGGGGGTGTCTACACGTCATCCATTTTCTTTTTCTCCTCTGCTATTAACCCCTAACCTCCCCCCCCCAATATTCCCATTTATCCTGGTTACCACTAAACACTTCAGGTGATTAATAATACACTCTTTGACAAGTATTCAGCAAACAGAAGCAAGACACAGTCCAGTTAACACAGGAGGACCTTGGTAATGTCTTTCTTGGTGCCTCTTCCATGTTCATAGCAGACTGCCACGTTAAACTGGGCTTTGCTGTAGTTCTTGTCCGCAGCCAGCTTGAAACAGGAAAAGGCCATTTTATGTTGCCCTTCTTGCATGTACTGAAGCCCTAGGAAAATAGTAATAACAGACAACATCCAATTTCAAAGCCTATCAGCTAGAGCAGGGGTCGGGAAAGCAAAATATTTGGAAAGCAAAATATTTGGAAATGTATTTCAGTGAGAGCCATATAATAAGGCATGCGGAATTTGCAGGGCCTTCACCCCGCAAACTAGGAAAAACCACGAGCTCCGACTCAAAGCGGCTCTCTATGAACGAGCCCTCTTGCCTTCTGCCCCTCCCCAGCAGTTTTCGGAGGCAACTGCACCTTGCGGGCCCCAGATCTTACCTGGCTTGGCTGCCAAGGCTTCGAGCCCGCCGAAGAAGAAGGCCAAGAAATTAAAGGCTAATGGCCGCCAAGGTGGCGCCCAGCCTTTTCGGCAGCAGGAGAGCCTCCTAGACTTGGCGCGAAAGGCTCCCTCCCCGCCTCCTACAGCCATTCAGCAGGATGAGATTGAGCTCCCCCTACCGGCCACTGAGATGCAGGCCATGGATATGGCTGAGGCTGCACAATCGGATCATGTGCCAGGGCTTGCGACACTGGCGGGCACGCCAGCACAGGGAGAACAAGCAACTCCGGCGATGCTGGCGCACTCCATGCCAAAACCTTTCAAGATGGGCAGCATGGAGCCCGGTATCGATGTAGCTCTGCTGCCGGGTCCTTTGCCTCCGCGAGTCAGATGCAATCATCAAAAGAGCCACACCTGGCTCGTGAGCCATAGGTTCCCGACCCCTGAGCTAGAGGTTAGTTTGTTGGTAAAACTAGGAAGAGGGTAGATATTAAAATATGAAATGTGCCAATCCCAAATCCTATGATGCACCTTCACATATAGTTTCATATTAGATTTCTCTACAACCTAGAAAAAGAGAACAAAGTAAAATCTGCTATCTCATTTTTTAAAAAAACAGAGAGCAGATTTTTATTTTAATGCAGTTATAAAGCTCATTTTTAGCAAAAGAAGAATACGTTCTCATAAAATAAAAATAATAGCTGCCCTGTGATATTATGGAGTTGTATTAGGAAATATTGTTTAATTTACTGGTTGTACAATACTAGCTAGACACTAGAGTTGGCCTTAGTGGAATAGGGTGAAAATGGAGCTAGGTTTAGGGGGAATCTTGAGCGTTAGCAACCTACAGCTCATTATAACGGGGAAACTCACATTTTCAGGCTAGAAATACTAGTCTAATGAATCAATGAAAGAATTCAATAAACGACTGTTATGGGATGTTTGATTTTACTCAAAATTTTAAAAAAGAAGAAGGGAGGAAAAAAGAAGAAAACATTTAAGACCAATCAGTTTTTTATATTCACAGTGAACTTGTGTGTTTATAAACCCAGAGTGATAGTAAATGATTGGGTATAAAATATATTTATACAGTTATGAGAGTGGGATGGGATGGAATGGGATGGGATGTAAACCATGACCTTTGCTCTATGTCTTCAAAGCGCTGTGTTGCAGAACAGTTCAACACTCCCCAACACCCAGCAAATGATTTACAAGTTGTGGTCCTTGAACAAGGAAATTACAATGGAAGACTACAAAGAGGAACTGAATTATAAAATACCAGCACATTAAGAGACGTGTGAACAAAGACAGCGGCTTTATGGAACACTACATATATTAAGACATAGTCCTCACTACTGGAGGTATAACAAAAGAAATCCCAGAGAGTTTTGAATATTGAAAAACTAAGCTTTGGGAAGCCAATGTGGAAGGGTAGCTCTCATCAATTAAAAGGTAGCAGACCCTCAACTCATGACTCAAGAGCTAGGTATTATGTGCCTGCCCTTCCGAGGGTCTATTTTTCACTCTTTGAGTACTTCTAACTTTCTTTGACTTGGAGTAATTGGTTTTCAGACATCCCCTTTCCATGGTTTAAATTTTGACAAGTAGTGGTCTTTTGGGGCATCTCCATGGAAACATCAATGTTCAGAAGCTCTTTGTGGGCTTCACCTATGAACCCTGTATTTCCAGGCCGCAATGTCCTAACTCATTCATGTTAAATCATAATTGGAAAAATAACAGCCATTTTTGCTAACTCTATGGCACGGGTGCCCACACTTTATCAGCATGCGAGCTACTTATAATAAAACCAAGTCAGAAAGATCTACCTACCTCCTCAAGGCTGGAGAGGGCCGGGGCGGGGGCGGGGCTTGGTGCGGCCTGGCTCCACCCCCCTCTGGTTTCAGCTCTACCAGCAGCTTCTCCAGGCTTGAGGATGGCAGTGCCAAGTCAGCCTTGTGCTAGCTATGCCGCCACTGGCTTGGCACTGCCACCCCCAAGCCTGGAGAAGCTGCTGGTAGAGCGGAAGCCAGAGGGGGTGGAGCCAGGCTGTGCCAAGCCCCACCCCCTCCCCTCTGGCTTTGGAGCTCCCAGCAG
Source organism: Anolis apletophallus (assembly GCA_030556195.1). Taxonomy (NCBI): domain Eukaryota; kingdom Metazoa; phylum Chordata; class Lepidosauria; order Squamata; family Anolidae; genus Anolis; species Anolis apletophallus. The sequence continues at coordinate 145,743,337 of JARBWK010000005.1, read as the reverse complement.
CTTCTCCAGGCTTGAGGATGGCAATGCCAAGCCAGTGGTGACATAGCTAGCACAAGGCCGGCTTGCTACTGCCATCCTCAAGCCTGGACAAGCTGCTGGTAGAGCAGAAGCCAGAGGGGGGCGGAGCCAGGCCCCGCCAAGCCCCTCCCCTCCGGCTTTGGAGCTCCCAGCAGCTTCTCCAGGCTTGAGGATGGCAATGCCAAACCAGCCTTGTGCTAGTTATGCCACCACTGGCTTGGCATTGCCATCCTCAAGCCTGGAGAAGCTGCTGGGAGTGCCGAAGCTGGGGGAGGGGGCAGGGCTTGGCATGACAGGCTCTGCCCCCTCTGAGAAGCGCCAAGCCCCTCCCCTCCCCAGGCTTTGGCACTCCCAGCAGCTTCTCCAGGCTTGAGGATGGCAATGCCAAACCAGCCTTGTGCTAGTTATGCCACCACTGGCTTGGCATTGCCATCCTCAAGCCTGGAGAAGCTGCTGGGAGTGCCGAAGCTGGGGGAGGGGCAGGGCTTGGCACGACAGGCTCTGCCCCTCTGAGAAGCGCCAAGCCCTCCCCCCCCAGGCTTTGGCACTCCCAGCAGCTTCTCCAGGCTTGAGGATGGCAATGCCAAACCAGCCTTGTGCTAGTTATGCCACCACTGGCTTGGCATTGCCATCCTCAAGCCTGGAGAAGCTGCTGGGAGTGCCGAAGCTGGGGGAGGGGCAGGGCTTGGCACGACAGGCTCTGCCCCCTCTGAGAAGCGCCAAGCCCCTCCCCTCCCCAGGCTTTGGCACTCCCAGCAGCTTCTCCAGGCTTGAGGATGGCAATGCCAAACCAGCCTTGTGCTAGTTATGCCACCACTGGCTTGGCATTGCCATCCTCAAGCCTGAGAAGCTGCTGGGAGTGCCGAGGGGGGGGCAGGGCTTGGCACGACAGGCTCTGCCCCCCTCTGAGAAGCGCCAAGCCCCTCCCCTCCCCAGGCTTTGGCACTCCCAGCAGCTTCTCCAGGCTTGAGGATGGCAATGCCAAGCCAGTGGTGGCATAGCCAGCACAAGGCTGGGTTGGCACTGCCATCCTCACGCCGGGAGAAGCTGCTGGGAGCTCCAGCCAGAGGAGGGGGGGGGCTTAACACGGACCTGGCTCCACCCCTCTGGCTTCTGCAATACCAGCAGCTTCTTCAGGCTTGAGGATGGCAGTGCCAAGCCAGTGGTGGCATAGCTAGCACAAGGCTGACTTGGCATTGCCATCCTCAAGCCTGGAGAAGTTGCTGGGAGCTCCAAAGCCAGAGGGGGGCGGAGCCAGGCCACATCAAGCCCCGCCCCCTCTCCTCCCCAGCCTTGAGGAGGTAGGTAGATCTTTCTGACTTGGTTTTATTATAAGTAGCTCGCATGCTGATAAAGTGCGGGCACCCCTGCCATAGACATACAACATATATAGATAGACAACGAGCTATACAATTGGTCGAGAGCTCACCCCGATCCGGGCAGGTCTCGAACTCATTACCTTCTGGTCAGTAGAGATCTTAAAAACCTTCTAGGCGTTTTCTCAGAAACTATATTATAAACACATTCCAACCTCTTCTCAATGAAAGTTAAGGTATATATATAAATATGCCTGATAAGCTATTACCGAGAATGTTGAATGCCATGGAAATGCTGGTTTGAATCACCTGTTCCATTTCAGAAGCAGCTTCATTAACAGACACCTCTTCTGCCGCATTGCCCTGTACAGAAGAGGAAAACAATCAACACTGTGCATAGGTTATAGCTCTATACATCTGTGGCCAACCACCCCCATAGCTTCCATTGTACAGTGCAAGTAGTTTAGGACATCTCAGTCCCTTTTACTAATATTTAGTTTTATTATCTTCCCCACCAAGAAATCATTAGCAGTTGCCTGATTTATAACCTGCAAATGTGACCACCACGACATTCTGTCCCAAAGGAAAGCAAGCAAGCAGGCTGCGTGGCTGGCCAACTACATTTCTCTGAGACAGGCTGTGCAATATACCATAGCTCCAAAGCATCTAGCTGTCTCATGAGGATAAACAGTGGCAATATAATCATGATACTGACCCACTGTACCAGTTGGTAAATATTTATTTATTTATTTAATTTAAAGTATTTATATTCCGCCCTTCTCACCCCACTGGGGACTCAGGGCGGATTACAATGTACACATACATGGCAAACATTCAATGCCATAGACACATAATACATATAGACAGACAGTCAGAGGCTATTTAACATTCCAACTTCTGGCCACCAGGGGAGCTGTTGCTTCACCATCCACCTGTGACATTGATGAATACTGTCTGCATTCCCCGCATGCTTTTTGCCGGAGATTTTTTATGGCCTCGTAATTTTTTGTTAAATTAGCCTCCCCACACATCGGTGGCACCTAAATTTCCTACTTGACAGATGCAACTGTCTTTCGGGTTGCAAAGGTTGTCAATAAGCTACACAAAATTGGCCGGAAGCTCACTCTGACCCAGGCTAGCTTCGAACTCATAACCTTTCGGTCAGTAGTGATCTTTAATGCAGCTGACACCCAGCCAGCTGCGCCACAGTCCTGGTGTGGTTGCTAGATAGTCATTGGGAAAAAATGTTTCATAATTTAAACTCAAGCACGCACATGTATGTGTGCAAGATGCAAATCTGACTTGTAATTTACAGCATCACAAGATACAGATAAAAAAACCTGAATAAAACTGAAGCAGTTAAATAACGTATGTATTATGATGCGGTGCCTTAGTTTTTTTCCTATGCTTTTTTTGAGGGGTGGAAATAATAATAATAATAATCTTTATTTACACCCTGCCAGCATCTCCTCAAAGGGGACTCGGGGCGGCTAACATGAGGCCACGCCCAGCACTACAGTACAACAAAATAAAATAAAATACAAACAGAAAATAGTAACATCAAAATAAAATAATATAATAACAGGAAATGAAATAAACAGATTCAAAATAACGTGATGAAGAGTTAAAATAAAAGCATGGTGGGCAGGCCAAATGCACAGAATAAGACTGATAAAACCCTGAGTGAGATAAGTAAATGGAAAAATATGTGTCTGTGTGGGAGCTCAGAAGGGGCGACCAATGGGATTGAGCCTTCATTAAAGACAAGGAAAAGTGCATCATGAGGACAGAACTATATTTGGGACGGCCATGATATGGGTTCACTCGTCAAAGGCATGCCAGAAGAGCCAGGTTTTTAGGTCTTTCTTAAAGGCTGCCAGGGTGGAGGCTTGCCTAATCTCACTAGGTAGCGAGTTCCAAAGCCGAGGGGCCACAACGGAGAAGGCTCTCTCCCTCGTCCACTTGAACTATCACTAGTTGAAATATCACTATGAGGGAAGTTACAAAACTGAATGTAACAACACTGCATATCTTCATTTGTGTCCTGGTTTCTCCAGTTTGTCTCTTCTATTTTGTTAGTCTTCAGATTATCAGCAGTTAGAATATTTTCAGCAAGGTCGACTTCCTGTTAGTTGTTTTGAAATTTATTTTTAGAAGGAAATACTGTATATCAAAAGACCACATTGTACCTCTTATTACTTAACACTGCTGTCAACACTTTTACATATCTCAGAAAGATCTGACAGTTAGTCACATGCTGAAGCTTGACAATTAAAAATATTTTACTTATCAGTGAAATTGTATTAAGTCGGAAGTGTGTAATTTCAATGCTTTGGTGCCACCAAGTGGTAGATGTACATACTGCAATACATATTGCAAAACTGGAAAAAAATGACTAAAAGTGAAAACATTTTGTTACCATTCTTTCCTGAACAGTTTGAACATCTACAAAATATTTTGTGAAAGCATGTCCACCTATCACATTGTGGTTGCTTCCCACCCTGAAGAACAGTGGCTCCCCCATGCTAATTACCACAAAACCTAGGAATATAATCCATGCTAGAGCCCAGACCAAAAAGAGTTAGGTTGTAGTACCTGCAAATGTAATTGGCATAAGTCTGGTTCAAGGTCTGTACTAGATGCAAAGAAGAAGCTCCCTGCAATTAAAAAAAAAGAGCAGGTGATCAGACCATCTGAGATTTGCTTTTGTGCCATGTATTAGAGCAGTGTTTTTCCACACTTTTTACATTTACAAAATCCTGGGGCACACCACCAACCAAAATGACACAAAATGACACTCTAACACAGTCATACATATAGTTAATACGTTTTTAAATGTATTTATACACTCAGTGTGAAACCTGGGCCTGTTTCGATGAACACAACATAGATATCCTGGCAGGAATGGCAGAAAGAAACAGACTTCCCACACAGAACTCCCATAACCAAGAGAAAATACTATAAGAGTTTGGTAGGCATTTACCTTGGGTTTTGGAGTTGTAGTTCACCTATATCCAGAGAGAACTGTGGACTGAAACAATGTTGGATCTGGACCAAACTTGGCATGAATACTCAATATGCCCAAATGTGAACACAGATGGAGTTTGGGGAAAATAGACCTTGACATTTGGGAGTTACTGTATAGTTTATGGGATTTATAGTTAACACACAATCAAAGAGCATCCTGAACTCTTGCAACAATGGAATTGAACCAAACTTGGCATATTGAACTCTCATTACCAACAGAAAGTGCTGAAAGGGTTTGCTTGGGAATTGACCTTGAGTTTAGAAGTTGTAGTACACCTACACCCAGAGAGCACTGTGGACTCAAACAATGTTATGTTATGTTGTTGTTTGTTTTCTACCCAGAATCACAATGTTGGAAGGAGGCTCACCACTTTAAGGTCCCTAAAACAGGCATGGGAAAACTTCGGCCCTCTGGGTGCTTTGGACTTCAACTCCCACCATTCCTAACAGCCTGAGGCCCTTTCCTGCTTAAATGGCTGAGGGGGGAAAAGGAAAAGGGCCTGAGGCTGCTAGGAATGGTGGGAGTTGGAGTCCAAAACACCTGGAAGGTTCAAGTTTGCCCATGCCAGCTTTCAACAGAGACCTCTTCCTCCCCCTTCCCCTTCGCGCCATTTCTTCCCCCTCCTGCCGAACACTTACTTTTTCTTCTACACTGCCGCTTCTGCCGCCATTTTGATCTGAGGGGGCAGCGTGAGCGTGTTCAGGAGGGGAGGGGGGAGGAGGAAGTCGTGACCCAGGTGCGGGCGCTAGGCTTGCATTGCATTGACTCGCCCCAGAGCAAGTTGAGGCAAAACCGAGCAGAGCGAGGCTGGGAAGAAGTTTTGGAGAGTCGTTACAGCAGCCAGTGGAGAAGAAAAAGTGTCCAGCAAGAAGGGGAAGAAAGGGTATTGGAGGTTCCGATTTCCCACGGCACACCTGATGATCGCCCACGGCACACTGGTTGAGAAACACTGTATTAGAGCAATAATTCTCAAAGTGGCCGGTACCACTCCCTGGTGGGCGGTGAGGCGATCCAAGGGGGCGGTGGGAGGCTCAAGGGTATTTGGAGGGTGGTGAACCCCTTTAAGGGGGCTATGAACGATTGGCCATTTAGGAGGGGTCGCGCGGCCCTCTTCTTTGGCCCCACCACACCCACTTCGCTTTGACCCCCACACGCAGTGCAGTGCGAAGGCTGAAGGGCAAAGGCCTCTGTGTCCTCCAGCAGAGCCTCCCTGCCACCGTGGAAGAAAGCGCGGCCTTCCCCGGCGGAGGCAATTCATTCCAAACTCCTCCAGTATTTTCTGTTGGTCATGGGGGTTATGTGTGCCAAGTTTGTCTCAATTCCATTGTTGGTGGAATTCAAAATGCTCTTTGATTGTAAGTAAACCATAAATCCCAGTAACTACAATTCCTGAATGAGAAGGGCTATTTTCTCAAAACTCCACCAGTGTTCAAATTTGGGCATATTGAGTATTCGTGCCAAGTTTGGTCCAGATCCACAGTTGTTTGGGTTCCCAGTTCTCTCCAGATGTAGGTGAACTACACCTCACTGCCAATTCCTCCCAAACCCCTCCAGTATTTTCTGTTGGTCATGTGGGTTCTCTGTGCCAAGTTTGGCCCAGTTCTGTAATTTGTAGGGGTCTCAGTGGTCTGTGGAAGTCAGAGCTGAATCGATTGAAGGTACTGCAAATCCCATCATCCGTTGTCCATGCTCCCCCAAACATATTGTTTTTGTGATTAATCACTATGCTTTAATTATGTTCCATTTGTAACAATGAAAATACATTCTGCATATTAGATACTGGCATTAGAATTCGTAAGAGTAGCAAAATTATTTATGAAGTAGCAACGAAAACATGGTTGGGGGGGGGGGTCACCACAACATGAGGAACCTTATTTAGGGGTCACGGCATTAGAAAGGTTGAGAACCACTGCATTAATACATATATCTTTCTGTTTAATTGCTATTAAATTTTTTTAAAAATTAATTTCTAGGGGAGCAGTGAGTAATTTTTTTTCTGTATTAGAGTTTCAACCATAGCTCTACTTAATCAATCAGCAGCATTTTCAACCACATCTTACTATGGGCAACCAACTCTTGTTTTACCCACTTCTTGTAAATCCAGTCACTGAGAATAGAGTCCAACAGCTACGTTGAGTAGCGCACTTAGCATAAGACATGACAAAACTGTTGACAAAAAAAGGAAGACTGTCATGCACATTTGGACCTTTGCAGAAGAGACTGGGAACTGGGTTACACATGCAATCAACCTCACAGATCAGTCTGTCTCCATGAAGTCTATACTGTGCTTCACCAGAATAGAGTTAAGCCTACGTCAAGTCACAGGGGGTTGCTTGTGACAAAGATGTACATTTAATTGGCATGTTCACATACTTCTTTGAGGAGCAGAAGTATTTTAGTGCTGCTTTTAACCTACAAAACCCTATACGGTTCGGGCCCAGTTTACCTGTCCGAACGGATTCTCCCCTATGAACCATCAAGGACGTTAAGATCCTCCGGAGAGGCCCTGCTTTCGGTCCCGCCATCTTCGCAAGCACGTCTGGTGGGAACGAGAGACAGGGCCTTATCTGTGGTGCTCCCTCGGCTATGGAACTCTCTCCCAAGCGAGGTTAGATCTGCCCTCTTCCTCTTGTCCTTTAGGAGGCTGGTGAAGATCTGGCTTTGGAACGAAGCATTCCCAGAATAGGCTGAGATTGATTATAGACCGAAATAAGTCACAACCTTTACAGACTGAGTTGAACTTGTTTTTTAGTTGGCGATTTGGCTTTTATGTATTTTGCTTTTATGTATTTTAATCTTTTTTTAAAAAATCTTGACCTCTCAGTTGGCACCCCCTTGTCGCGGGGGAGAGGCTTGCGTACCTAATGAAGTTGTGAGCTATGCTGGCAGTGGCGTAATAGCCACCAATAGGGCCTCCCATGCCAGACAGGTCACAACCGAAGGGTCTGACAAAGAGTGTCAACCGGCAGGATAGGCTCTCTAGCCTTTTGGCAACCATCCTAGGAGAACGAAAACTCTGATTTCAAACCGGGGCAGATGGTGCTTGTTTAACCCTGTAAGGTCAACCCTCTAGGAGAAGGAAACTCGAACCAAACCTACGACGTGAGGACCTCACTGCCACCGTCCAAGCTTGCTAGGCCCCGGCAGACGAACCTTTAGTTTAAAGGGTGAGGCCAGTTCTGTGCATGCTGCACTCCACCAGAAAAATCTATTGCACAGGCTTGAAGGACACATCCAACTTTTTTAGTCATCAACGCGCTTGTAGAAAGCGTGGGATGAGTCCTTCCTGAATCTTCGTTCATGAAGAAAAGCCAAGAAGGAGAAGGATTTTAATCTTGTATTGTTGTAATGATGTTTTATAATTTGCATTAGCATTGAATCTTTGCTGTAAGCTGGGCTGAGTCCCCCTATGGAGGTGAGAAGATCGGGATACAAAAGTTTTAAATAAATCTGTATATATAATAAAAGAGAATGTTTGTATGTATGTGTGTTTGTGCATATGTGCCAGCTTTCTGATTGGTTGCCACTGAAGGATTATTTGCATAACACCTCTGATTGGCCAGCACCACCAACATTCCGACACTCTAAAGTGGCAGAGGGGAGTAAGGAAAAGCCCTGAGGCAGTCAGGCATGGTGGGAGTTTAAGGCCAAAACACTTTGCGGCCCCCAACAATGACAGAACAAGACCAAACTTGGCATGCAAAACCCCCAAGACCCACTCTACATCCTGGTGCAGTTTGAGGGAGGATGGACCATGGATGACGGGATTTGAAGTACTTAAACTCACTTCCTTATAGCACTGTGGCCCACACCAATGATGGATCAGAACCAAACTTGGCACACAAATCCCCATGGCCCACTTTACATCCTGGTGCAGTTTAGGGCAGGATGGACCACAAATGATGAGATTTGTAGTACCGTTACCCGATTCACTTTCCACAGACCACTGCAGCCCCTACAAATCACAGACCAGACCCAAACTTGCTACACAGAATACTCATGACCCACTCTACATCCTGCTGCAATTCTAAGGGAGATGGACCATGGATGATGGGTCTTGCAGTACCTTCACTCACTTACTGAAACCACTGCGACCCTCATCCATTGACCAATGCAGACCAAACTTGGCACACAGAGCCCCCATGACCCACTCTACATCTTGGTGCAGTTTGGAGGAGGATGGACCATGGATGATGGGACTTTAAGTACCTCCACTCACTTCACAAGACTGCTGCGACCCTCATCCAATAACTGATCAAGACCAAACTTGGCACACAGAACCCCCATGACCCACTCTACATCCTGGTGCAATTTGGAGGATGGACCATGGATTATGGGACTTGAAGCTTCACTCACTTCCTGAGACCACTGCGAGCCAAATAAACAACTGATAAGGACCAACCTTGGCACACAATGCCTTTCTGAAATATCCCGGGCAGGACCGGGTCCCCAAGCTAGTAAATAAATAAAATTAAGTGTATGAGCATGTATGAGCCCTGATCTAGATGGCATCCTTCCAAGGGTTCTGACAGAATCCAAAATTGCTATTCTCTTGACTAAAATATGAAGTAGGATCCTAAAGTTGGCCACTGTACCAGAGGATCAGAAAACACCCAATATAAAGAAAAAAGTAAGAACATAAAAGAAAAGAGTCAATAAAAATGTCTTCTGTAAAGTCCTGACTCATTAATTTAAGGTTTAAATAAAACAGTGGACAGGACAAACTGGTAGACATTCTCTAATTAGAATTCCAAATTTAACAAAGTATCATCAAGGACTCCTGAAGAAACTATAGTAATAGAATAAGAGGAGATGCACTCAAAATTGGTTAAAGAACACAAAGAAGGGATCCAGTAAATCTTCAGAGGAAAGAGGTTGGTTCTCTCAGTGATCAGTATTGGGACTAGTACGTTTCATTCATAAATGATGATCTACAGCAGTGCTGTCCAACTTCTGGCGGGTCCAGGGCCGGATAAGAGGTCACTGATGACCGGCGGGGCCACTCGGCCCGCCCCAGGCCCCCCCCAGCCCAGGCCCCCCCCTCCTAAAGCCACCGAAAAAGGAGGAGTAGGCGGCGCCAAGAGCAGCGCGTCAAAGGCCTGGCGTGACGCGCTGCTCTTGGCACCGCCTCTCTCCTTTCGGCGCCCCCTCCCTTCCTAGGCCGGGGAGCCGCCGAAAGGAGGAGTAGGCGGTGCCAAGAGCAGCGCGTCACGCCAGGCCTGTGACGCGCTGCTCTTGGCGCCGCCTTCTGCCCCACGGCGGCTCCCTGCCCTAGGAAGGGAGGGGCGCGAAAAGGGCAGAAGGCGGCGCCAACGGCAGCGCGTCACAGGCCTGGCGTGAAGCGCTGCCCCTTGGCACCGCCTACTCCTTCTTTCGGCGCCCCCTCCCTTCCTAGGCCGGGAGAGCCACCGAAAGGAGGAGTAGGCGGTGCCAAGAGCAGCGCGTCACGCCAGGCCTGTGACGTGCTGCTCTTGGCGCCGCCTTCTGCCCTTTTTCGGCAGGGAGGGGGCGCCGAAAAGGGCAGAAGGCGGCGCCAGCGGCAGCGCGTCACAGGCCTGGCGTGACGCGCTGCCCCTTGGCACGTTCCGCCTACTCCTCCTTTTTCGGCGCCCCCTCCTTCCTAGGCCGGGGAGCCGCCGAAAGGAGGGTAGGCGGCGCCAAGAGCAGCGCGTCACACCAGGCCTGTGACGCGCTGCTCTTGACGCCGCCTTCTGCCCTTTTCGCGGCTCCCGCCCTAGGTAGGGAGGGGGGCGCCGAAAAGGAGGAGCTAGCTCTCTTCCTCCTCCCTGCCCCGCTCCCCCTCCCCGGCCGCCATTTTTTTCAAAATCGATTTTTTTTAAAAAAAATTAAAAATGGCGGCTGAGGGCATAGGTGGGGCCGTATCCAACAGGCTACGGGGCCGGATCCGGCCCCGGGGCCGCCAGTTGGACAGCCCTGATCTACAGACAGAGTTGAATAGGGATGTAACCAAATTTACTAAATTAATTAACAAATTTTAATTGTTAAGAGCTCCAGAAGCATCTCATCAAACAAGGAGAATGGGCTGTAAAATGGCGAACGAGACTCAAGGTAAGGAGTTCACTTTGTCCCAATAGACATCAAAATCCCAACTTCTCATGTATGCTGATGGATCTAAGTTGACACCCCGATCTTGCGATTCTGGTAGACTGCTTGTTGATAATGTCAATGACTGTGCAGCTGTTGTAAAAAAGCTGAATTTCATACTGGGCGTAATTAAAAAGGGGAATGGAAATAAAATTGCCAATTATCATACTGTGGTTATACAAATCCATAGTGCAGCCACATCTGGAATGCTGTGTATAGTTCTGAGGCTCTTTCATGTCACACAATTAAAGTGCTATGCTCCACTTTAATTGCCATGGATGCAGCCTACAGAATTCTTAGATCTGCAGTTTGGAGAAGGATGCTTAGAATTCTTAAACAGAGATCAATTCTTGTGCCTCTGACCAAAGTACAAGCCCCAAGATGCAGCCAAGGAAACTGAAGTAGAACATACTGTAGATCAGTGTTTCTCAACCAGCGTGCCGTGGCACACTAGTGTGCCGTGAGCGATCATCAGGTGTGCCGCGAAAAAAGCTATCTGCCCCCCTCCTCCTGCCGAACTCCTGCTGCTTGGGAGAGGAGGACGAAGGGCCGGGCGGCGTCGAAGAAAAAGAAGAAGGGACCGGGGTGCCGCCTCCTTCGGCCGTGGAGGGGGGGCATGATGCAGCCTGGCTCCGCCCCCTCCCCCTGGCTTCAGCACTCCCACAGCTTCGCCAGCCTTGAGGGGGCAGTGCCAAGCCCACGGTGGCAGAGCCAGCATAATGCTGACTGGGCAATGCCCCCTCAAAGCTGGCGAAGCTGTGGGAGAACTGAAGCCAGGGGGAGGAGGCGGGGCATGGCGGGGCCTGGCTCCACCCCCCTCCCCCAGCTTCAGCACTCCCACAGCTTCGCCAGCCTTGCGGGGGCAGTGCCAAGCCAGCGGTGGCAGAGCCAGCACAATGCTGGCTTGGCACTGCCCCCTCAAGGCTGGCGAAGCTGAGGGAGAACTGAAGCCGGGAGAGGGGGCGGGGCATGGTGTGGCCTGGCTCCTCCCCCGGCTTCGGCACTCCCAGCAGCTGCTCCCAGCAGGTCACCATCCCCCAGCCGTTCTTTACTGTGTTACAGTGTCATTTTGTGTCATTTTGGTTGGTGGTGTGCCCCCGGATTTTTTTAATGTTAAAAGTGTGCTGCTGTGGGAGAACTGAAGCCAGAGGGAGGGGGCGGGGCATGGCGTGGCCTGGCTCTGCCCCCTCCCCCCAGCTTCAGCACTCCCACAGCTTTGCCAGCCTTGAGGGGGCAGTGCCAAGCCAGCGGTGGCAGAGCCAGCACAATGCTGGCTTGGCACTGCCCCCTCAAGGCTGGCGAAGCTGTGGGAGAACTGAAGCCGGGAGAGGGGGCGGGGCATGGTGTGGCCTGGCTCCTTCCCCGGCTTCGGCACTCCCAGCAGCTGCTCCCAGCAGGTCACCATCCCCAGCCGTTCTTTACTGTGTTAGAGTGTCATTTTGTGTCATTTTGGTTGGTGGTGTGCCCCCGGATTTTTTTAATGTTAAAAGTGTGCCGCGGCTCAAAAAAGGTTGGGAAACACTGCTGTAGATCACAACACTCCAGTGATTCTGGCCTTGAAAGCCTTCAACAATACACTAAACAAATCTGGGACTCTTTTGCCTAGAAAAAAAGACAAGTAAGGGGGGAATGTGGCAGAACTATATAAAATTATCTATGGTACAGAGAAAATAGACAAGGAACAGCACTCTTCTCCATCTTACAATACCAGAAACTGATGTCAACCACTGGAGTTGAATGATGGTAAGTCAAAGGAAATACGAGGGCGGGTCAATAAGTCCGTGACTTTAAAAAATTTTCCACCTCTTAACTAAAAGGGCAACACGGCTCCTGTCAACAGGAATCTGTCAGTTGACTCCTGTCAAAATTTGAAAAAGCTGCATCATTTAGTTTGTGTTTGACAGCCATTGATAGCAGACTACCGCATGATTTGAGGAGAAAATGCAAAAAAGTGAATTTCGTGTGCTCATTAAGCATTATTTTTGCAGAAAAACCATCACTCAAACCAAGGCTAAGCTTGATAAATACTATGGGGACTCTGCACCATCAATTTCAATGGTAAAAAAGTGGTTTACTGAATTTTGTTGTGGCCGTACAAGCATGGAAGATGCCGAACATTCTGGACACCCAGTTGAGGTCTCTACACTCAAAACAATTGAAAAAAATCACGATATGGTGTTGGCCGATCGGAGATTGAAAGTGCGAGAGATTATGGAAGCCATAGGCATCACACATGGCTCAGTGGTTTCAATTTTAAATGATCACTTGGGTATGAGAAAGTTTTCCACAAGATGGGTGCCGTGTTTGCTCACAATCAACCACAGCTTACATTGGGCGACGGTAAGCCGTACCCCCGGCCTCCGCGTCACTCGGTCCCGCCTCCTCCTCCTCCGCCGCCCTCCCTGCGGCCGCCTCTTCTCTGATCGGAAGAGAGCCGGCTGAGGAGAACCCTCTGCCGCCTGTGTTCCCTTCCCGAAGAGGGGCTGCAGGGGGCGATCGCGCGCCTCTCTGGCAGCCCCTCTTCGGGAATGGAAGAGAGGTGCAAAGGGCTCTCCTCTGCGCCTCTGTTCCCTTCCCCAAGAGGGGCTGCAGGGCGATCGCGCGCTCCTGGCAGCCCCCTCTTCGGGGGAATGGAAGAGAGGTGCAGAGGGCTCTCCTCTGCGCTTCTGTTCCCTTTCCCGAAGAGGGGCTGCAAGGAAACCGCGATCGCCCCCTGCAGCACAGACTCATCAGGAAAAAGAAGGGGAGGGAGGGAGAAGAAAGCCAGAAGCATGGCAAGCGCCGTTGCGTCAGAGTGACGCGTCGTCGCTCTGCCCCGCCCCGGCTCTCTTCTCCCTCCCTTTCTTGGAGAAAGGAAAGGAGTGGGAAGAGAGCCGGGGGGGGCAAAGCGACGGCGCGTCACTCTGACGCAGCGCACGCTTTGCCATGCTTCTGGCTCTCTTCCCCCTCCCTTGGAGGCCTGGCAGAAAGGAGGTGTGTCGCGGAGGTGTGCCGCGGCCGATGGGCCGGTGGCGGCGTGGGCGTGGTCACGAGGTACGGCTTACATTCGGGGTACGGCTTACATTAGCCGACCCCCCTGACACCCCCGATACGTCTTACAATCGGGGGTGTCATACTTTCGGGGAAACACGGTAAGCTGTGGAACTCACTGCCCCAAGATGTAGTGATGACCTCTGACATGGATGGGCTGAGTCCGTTTTGGGGGAATGGCAGGGTAAAAATGAAACTATCTAGATCCCTTCCAGTTTTGTTTTTGATATGGATTTAATGGATGATATTTGTTATGAGACAGAAAACATCTGATTAAATATTTGAATTCATTTTATTTCTTTATTCTATCTGGGACAAGATTATTTATTTATTTATTTACCGCATTTGTACCCCATCACTTCTCAACCCCCGTAAGGGGGACTCAGGACAGCTTTACGCGGTTGGTGGGGACGAGAGAGAGGGCCTTCTCGGTGGTGGCTCCCCGTCTGTGGAACGCACTTTCAAGTGACATAAGATCAACCCCATCCCTCCTGGCATTCAGGAAAAAAGTTAAATCTTGACTATGGGACCAGGTGTTTGCACATTAGCACAATACAGCACTTTGGATTGATTGTAATGGCAATTTGATGGATATGGTTCAATGCTCCTATTATGGACGGAACACTGTTCTTAACTTCGAAGTCATTACTGGATGGCTGCGAGCCAGTAGGTTGAAGGTGAATCCAGCTAAGACAGAGATCCTGTGGTTGGGTCGTCCGGGCGGGGTCGAGATCCAGCTTCCTCCCCTGGATGGCGTGACATTATGTCCGTCATCTGTAGTTAAAAGTCTTGGCGTCACCTTGGACTCTCGACTGATGATGGAGATGCAAATCTCCACCGCCAGTCAAGTTGCCTTCTTCCACCTTCGTCGGGCGAGGAAGCTGGCTCCCTACCTCTCCCGCCACGATCTAGCCACAGTGGTCCAAGCCACGGTCATCTCGAGACTGGACTACTGTAATGCTCTCTACGTTGGCTTTCCTCTGTCGGTGATCCGGAAATTGAAGCTGGTCCAGAATGCGGCAGCTAGACTCCTGGCTGGGGTTTCGGCGACCGCCCATATAACACCTGTCTTGCAGGAGCTGCACTGGTTACCAGTGGAACACCGGATCACCTTCAAAGTGTTGGTTCTGACCTTTAAGGCCTTAAACGGTCTGGGGCCAGTGTACATTAGGGACTGCCTTATCCCATACTGTCCCGCTAGGACACTACGTTCTGAGGTGGGTCAACTATTGGAGGTGCCCGGCATCAAAATGTATCATTTGACGGCCACAAGGCGGAGGGCCTTTTCAATAATCGCCCCGATATTGTGGAACGCACTGCCTTCCGGAGTCCGTGTTCTTATGGACTTAATTGCATTCCGGAAGGCGTGCAAAACCCTCCTGTTCCGGCAGGCCTTCGGGTATCAATGATAAGATTGGTAGGCACCTGCCTTCCGTGCTCTGCATATCGCATCAATGTATTTTATTGTGTTCTATTGCGTGGAGTGTTTTATTGCGTTGTGTGTTTTTTTATGGTGTTTTTATTATGTTTTAACCTTGAATTTAGTGTAAGTCACCCCGAGCCACCCAGGAGTGGCGACTCACAAATTTAAATAATAAATAAATAAACTTAAGTGAATGTATATGATGTATTAATGTTAATTGCATTTTAATGTATTTTAATGCTCAATGTTTTTGGTTTTGTATTGTATTTATACTGTGTTTCGGCATCGAATTGTTGCCTTTGTTAGGCCGCTCTGAGTCCCCCTCCGGGGGTTGGGAAGAGCGGGGTAGAAATGTTGGCAATAAATAAAATAATAATAAATTAAGCCCCATTAGAAGCTATCACTAATTACAATAATAAAGTCACATATTAAAACATCCATAATAAGAACAATACAAAGTTAAAACCATACACAGAATAAGCCATAAAACCAGTCTCAATCGTCGTATCACTATTGCAATTTGTCCCTTGTGCTGCTGCATGTATTGCCCAAAAGTCTGGTCCCAAAACTATGCCTTTAGTTTCTTTCGGAAACCCAGGAGGGAGGGGACCAATCTTAATTCCGTTGGAAGTGTGTTCCATAGGCGGGGAGCCACTGCAGAGAAGGCCCTATCCTTTGTCCCCGCCAGGCGTATTTGGGCTGTTGACGGAAGCGAGAGCAGGGCCTCCCCGGATTATCTTAGATTTCGAGGCGGGACGTAGGGGCAGATGCCTTCGGACAAGTAAGCTGGGCCAGAATCGTACAGAGCTTTATAGGTCAAAACAAGCACTTTGAATTGGGCTCGGAGATGGACCGGCAGCCAGTGGAACTGACACAACAGGGGAGTGGTATGCTCCCTGTATGTACTAGCTGAAGTTTCCGAACTGTCTTCAAAGGCAGCCCCACGTAGAGCGCATTGCAGTAATCTATACGGGATGTAACCAGAGCGTGGACTACTGTGGTCAAGTCAGAGAAATGCCTCACTGCTCTTTTTATAAATGTCTTGCTGTGGAGAAGACAATGATGCTGGGGAAAATAGAAGGAAAAACCAAGAGGGGCCGACCAAGGGCAAGATGGATGGTATCCTGGCTTGACTTTGAGGGAGGTAGAGGTGGCCACGCCTGACTGGGAGCTCTGGCATGAGCTGGTCCATGAGGTCACGAAGAGTCAGAAGCGAATAAGCAACAAATTGCTGCTATTGCTGATTTCTTGTTTTTTAAATATTGCTTTTTGGGTTTGGTTAACTTTATCACCTTGGATTCCCTTTCAGGAAAATTGTGGCATCAGCTTATAATATTTTTTTTAGCTTACCAAGAATAAAGATTTGCACCTGTGTTTGAAGGAAGCTGATATTCTTTAGGCTGTGATTTTTTACAGGAAGGTGGATTCTTCAGTTCACATCCAGAGTCCGCTCCTGTGAAAATCTCCTGTTCCTCTTGACCACTGGAGCAAGAAGGTGGTGCTGTGGGAACTTCTGAAAGCAGAGAAAACCACACTCGCAGTTCATAGGAGATGCCACTGTCTGGATTCTCATTTAACAGAATAGCTTGCCAAACATCTGAAAACTCAGAATTTTCCTCACTCAAATTGGATGGAAGGTATGCTGTCCATTCTGTCCAAACTCAGTTCCACCATCCCCTCACAAACCTACCAGAGTGCTGCTGCTGAGGCAGAACAGCAAACGGGCCCTCCAGCTGACGGACCCCAGCATCTCTTCTCCCAGGTTGCACAGAACTCAGCTGCCGGACCTGCTTGACCAACTCCAGAGTAAGAACAGCCAGGGTACTCTGACAAAGGAGAAAAAGCATTGGAGCAATTCTTTATGGAGCATTTACACACTTTCATTATGTACCCCTATGTTCTGCCATCAAAGAACTCTCTTCTAATCAAGCAATTGCCACTCAGATTTGATGACAGACAGAATACCTGACACATACCCAGGTAAAGGCATCCAAAGGACTGTAGAGTTGTGAGAGGTTCCCATATTCACCAGCTTTGTGCTGTTGGTGTCTGTTATATCGATTCCAAAAACAAAGACAAAAGAAAACAATACGGAATTAGGAGAATAAATTTGCATGCAGGATGCAGCTAAATTTGAGGAACAGGCCTATAAGTACAGAGTACTCAAGTACATGCACACAGACTAATGCTAGTGAGGCATTATATTTATTTATTTATTTGCTATATTTCTATACCGCCCCTCTCAGCCCGAAGGCGACTCGGGGCGGTTAACATATGGCAGAAGATGCCGACAAGATAAAAATATAATCAAAACAATTAAACGATAGTTATATAAAAACAATAAACAATAAAAAACATAAAATACAGTTCTCAGCGTCTCATTATTAAAAACATTTTCTATCGCGTCGTCATATCATTCCATAGTCATAATTAAACCGTTATACTGCATCTGCGAAAGCCTGCTCGAACAGCCAAGTCTTTACTTTCTTTCAAAATGTTAGGAGGGAAGAGGCCGATCTAATGTCCCTAGGGAGGGTGTTCCATAGCCGAGGGGTCACCACTGAGAAGGCCCTGTCTCTCGTCCCCGCCAAACGGATCTGCAAAGAAGGTGAGACTGAGAGCAGGGCCTCTCCAGATGATCTTAAACAGATGGTTCATAGGGCGAGAGGCGTTCAGACAGGTAAGCTGGGCCAGAACCGTTTAGGGCTTTAAAGGGAAAAAGAATAGAAGAGGAAGGAAGGAAGAGGGAGAATGGAGGAAAGAAAGAATGAGAAGGAAAGGGTGAAGGGGAAGAAAGGAAGGAAGGGAGAGGGAGAATGGAGGAAAGAAGGAAGGGGAGAGAGGGAGGGAAAAGGAAGGAGAGAAGTAGAAGGAAAGGGTGAAGGGGAGAAAGAAAGGAAGAGGAAGGAAGGCAGAGGGAGAATGGAGGAAAGAAGGAAGGGGAGAGAGGGAGGGAAAAGGAAGGAGAGAAGGAGAAGGAAAGGGTGAAGGGGAGAAAGAAAGGAAGGAAGGAAGAGGAAGAATGGAGGAAAGAAGGAAGGGGAGAGGGAGGGAAAATGAAGGAGAGAAAGAGAAGGAAAGGGTGAAAGGGGAGAAAGAAAGGAAGGAAGAGGAAGGAAGGAAGAGGGAGAATGGAGGTAAGAAGGAAGGGGAGAGAGGGAGGGAAAAGGAAGGAGAGAAGGAGAAGGAAAGGGTGAAGGGGAGAAAGGAAGGAAGAGGAAGGAAGAGGGAGAATGGAGGAAAGAAGGAAGGGAAGAGAGGGAGAGAAAAGGAAGGAGAGAAGGGGAAGGAAAGGGTGAAAAGAGAGAAAGGAAGGAAGAGGGAGACAAAATGACACAACATGACACTCTAACACAGTAAAGAATGGCTGGGGATGGTGGCCTGCTGGGAGCAGCTGCTGGGAGTGCCAAAGCCAGGGAGGGGGCGGAGCCTGGCAGAGCCATGCCCCACCCCTTACCCCCGGCTTCACCTCTCCCAGCAGCTGCTCCAGCCTTGAGGGGGCAGTGCAAAGCCAGCGGTGCCAGAGCCAGCACAATGCTGGCTTGGCACTGTCCCCTCAAGGCTGGAGCAGCTGCTGGGAGTGCCGGCCAGGAAGGGGGCAGAGCCATGCCGCGCCATGCCCCGTCCCCTCCCCCAGCTTCAGCTCTCCTACAGGCCGCGCCATGCCCCGCCCCTCCCCCCAGCTTCAGCTCTCCTACACAGGAGGAGCATGAGCGGTGGATGGGCTTCAGTGGGCGGGGCTCCTCCTCCACGCGGCTTCAGCGAGCGAGGGGCGAGAGTCATGGTGGGAGTCATGGCAGATTGGAGGCTGGCTGGGGAAACAGCCGAAGGAGGTGGCACCCCGGTCCCTTCTTTTTCTTCGCCACTGCCTGGCCCTTCCTCCTCCCCCAAGCAGCAGTTCAGCAGGAGGGGGGAGGAAAGGGGGCAGAGAGCTTTTCTCGCGGCACAGCAGGAGGTCCGTCACGGCACACTAGTGTGCCACGGCACACTGGTTGAAAAAGACTGCTCTGAGGTCCAGGGAAGGCAAGAGCCAGTGGGCCTCTACAGCCTGCCTGCCTGCCTGCCTCAATTACAATGAACTACAATTACAAGGCAGCTGTTGTTTGGGTTGATCATAAATATTAAATGCAAATGCAACAGCATCCAAATATCACATAGCAAGGAAAATGAAACGATGTTGTATAGCCTACAACCAAAAGATAAATACAGAAATGTATAATGTAGTTTGCATTTGTTTTAATAGTTTTTAACTGGGAATTTTTAATACTGTTTATATTTAATCCTGTTTTAATGTTTGTATATTTGTATATTTTAAATGGTTATGCTAATGCTTTTATGTTTATTTATTTATTTACATCATTTATATTCCGCCCTTCTCGCCCTGCAAGGGACTCAGGGCGGATCACAATGCACATATACAGGCAAACATTCAATGCCATTGACATACAACATATATAGACAGACATAGAGGCAATTTAACATTCCAGCTTCTGGCCACCAGGGGGAGCTGTCACATTCCTTCATTCTTTTTGTGTACTTCCTGGAGATTTTATGGCCTCGTAAATCAGTTAAATTTAGCCTCCCCACACAAGTGGTACCTAAATTTCCTACTTGACAGATGCAACTGTCTTTCGGGTTGCAAAGGTTGACAATGAGCTACACATTTGGTTGAGAGCTCACCCCGACCCGGGCAAGCCTCGAACTTATGATCTTCTGGTCAGTAGAGATCTTATGCAGCTGACTCCCAGCCAGCTGTGCCACATTACCATGTTAAGCCGCTTTGAGTCCCCTTCGGGGGAGATAAAGCAGGATATAAATATAATAATAATAATAATGTAGAATACTACTCTCACATCTTTATAATAGTACATATGAATATATCTAATATATAGCACCGGGAATGTGGCGCAGCTGGCTGGGTGTCAGCTGCATAAGATCTCTACTGACCAGAAGGTCATGAGTTCGAGGCCTGCCCGGGTTGAGGTGGGCTCTCAACCAATTGTGTAGTCTGTTGTCGACCTTTGCAACCCGAAAGACAGTTGCATCTTACCACTTAGTGGGGAGGCTTAATTTAACTGATTTACGAGGCCATAAAAAGATCTCCAGGAAATACGCTGAGGAACGAAGGAGTGCGACAGCTCCCCCTGGTGGCCAGATGTTAAATTGGCTCTGTCTGTCTTGTGTGTTTGTGTGTCTAAATGTAATGTGTACATTGTAATCCGTCCTGAGTTCCCTGCGGGTTGAGAAGGGTGGAAAAGAAATAAAGTAAGTAAATAATAATAAATAAATCTAAATGGATAACACTGGCAAACTCACATTTTGGTGCCTTAATGGGCTTTCGTTGCCATTTGTGCACTGCCTTAAGCCACCTTTGGGCTGAGAGGAGCAGTATAAAAATATAATAAATAAAATAAATTAAATGTTAGCCCTGTTTCTGGGTATATTTGACTTACTCATTCCAAAAATGGCACTGGTTTCCTCCCATCAGCTCTAGTTTTTGAGATACGGAATACATGCCATCTACCAGTCACCATCTGCTCGCCCATAGAAAACCATGATAACTATATCTAAGAAACTGATGTGGTCTGTCCAATTCAATCTTCTGACTCAAATGCCCCCAAATAACCCCAGGAACAGGACTAAAAATCAAGACACTGAGAAAAAAAAATGTTTGTTGGATTATATTATTCATTTATTTGGTTTTTATTCCACCTTTGTCCTCATGCAGGACTCAGGAAGAGATTGAGTGAAATCTATATCCCTTTTATTGAAAGAGTTTTAGAATTCCGACACGGTCCCACTCTTGACCTTTGTTGGGGAAATACACCACAGATCAACGTCAACAGCGCAGTTCAAAATACTTCATGTTTGTATCTTGACAGCCATTCAATCTGAATGTCAGCAATGAAGTTGTGAAATCTTTCACGAGAATGATGAAATCCCAACCCAAGCTTTCATATAAGAATCGGAGGCGTGCGTGTTCTAACAGCCTCCCTGCCGTCCTTCCAGAGGCAAGCTAAAACCTTTTCATTCGGGCAGGCTTTTAAAGAAGAAGAAGAAATAATGAAGACCAAGCCAGAGAGTGCTGTGTAGTGTTTTTATGTATTTTCAATTGGTTTTTATGCTTTCTATTATTCATTTTTAAATAGCACATGGTTGCATTCTAATGTAATGTGTACCTTTTACGATTTTACATTGTGTGTGGTATTGTTTTTACTACTGTTTGTTGCCTGGAGTCTCCATCAGAGAAAAAAAAGTGGTCTATAAATAAATATAATACTAATAATGGTTACATCCCGTATAGATTACTGCAACGCCCTCTACGTGGGACTGCCTTTGAAGACTGCTCGGAAGCTTCAACTGGTTCAAAGGAGAGCAGCCAGGTTGATAACAGGAGCGGCACTCAGGGAGCGCACAACACCACTGTTGTGCCAGCTCCACTGGCTACCATTTTGCTACCGGGCACAATTCAAAGTGCTGGCTTCATTTATTTATTTATTTATTATTTGGTTTTGTATTCCGCTCCTCCCTGCAGGCTCGGGGCAGGTCACAACATATAAAACCGGCGGCATGTGGTGGCCATGCAGCCATACAGTAAAACAGTAAAACATTAAAACAATACGGGTCACATAGCGAGGTATTAAAGGAACGCAGACATTTCCTGAGACCCGAGACACCAGTAAATTAGGCAGCTGTAGAGACAGTCACCCTGTCCGGTAGGTCTAGTCAAAGGCTAATCTGAACAGTATGGTCTTAACCGCCCTCCGAAAGGGGATAAGATCTGGAATGGACCGGGTGTCGTTTGGCAGGGAGTTCCATAACACCGGGGCTGCTACGGAAAGGCTCTCTGCCTGGATGTAGACAGATGGCAGGAGCGGATTGTTGGCACCAGCAACAGATTTTGTTCCTCTGAACGCAGTGATCTCGGGGGGATGTATGGGGCAAGGCGGTCCCTCAGGTACGCAGGCCCTAGGCCGTGCAGGGCCTTAAAGGTTAGCACCAACACCTTTAGCCTTTAAAGCCCTTAACGGTTCTGGTCCAACTTACATGTCCGAACGCATCTCTTCCTATGAACCTTCAAGATGCTTAAGATCATCCGGACAGGCCCTGCTCTCGGTCCCGCCTGCTTCGCAGGCACGATTGGTGGGGATGAGACAGGGCCTTTTCAGTGGTGGCGCCTCGGCTTTGGAACGCCCTTCCTAATGACATCAGATCGGCCCCCTCCCTCCTGACATTTCACAGGAAGGTTAAGACCTTGCTATTTGACCGGGCATTTGCAGATGTAGTATGATTGTCAAATTGAGACCTAAGGAATGACGACGATGCAATTGGAAGTCGATTTAATTAATGAGACGCTGATATTGTGTTTTTAACGTTGAATGCTAATTTGTATATGTTGGAATTGTATTGTATTGATAATTGTTGATATGTTTGTCTTGAGCAGTTTTTGCTGTTGTACACCACCTCGAGTCGCCTTCGGGCTGAGAGAGGCGGTCTAGAAGCAAAGTAAATAAATAAATAAATAAATAATAATCCAGTAGCGGTTTTTGCTCAATTCCCTCCTGTTTCATCTGAGCCAAGCTGAGTGGGAATACGTTTGGTTATTTTCTTTCTTTCTTAAATCTCTACTGACTTTACAAAATGCATGTCTTGAGAAAGCTGAGAGCTGAAAAGAGTAGGGAGAGATACTGTGTTCCAGCTTCATTGGAGGCAGGGTCCTTCTCAGACACCTCCCTGCCAGGGTTTGACAGCGCGTCTATTGCCATGGCCCATGACTATGTAATCTTGGGAGTTGTCATTTTACAACTGCTTTTAAAAATGGGATTTGCAGTACCTTCATCTCATTCACTTCCCAAACAACACTGCAGCCCCTATACATCACAGACCAGATCCAAACTTGGCACACAGAGTACCCATGACCGTCTCTACATCCTGGTGCAGTTTTGAGTGGGACAGACCACGGATGATGGGATTTGAAGTACCTTCACTCACTTTCTGAGACCGCTGCAACACTCATCCTGAGACTTCCTGTACCTTCCCTCACTTCCAGACACCACTGCAACTCTCATCCAGAGAATGATCAAGACAAAATGTGACACACACAGCCCCCATGACCCACTCTACATCCTGGTGCAGTTTGGAGGGGGATGCACCATGGTCCCTCGCAGTACCTTCACTAAGTTCCTGAAACCACTGCAAGCCACATAAACATCTAATAGGAACCAACCTTGGCACACAATGCCTTCCTCAAACAACCCGGGCACCGCCGGGTCCTCAGCTAGTAATTATATATTTTATATTACATGTAATATTACTAATCTCTCTCTTAGCATTACTTCAAGAAGCAAGATTCTTAGGAAGGACTCATCCCACGCTTTCTACAAGCGCGTTGATGACTAAAAAGGCCAATCTGAGATAGGCAAGTCCGGTTGCAGAAAGCACAGCAGAAAGTCTCCTTGGGTGATGATGTTTCCAAGTTGCGGTCCTTTCTGTGTTGTCGCTTCTCTTCGAGACCCGTTCGCCGTGTCTTCTCAAATTGTGGATAGTGCATCTCCACGCCTCCCGATGTGAGGCCAGGGTGGACCATTGTTGGTGATCAATCTGGCCGAGCCTGAGGTGTTGTTTTAGGGAGTCCTTTATCTCTTTTTTGGGGCGCCTCTCTTGCGCCGACCCGTGGCGAGTTTACCGTAGAGTAGTATCTTTGGGAGGTGGTGGTTCTCCATCCTAGAGACGTGCCCTGCCCAGTGCAGCTGTGTTCTCAATAGCATGGCCTCAATGCTGGTGATCCCTGCTTGCTCAAGGACAGCAACATTAGTCACATAGTTGGTCCAGTGTACATTTAGAATTGTGCGAAGACAGCACTGATGAAAGCGTTCGAGGAGTCGTAGGTGTTGGTGATAAGTGACCCATGTGTCAGACCCATACAGGAGAATAGACAGTACGATAGCTCTGTACACACTGATTTTGGTGCTTTGCCTCAGGTGCTTGTTGCTTCAGACTCTTTTGTGAAGCCTTCCGAATGCACTATATGCCTTTGCTAATCTGTGATCTATCTCTTCATTAATCTTGGTGTCTGAAGAGATTATGCTTCCCAGGTAGGTGAACTGCTGGACGGACTTAATCACAGATTTGCCTATGCTTTCCCTCTGAGTCACCTTACAAGTGTATTGGGTGAAGGTACTGAACATTCCATTTCCAACAGAAAAAACTGTCAACTGGATAACTTCAACCCCAGCCATTTATGCCTGCCTCAGGCCCTTCCCTTTCCTCTCTGTGCTGTGTTGGAATGTTGGGAGGCTGGCCCGTCACAGCCATTTATGCAAATAATCCGACAGTTGCAGCCAATCGAAACGCTGGCACATATTTGCTCGGTCGCACCACCCACCCACCACCCGCAAACACTGACTTTTATTTATATTACACTAGCTGTACCCGGCACGCGTTGCTGTGCCCTATTTAGGAGATGCAAGAAAGTCTGAGTATGTAAGGGTTGGAATTGATGTTACTTATGGTCTTGGTGGGGTCATGTGCGTATTGTGTTGTGTGTAGGTATTACTTTTTTGGTGAGTTAGTGGGTGTGTGGTGGCATTGTGGGTGGTAGTATGTTGTGGAATGCTTGTGTGGGTGGGGTGTTTTGGGTGTTTGTGTGTGTTTGTAGAGTATCAGTGTAGTGTTGTGTTGTGGTTGGAGTATAGGTGGAGTTGGTTTTTGTTTGTGGTGGTGGTAGGTGTTGAGTGTGCCGGGTCCCGTAAGGTTGGGGGGATGGGTTGTGATAGGAAGTTGTGTTGTGTTGTGTGGGTAGGAATTGCTGGAGTATTGTGCCTGGGACATGTGTGTATTTGGAGGTGTGCGTGGTGGTGAGTAGTGAGTGCAGTCCTGGGTTTTGTGTTGGGGAAGTTGTCAGGTATTTGTGGGGTGTATTTTGTGTGTGTTGTGGTGACATAGTTGGTGATGTGGAGGGGGTGTGGCTTTTGCCAGTGGTGATTGTTGTGAATTTTGGTTGGGGTGGGTTTTTGTGTTGCAGGATTTTTTTGGTTTTTTTTTGCAAGTTTGTGTTATTCCGGCGGTATGTGTTTGTCAGTGGTGCCTGTGTCCCTGGTGCCCTATTTGTGTTAGTTTTATGTCCTCCTGGGAGTTGTTATGGCCTCCTGTGTTACTTGGTTGTACTGTGTAGGTTTATGTTTAGCAGAGGTATGTATAACCCTCAAACACCAACTGTCTAAACTCAAATCACTCAGCATTCTATCCTAGCCTTGAATGGCTCGGCCCTGCGTTACTATGGTTACTCAGCCTCCCTGCATTTTATGTGGGCCGATGTTGGCCAATGGGTTTCGCTGGCTGCTGCAGAGGATGCTGGGAAATGTAATTTTTTAAAATCGTTGTTTTGGGGGCCTTCTAGGTTTTGGGGGGGGAAAGTTTCTTTGCTAAAAACCTACCTTGCCTGAGGCCTATTTTTGTTGCCAAATTTGGTGTTTCTGCCTTGGATGGTTTCTCTGTCTATGGCAGTCGTTCCATGACGGGACCTCCTTTATATAATAGACTAGCTGTACCCGGCACGCGTTGCTATGCCCTATTTAGGAGATGCGAGAAAGTCTGAGTATGTAAGGGTTGGAATTGATGTTACTTATGGTCTTGGTGGGGTCATGGCTGTGTCGTTGTGGGTTGTTCTGGTGGGTAGGATGTTGAAATGCTGTGGAGTTGTCGGTGTGTGGTGTTGCTGGCGTTCTGCATAGCTTGTGGATATACAATGTTTCTTGTCTTTCCGTCTGCTGTGTTGATGTAGAGGTTGATGCTTGTGCGGGTGGGGTACTTTGGAAGTGAATGGAGGTACTTGAAATCCCATCATACATGGTGCGCCCTCCTCTAAACTGCAGTTGGATGGAGTGTGGGTCATGGGGGCACTGCGTGCCAAGCTGGGTCTTTATTGGTCTTGGTTCTGGGCCACAGTGGTCTGTGGGGAATGAAGGGTTTGAAAGTACTACAAATCCCATAATCCATGGAGGTACATCAAATCCCATCATCCATGGTCCACCCTCTTCCAAACTGTAGTAGAATGTAGCGTGGGTCATAGGGGCTCTGTGTGCCAAGGTAGGTTACTGAAAATTCAGGCCATACACAATGTCGCTTGAGTTGAGGTCTAGTCAGGAACAGCAAGTTAATGACGCCTTACTGTCAATTCAAGCCATACACAATGTCCAATGAGCTGAGGCATAGTCGGGAGAATCAAGTTAATGAAGCCTTACTGTCAATTCAGAGCGTAAACAGCATCCCATTAAGTGAGGCCTAGTCAGGAAAATCAAGTTAATGAAGCCTTACTGTCAATTCAGAGCTTAAACAGCATCCCATTAAGTGAGGCCTAGTCAGGAAAATCAAGTTAATGAAGCCTTACTGTCAATTTTGGGCGTGGTCTGTGATTTGTAGGGGTTTAAATTTTCTGTGGGAAGTGAAGTGGGTGTTCGTGTTGGCGACTGCCTCAGGCCTTTGCCTTATCCTCCTCTGCCAGTTTATTATGGGTCGGAATGCTCATGTTGGCTGGCCAATAGAGGCGTTATGCAAATACTCCCTCATTGGCAGCCAATCATGTTGTCAGAATGTAGAGGCTGGGAGAGTCGTTGGCAGCCCCGGAGGATGCTGGGAAATGTAGTTTTTTTACTCGTTGTTTTGGGGGCCTTTTAGGTTTTTTGGGGGAAAGTTTCTTTGCTACAAACGTACCTTGTCTGAGGCCTATTTCTGTTGGCAAGTTTGGTGTCTCTGCGTTGTAAGGTTTCTCTGTTTGGGACGGTCTTTCCATGACGACTCTTCCTTTATATATATATAGATTATTATTACTACTATTATTATTATTATTATGATCCGGCTCCAAGGAGCAATGGAAGAGGTTCGGCTGTTCATGCTGACAGAGGTTTCCCAAAACATGAGAACATGCCTGGTTGTGTGGAAGGGGCCTACACCTCCCTGGAGGCCATAGCCCTGGTATATAGGGTATACAGGGCTGTCAAACTGCGAGGAGCAGTGGGTTGTGTGCCTCTGGCTGCTGTGGGCCTCTCCCCCCCTCTCTCACCTGTCCTGGGTGCGGGCGGGCTCCCCTTCAGGGGCCTGGGCCTGGGCCACGGGGCGCGGGCGGGAGAGGCCGGCTCCTCCTCCTCCGAAAGGCCTCACTGGACGGACACCGAGAGGAGAAGAAGGGGGAGAAAGAGAGGCTCGAGTCAAGCAAGGGAAGGGAAGCGCACCAAAACAGCCCCCTCCCCTTTCACAAAGGCTGACCTCCTCGGCCGAGGCTCCACAGCAAGCGCCACAGCATGTCAGTAGGCGAAGTCCTCCCGGGAGCCATAGAGAAGGCGCGGCCGGAGCGGCTTCTCGTCAGGGAAACGGACTTCCGCTTGGAGGCTTCCTGTTGCGCCTGTCCCTTTCGAAACGAGGAAGGCGCGGGATTGAGGCCCTCAGTTCAAAGCAGATCTTGTAGAGTCTCTTAAAGAGACAGAGACCAATTAAGTGCCAGCCTACAGGGGTAGCCATAATCATCATCATCACCATCATCTCTAGTGCAAGGACCTTCTGCCTTCATGCTGCAAAATCACAATCAAAGCACCACCCAGCCCCTGTTTAAAAGCCTCCAAAGAAGGAGCCTCCACCACACTCTGAGGCAGAGAGTTCCACTGCTGAACAGCCTCTCACAGTCAGGAAGTTTTTTCCCCTCATGTTCAGTGGGAATCTCCTTTCTTGTAGTTTGAAGCCATTGATTTTGTCATTTGGGAGTTGTCCAGCCCCTGTTTAAAAGCCTCAAAGAAGGAGCCTCCACACTCTGAGTCAGAGAGTTCCACTGCTGAACAGCCTCTCACAGTTAGGAAGTTTTCCCCCCTCATGTTCAGTGGGAATCTCCTTTCTTGTAGTTTGAAGCCATTGATTTTGTCATTTGGGAGTTGTAGTTGCTGGGATTGCTATTCGACCCACAATCAAAGAGCATCCTGAACTCCACCAATGATGGAATTTAACCAAACTTGGCACACTGAACTCTCATGAGACCAACAGAAAGTACGGAAAGGGTTTGCTGGGCATTGACCGTGAGTTTGGGAGTTGTAGTTCTCCTACATCCAGAGAGCACTGTGAACTCAATGACGGATCTGGACCAAACGTCGCACGAATCCTCAATATGCCCAAATGTGAACAGTGGGGAAATTTGGGGAAAATAGACTGAGACATTTGGGAGTTGGAGTTGCTGGGATGTATAGTTCACTTACCTTGCGGAGCAGAGTCACGCCGTGCCGCCCCTGCCCCTCTCCAGCCTTGAGGAGGTAGGTAGATCAATCAATCAATCAAAACTTTATTACGGTCACAGACCAGCACAAAGCGGGCACAAGCGCCCTAAGAGGAGAAGGACAACTCCCCAGTAAACAGTTATTTAAAATCAGACTAGAAATCAGTATTAAAATATTTTTTTAAAGACTGGATATTGTTTCCTTAGAGAGTCAATCATCACGCGTCTGATATTAAGGGCAGCAGCACAGAACTTAGCTACACTGTAAGTCATTGCAGTGCTAGAGTCAACAGCAGGGTGGAATAGCATCTTTCACGGCGCCCCAGGTACTTTAAAAGCCATGGTCCAATGAGATTGGATCTAAGATCTCTGTAGAACATGCATTGAAGAAGCACGTGCTCAGTTGTTTCCATCACCAGACCCACAGGGGCATAGTCTCTGCTTGAAGGGTCTTCCGATACCTCCCTCAATACAGCCGATGGGAGGGCATGGCATCTTGCCAGGGTAAAAGCCCTTCGGTGTTTGGGCACCTCCAGGTCTGTTAGGTATGCCATGGGGGCAGTGAGGTATCTAGTGGCTTCACTAACAATGAAGGCTGGGGAACAGGCTAGGTCGGATTGGCGCTCTATGTCCAGGATCCGTTGCTCAATGAGATCCTTGGCTTGGTCCCATCTCATGCTTAGCAATTGTCTTTCTGACTTGGTTTTATTATAAGTAGCTCGCATGCTGAAAAAGTGTGGGTACCCCTGCCCTATGGTATTGAATCGTTGCCATGTTAGCTGCTCTGAGTCCCCCTGCGGGGGTTGAAGAAAAGGGTAAAAATGACGTAAATAATATAATAATATAATAAAATCATGTAATTTGAGCCCATTGCTTTGAGTCCTAGGGCCCTTCCACACAGCCATATAACCGAGAATATCAAGGCAGATAAATCCACAATATCTGCTTTGAACTGGGCTAGCTGTGTCCACACTGCCATATAATCCAGTTCAATGTGGATTTTATACAACTGTGTGGAAGGGGTCCTAGTTTCCAAAGTAGCAGAAAACAAGCCTGCTCCCTTTTCCTTATGACATTCTTTCACATATATTTATCATGTCTCTTCTCAACTTCCTCTTTTGCAGGCTGAAGATGTAGCAGTATCTGGAGTCCCAGAACTCCACTGAGATGCCATATCGCGCCATCTCTGCAGAGCCTGCACTGGCTGCCAGTCGAGCTCAGAGCCATCCACAAGATCCTGTCGCTTACCTTTAAGGCCCTCCATGGTGCCGGCCCAGCTTATTTAAAAAGACCGCTTGTCCGAACCAGCTCATTTAAGGTCGCGCTCAGGAAACAGGGACCTTCTCTGCATCCCAGGTGTGAGTGAGGCCCGCCTCGACACCACGAGACGGAGAGCTTTTCCATCGCGGCCCCTGTCCTTTGGAACTTGATGCCGGCGGATCAGAGAGCTATCCGGGACATGCCCCAGTTCCTGACCGCACTGAAGACCTGGCTCTTCCAAAAGGCTTATGGCTAAGGACACCTCCCAGACTTAGCCTGAGCTACTGGAACTATTTTAATTAATCTTTTTATTCTTTTAGCTTTTAACTATTGAATTCTTTTATGTGTTTTTGTGTGTAAGTCGGCCGGAGCACTGACGTGGAGGGCGACTCATAAATAATAAAATCAATCAATCAATCAATCAACTCCCAAGGCAATACCTTTTGTCTTAGGCTGCTGTTTCTAGCGAGCACAAGGACGGAATAGCGGCGACAATTTTACTGCGATTCAGGAAACCAGCTTTATTTGCATGACATCAGCTGATGGGCCTGCCTCCTTTGCAGAACAAGGCTGCTGGAAGACAGAACCCCGATCTTTCCCAGTAAACAGATTTTATACAAACAATGGCTGCAATATTTCAGTCCCTCCCTTCTTCATGCATTGTTACTGGCTAGCATTCATGAACCCATATTACTCTACCCAATTAAACAAAGCATTTCTTAGCATCTCACTCCTATTTGCTAGCAAACGTGGCGCAGTGTAAATTTTCATCTTTCGGCTACGTTATCTGCCTAATGTGCAGGCTGTACTTGAATCGTTACATTTTACTACCGGGTTTTCACTGGGAGCCTGCCAAGTGGAAACCTTATTTGCCATGCGCATCTCCTAAACCAATTGCTAGCTTTGTAAACAAACGCACATGGGAGGTGATAAGCCAATCACGGCTGTTTCTTATCTTAAGGCACATGATGTTCTCTGGGCTAATCACAGCCTGTGCTTGTATTGACCAATCATAGTAGATTATTCTCGTCACTGTTGCTGGCAAACTGACCCCACTATTTCAGAGCCTATGCTAAGCAGCACTTTCTCCTGGCGTTTCTTCTGTTAAAGCATCAATTTCCCCTTCAAAAATACCCAGCTCATGGTCCTCTGATTATCCTAGTTGCCCTCCTCTGGACCAGGACCGGATTAAGCCCTTTAGGCCACACTTTGGAAGCCCCGCCCCGGGCCGATGCTGGGCATGCGTGGCATCGCCCCAGGCAGGGCTTCCCTCTGCCCTGCTCCTTGTGCCGGCCCCTCCTTCCTTGAATCAAGGAAGGAGGGGGCCTTTGCGCGCCAGGAGGAAGGAAGAAGCCGCCCCCGGGCCAATGCTGGGCATGTGCAGCATTGAGCCCGGGGGCGGGGCTACCCTCCGCCTCTTCCTCCTCACACGGCCCCTCCTTCCTTGGGCGCGAGGAGGAGGAATCAAGGAAGGAAGCAGTGGCCGGCGCAAGAAGGAGAAAGGAAGGGAAGCCCCGTCCCCGGGCCGATGCTGGGCATGCGCGGTAGTGGCCCCGGGGGGTGGGGCTTCCCTCCGCCTCTTCCTCGCCTCACCCTCCTTCCTTGGGCGCAAGGAGGATAAGGCGGAGGGAGCCCCGCCGCTGAGGCCACCCCTGAGTGGGCATGCGTGCGTAGGTGTGGCAGGAGGGTGATGGTGAGGAGGGGCGCCATTCCCTCCTCTCCTGCCCCCTCGCAGCACTCTCCCCCCGCCCTCCCGAGAGAGAGAGAGAGAGAGAGAGAGAGAGAGAGAGAGAGAGTCATCATATCGCATGTTGTGGTTTTGTTTGAACTTTTTTGGTCCTTGATCTGGCACCCCCTAGGCCTGCGCCCATAGGCCATGGCCTAGTGTGGCTTATGTGTAATCCGGGCCTGCTCTGGACACCCTCCATCTTGTCAATCTCTCTTTTAAATTGTTGTGAGTCTGACCAAAGTATAATAGACAGGCACCATGGCTTTCCCTCAATCTAGCTTTTTTAGCTGCTGCACCACACTATTGGCTCATATCCAATTTATGAACGACTCCCAAGATCTTTTTCACATG